>JANAVB010024254.1:0-426895 GCA_029216955.1 Iris pallida
CCTCGGGTACTGCTGCTGCTGCATAGGTGCTGGTCACCTAACCGATGGACTGGTTAGGTTAGAAGAGGACGAACTTCCCCTATTCTGGCAGGCTCCTATCTTGTGATCCGCCGCTCCATAAGCTAGGCACAATCCTTGTGCCCTACGACAATCTGCCATTACATGGCCTGGCTTCCCGTAATGTGAACATCCTATTTACGAAAGTCTGCTTCTGCTTCTGCTGCTGCGGGTACGTCGGGGTTGAATGCTGAACCGACGTCACTGAGGCCGCCCTCCTCGGAGTTCCAATGGTCAAACTTCTAGCTGCTGGGACTGGAGCTGATGACTGGTGTATCTGACTGTGGGACCGCTTCCTGCCTCCGGTCCTATCCACTATCCGCTGGGAGGTGTACTCATGCCTCCTAGCTGCCCTCAATACTGTATCGAACGTCTGGTGCTCGAACTGCTCGACTGCCAACAAGATCTCCAAATGTAGTCCCTGCTGGAACCGTTGGGCCCTATCAAACACGGTCGCCACCAAGGTGGGGGCAAACCTACTGAGCCTAGAAAACTCAGATGCATAACTGTCGACTGTTCTACCTCCTTGCTTCAAGTTGGTAAATCTGGTCTGCAGGTCGTATCGAGCCACAGCATCGAAATACTTCGTCTGGAATCTTTCTCTAAATACTGCCCAAGCAATGGGTGCCACCAATCCCATGGCCTGCGCTGCCCACCAACTGCGAGCCAAGTCCAGCAACTGCAGCCGTACCACGGCCACCTTCTTATTCTCGGGTGTTCTAGCTGCTTCCAGAATTACCTCGGCATCCTGAAGCCAAGCGTCCGCGACAATCGCATCTTCACTGCCGTCGAAGAAGGGAGGGTTCAGGCGCTTGAAGCTGTTGGCCGCGCTGTTCCCTGGATGACCGCCTCTGGTCAAAGCATCTGCCACAGTCTGGTGCAAGGCGTCTCCTCGACGATCCTGGGAAGCTATTACGGTCCTGATGAGACCTACCAAGGTGCCATCATCCGGCTCGGCAGGCTGAACGGGCTGAACTGGGGGCTCTCCTCCGGAAGGCACAACTTTGGAGGCTACTCCGGAGTGTTGGGCTTGATCTCCTGGTTGCTGCTGGTCCACGGAAGGTGCTCCTCCTTGTTGATCGACGGGGTCAGGTACAGTGCCGCTGAAGAAGACGACACAAGGAAACAATAAGGAAGGACCAGAACAGATCAACGATACAAGCATGTGATCAGGTCAAGATTCCAGAGATTCAGAGGATATGAACGGAGATCAAGGACGAGTATTGATTGAGACATCTATCCGGTAAACCCTCACATATCTTGAATACCAGGACCTGCGTGGGCCACCACTTAAACCATGTCACGCCCCAGAACCAGGATACTGGAGTGCGGGGGCGTACATAGCCAGCTACGTATATTGAAATAGAATACATCTCAACTATACGGTCACGGCTGTCTAGATATGAGGGTTTACTACAAGCCAACGGTCTCTTATGGTCAAGCCTATTGTCTTAATCTCAAGCAAGTAATATGATCACAAGATATTTGACCACCAAATATACAATAAAAGGCGTCCCAGATATTACATATCAGCTGATCATGAAGCTAGTCGTACAAAATGCTGGGACTAGCAAGAGTTAAGTCATACATGATCAACCCTAGGATTTGTTAATCATGTTTACAGCCCGTAGGCAGACAGTAAGTAAAGTGCATCGAGCTAACAGGTGCTCGTCGGCTAAACGCCTCAAAAGAATAAGTTTACAATAGAGTGAGCGAAACAAATAGAAAACCCACTCGTAGCCCGGGTTCCTTCTAGTCGCCACCATCGAGCTGGAGGTTCAGTAGATCCTCGGGTGCTGCTCCGAAATCTGGCCACACAAAACCAGCTGGGTCAAACCCCAGAAAGAGCAAGTGCCACAAGGGAGGCCACAAAATAAGAACAAAAGCCAGCATATCAGAACATAAGAAAATGAAAGAAAAGTACAAGTAATCAAGAGCACGTCAGGACAATAAACGACTAGGGACGTGGAACCCTTCTGGGAGCCAGGTTACAACCCGTAAACCAAACAAGGACCGGGGTTGTAACCCTTCGCCTGAATATCTCCTTGTCCCTACCCAATTATTGTTAAAGCAAGTAAAACAATCACGTTCAGGAGTACCCGGGGTACAAGGACTAGACAAGACTTAGACAGGGCTAGACATCATCCATTCACAAGCGGCCAAGCAATTACTACGGCTTACTACTTTAACTAACTAGGGTTGTCACAAGCCTAATTACTAACAAGATGCAATAAGAATTTCCCAGTCTCAAGCCCTGCAGACTATCCAGTTATCCTTCCGCGGGTTGAGAATATAGTTGGGTACATCGCCCTGGAGACGATATACCCTTAGGTGACTTAGAGGTGCAACACATGACAGTGCGCTGGAAATGTGCTCTACTCGTCGGCAAGCTACAAGTCCAATTAAGAGCGCCCAGATAACAAGATTGCCTGTGACTGGAAATTTTCCATGAACTATAGTTAGATCTAGTCATTAGCCTAATCCATGTTCAGTACGAATCCCTGACCGTGGGAAACCAGGGAGTCACGTCCTAGACATGATGCAAGACAAGACAAGTGGATTGCACAAGCAAGCAAGCAGGAACACCCACTGTGTTAAGTTTATTATACGAGTCAAGTTAGCCGTCGCAACAGCATCAAGATAAATCATGTCAGGGTACTTGTCAGGAGTGCGCCACGACGGGCCACTATCATGTCAGATTGGTCATGTCAGGAGTGCACCACTACGGGTCACTGTCATGTTACGCTAGTTCCTTGTCATACCATGCCACGTACAATAGTCATTCTAAACATATTAAGTAAAATCAAGTTCATGACAAAAGGCGTAAGGATATAAAATGGGCGTAAAATATCTAATAAAATATCAATATACAGGGCTATAGAAGAGCCAAGCTTAAGAAAAAATAAAAACCAATTCTCCATGATTGGACAGATTGCGCAAGGGTCCCTGGGGTCGGGTTGCGCAGGAGTCAAGTGCGCCAGGGGCCAACTGCGCAGGAGTGAGCTACGCAGAAGTCGGCTTGCACTGAGTTGGTTGGCACAGGGGTCAGATTGCGTAGGAATGGTTGGCGCATGAATGGTTGGCACAGGAATGGTTGGCGCAGGAATGAACTGCGCAGGGGTGGAGTGCGCAGGAATGAACTGTGCAGGGGTGGAGTGCGCAGGGTTAGATTGCGCGGGGAGCCAACCGCGCAGGGGTGAGCTGCGCAGGGGGCTAAGCGCAATTCGCCAAGGGGCAAGCAGCGCGGTCGACGCTGTGCTAAAGAGCGCAGGCCGAGAGGGGATGCGCAGTCCAGCACTGCGCTAAAGAGCTCAGGCTGCAGTCTTCTTCTCCAGGCCGACAGGAACACCTCAAGAACACCAAAGTTCAAATCTATATATCTTGGTCAAATCAAACCCAAATCTAGATTTTCAAAGTTCTAACTTGAGTAAAATTGAATTCTCTTCCACATAGAAGCATCAAAACCCACAAAAATTCAACCAAAATAGATCAAAACCATGTAAATCCGAAAATAGTTAAAACCTAGATCTAGAACAATGGAGACTCCAAATCACAAAATGTCAAGCACTAATGTTGATCACCATGGCCTAATCTAGCTAATGAACAAATAAAATATGGTTCTCATGTGGTGGCAAGGTGCACTTGCCTATGGGTGATGGTGTTGTGTAGAGGAAGAGGAAGAAGAATTAATGGAGGAAAGTAATGAAGAGAGAGAGTGTTAGGTGGGGATTTTAATGGTGGAGGATAAGTTGAGTGTAGGGTGGAGGTTAGCTAAGGTGCTCCAATGCAAAATAAACCAAACCAAACCAACCTTCTCCACAACATAAAACCAAGCCAGGTAAAACCCAATTACGAGAAATCCAAAATCTGTAAGTCAAGCCAATTACAAGTACATGCCAAAATCCGAGAAAATAAATACAGGTCTGAAATACATGCAAGCTTGACAAAAATACGTATTCAGAATATGGATGTTACATAAGGTTATGACAGAGTGATTGGAATAAGTTGGTTTATATTAAGGTGTTAACTAGTGGCTCATGAACACCCATATTCTATTTAGATCATTTTATGTCCCCTACGATGACATCGACATTCGGAGCACGAGACCAGCTGTTACATTCCAACAAATTTGATATGCAAGACCTAGACGAGCCCATCTTTATCTAGGCATACAATGTCCCACTCAAATATGTCCCCTTGTACTCTATTTTTATGACGCGACTTAGGGGGCAAAAAGGCTAACTATAACCTCTACCGTAATAATAATAAATTTTTCGACTTCAAATAAAGGCCCAATCTCGACCCAAATCGTTCGACCCAATATATGGTTATGATCCATTCGAAGCCCGCTACACAGATACCACTAGTATGCCATTCAATTGAGTCCACGTATGCTACTTATACACAAAAGTCAAGGAAGACACGTTTTCAGACTTACGATACATATTTAACCAACCCGACTCAGAACTAGCCCAACCACTTGAGTTAAAATCTGTTCTAGGTTACCCTAACCTAATAGGGATGGTTTAGATTGTTCCTACGGGATTTTGTCCAGCTAATATAGATTAAACCCAAGATTTATTCCATAAGAAATCCCTCGGTACGATTTTGTCCCAGTTATTTTTTTACCAATACAAGATCTACCGTCTTGCTGGAGCATGACTATAATTGAGCAATGTCAAATCGGTACTTTTTTTCTTATTATGTTAATGACCATAAGGAACCCTGGCTCCTTAGAGTCGAAAGGCCCAATGTTCTCATGCCCTAAGAAATATCGATCCTTCTCATGTGGTTTTGTAATGACGATTTTCACGATTAGCCAATTTCTATAAGTTGGGTAGAGTCTTGAAGAAAGAATATCCCATCTTGTAGAATATGACACCAATTTGGATTCCTTTATAACAAACCCCCCTCAATCTTCGGTAACCAAGGTACGACTTGGCACACCTGCCCTCCCTTGTAGTAAATCCTGTTAAATTTATATTTTTAATATACATTAAGTTTAATTTTAATTTCGAGGACAAAATTTTATATGTTGGGTAGGATATAAAACCCCTAATTTTTTATATTATATTTTATTATATAGTTTACAGTATTTTTAAGTTATTCAATTAAAACTTATTCTATACTGGAATTTTTGGGTAGCAACTTAATGCTACAATATATGTGTGTCATAGATAATGTTTACAGGTACATGAACCAAATATTAGGAAAAATATTTATTACTTTTGAAAATTTTAGGAACTATATTCAACTTTTACAGTATTACTTTATAAATTTTAAATAGCTTTTATTAAAGTAATTTGCTAAAAATGTTTCAAGCAAATAGCTACATTCTTATTAGTAACATGATTAATATATATATATTACTAAAAATTTATAGAAATACTTCTATGAATTTTTTGAATTTTATGGAGTTTATTTGGATTTACTGTATAATAATATATATATATATTTAATAATATATAATATATATATATATATATATATATATATATATATATATATATATATATATATATATATATATATATATATATATAACCTCACGTGTGCTGTTATATATATATATATATATAACCTCACGTGTGTTGTTCCTTTAGGAATAATACTGGAGGCAACCCGACAGCTCCTACACGAGCAAAGGGGTCGGGAAACACCTTCATCACAAAGAAATTGTTTAAAATTTCTATAAAAATCCAAGCTAAAATCCAATCCAAATTGAATCCAATTCTCTTTATCTAAACCTCCTCAAATCCAAATTTTATTTGGTTTAAATAGATATAAAGACCTCGATAGAAAAACATTTCATTATTCTCAAAATCAACCCTCCCGGAAGCTCGTGGCCTCACTTGTAAGTCGTCCAACCTAGCACGATGACCTAGAGCCTTTCTATCGCTGCTGCACACTTCTTCGACCACCTGAGCGTAGTCTTCGGCCGCCGCACCACCAGGAAGAAGCCCCCCGACCGACTGGAACAGAGCAACTCTGTTCTGAGTTCAACTCCAGGTACCTAACTTCCTCTACAAATTCCTCCTTACTTACTCGATCATTTTCAATTTTATCTAATCCTATACAAACCCTACATGGCCCTCTTAAAGTCCCTACAAGTTATTTTTAGGATAGCTGATCCCTCGACCATGAAAACTAAGGTTGAAATCAGGGAAAAACTGTCTTCTGAAACAGATATCAACTGTCCCAAACCCTCAACTTGGAAGACTGTTTATGAACCCCACATGACGAATTTCTGAGAACCTGTTTGTTACAGTTTTAGACAACTTATAGGGGAGTAAAATCTTTCTTGTAGAATTAATTTTTGTCCAGTATAAAGAAAGTTAAAAGCCATTAAAAATCAAGAAAAATCTGTTTCAAAAATTGTAAATTTAGAAAACTTTTCCCGATTTGGTGTGCGCCCCGACAAACTGGGTGATGTGGTTGCAAACTATACACATCGAAAGATGCGTACGGATGTTGCCGACGTGTGGGAACTATGGGAACTCGATTTCGTTGCGTGTGCGCGACAAAATCAGTACATATCCGTCAAGATATTCCCGTATCGACCTTTTGTAAATAAGGTCATAACTTTGTGTACAGTTGTTGGCTCAAGACAAAACTTGTACCAATAGGACCGTATCAAAATTCTGGTCCCGTGTGCCAAGTTTGGCCCGATTCTGAGAAGGTCGCCGAAATGCCTATTTGGCGGGTCCGCGACCCGATCCAACGGACGAAATTGTACACGGCCCACCGAAATCTAAATTTGGACAGACGGTTGGGTTAGTCTCTTCAAATCGGACCCGTAGATATATAGTTTGACGACTTTAGAGACCATAGATGTTGGTACGCGTTTCAGTACAAAATGGGTCCAACGGCGGACATCGTTTTGACCCAAAATTATGATTTTGCCCCTGTGCCAGAGTTGGACTTTTGAGCAGGCATTTCTTAGACATATCTTTTACACAGTGAACATTTTTCATGTTTGTTTCAGCATCCGGAGCCGTTCGTGGATTTTGACTTTTTATTGCTGACGTGCTTAAGTGTTGGGGCTGCCATCCTCACACCTCAGGCAAGATACCTTGATACTATACTCTGTGATTTACTTTTATCTTATTTTTTGTTATTTATATTCAAAATTATTGATCTGTTGCTAGTATTATATCATTGTGCGTCCAAGTCAAACTCGGGTGCAAGCGACTGGATCGGTCGTTTTACTTGCTTTTGTTCTTTTTTCCTTGCATTGACTTAGCCTAGTGACCACCCATTGATGATGAGGTATTGGTATATCTCATACAGCCTTGACACATGCTTTATCATATGTTGTGAGTCACATGTATGACATGTACTTGCTTAGTCGGCTGGCCACCGATACGTCTGAGGCGTACGACAGATAAAAGTAACTGCCAATAGAATTACTTGCATGTAGACTTGGCAGTTACTAGAGGTTCATATTAGTCATAGAGATGATGATACGAGGTATTTGGGTGGGGAGAACAATACCTGACGTATGGGCTTCTACTACACTATCCCTTGTAACCAGGAAGCTCCTATGGAGATACGGGTATGATTATCCAATCAGGTTGGCCACTGACGTTCTTGAACGTTATGCGCTTGGTCACTGCTGCCCGAGAGGGAACTATACCGGATCCTATTATCAGCCAGGGCTCATGCTTCGAAGGATTGTATCTCAACTGCATGTTCACAATACAAAAGTTAGGAACCCTATTGCATGCATCACTCTTTTACTTATTATATATCACAGTTTATACGGAATAGTATTTTCTTGTATCTTGTTACGTCCCTCTGAGGACCTGGTTATTTATCCAGGAGTAGACAATTTCCTACAGCAGTTTGACGCGGCAGTGGATCCATCTTTTGTGGATGACGAGGCATTTCCTTTTGACATTTAGCTCTATTTTTGCTTTGAAATGTATTGAGACTATGTAGTAGACATTTTATATTTCTTTTCATTCAATTTTGTGGAGGTTGGACTCCGATCATTTGAGACTATTTTATATAGCTGTTTGGAGTGGGTATCTCCATTCGGCTATCTCTTTGATTCGATTACTTATTCTGGATTCTTATATCTTCTGTGTTGAGCAGTGGATGAGATGTAGATTATTATTCTGGCCTGTGATTATTATTATTTACACCTTATGTACGTATACGAGGATTTCATATATAGGAGTATTCTTCGTATATGTGCAGCTGGCATGTCTACGTACTTGGTCCTAAGTATATTGGGACTGGAGCGTTACATATAGATTGCTGGCTTATGACTTAGTGGTATAACTTTGTCATAAAGACCGAACAGTATGATTCCATAGTTCTGTTGAAACTATCGAAATCAATGACCCTTAAATAGTTAGCCTCAGTATATAGATCCGTGTTGGTACGAAAGAACTTGAAAAGAAATTGAATCGTTGGAATTTATTTGATGTATTATTTGAATGTTGGAAATAGTATGTTGGATTGGGAATTAGACCGTAATATTACTAGATTGATTTTAGTCGATTGTTGGGTAAGTCTAGAATGAGCCTCTGTGGGAATTAGCTCCTTGAGGATGACCCTGGATATATAGAATTGACCCTAGCGACCGTGGGCTACATAACTAATTGTCGACATAGTCGGCAATGACAATTAGTTGTTCAGACTGAGTGGATACCTATAGGTTTGGGTAGAGTTGCTAGGAACTATCGATTGTTTGTTGGCCCTAAGAATAAGAAACTAGTATAACCCTAATAGCTGTCCACTCTAGGAAAGTCACCAAGTGAATAGGTTTAGCTGTTGGTATAGCTAGCCTTAGAGACCTGACCGAATAATAGGGTAACCTTTGGCAACCCGTAGGATAGCCTTGTGGTATTGTACGAGAGATGGTGATGAGTATGACCTAAGAGAATACATGTTGTAAGTATATACTATAACGTGAGCCTTAGAGATGTTTGACCCTTGTGAAGTTATATGTCGGCCTTAGCGGGAACTGGAATTGTGGAATAAAACTTGAGTTGTATGTACCGAGTGGTAAATTATTCCATGAGATGGAATTGACTGCTAATGGTGGGAAAGTTGGATCGGTATCTAAAGTCGGGTAGCTGGATTAAGATGGAATGTTGCATAGAATTATACCATAGGCTCGGTAATCGATAGTGGGTGACCTCGGATTGTATCTTTTAGAAAAGTTGAATTTCCTCGGTGAGAATTATTGTTGTATTCGGAAAGGAATAGGATTGCATATTGTGAACTCTTGGTATGGTTGTCTCAAAGTTAGGCCCTTGGCCCGAATGTTAAAAATATCGTGCTCGGGTAAAGAACTTATCTGAGTTGTCCCAGATGATAAGTGTTGTGGATTGAAAGATAGCAATTGTGGCGAGATAACAAAACAATAAGTCAATTGAAAGATGCTAAGTCAGATTTGGGAAAGAGAGTTGCACCGTGGCTTATCGAAATCGTACTAAGATAGAAGTTGGCTGAAATACATATATTTTGGGGACGCCTAAAGTATTTGTATGGATCTAACCGATGTGATAGGCTATGGCAAAATACCATTGTCGGAAGGGCTTATTAAATTGCACTAGCACGAACTTTTAGCTGAAATATATATATTTTTGGGACGCCTATGATATGTGTATGAATCCAAACGAAGTGGTAGGCTGCGACGAAGATAACAATGCTGAAAGAATGTTGGTAAATCAATAAGGTAGCACAAATATTATGGAAAAGAGAAAGACAAATTGAATTATCGATAAATTAAGTGGTATATTAGATAACAATCTCAAGATATTTTAGAGTGTCTAATCAGAATATTGAATAGAAGCTGAATGATGAATTTATTATGACTAGTGAGTTAGCAGAATGAGTTGTTCCCTTAAGTTTCGAGAACGAAACTTTTTTTGAGTGGTATTATGTAATGCCCCGCTTCGTATGAGGCATTTGGTTGGCTTGTTGGATGCAATCAAATGTTGGACCGCAACTTGGGTTAGAAATCAGGAGAATTTAGACTAATACAGTCTCTCTTAGCTAGCTAGACAGAATAGGTGTTGGAAAGTGGCTCATTGGTGGAGCTACGCTTAGTGGAAATGTGTGCGATCAGAACCAGAAGACACATTATACAATGTGAGTGGAACTGTCCTTCCTTCTCCGTACATCTTTATGCTTAATAAAATAGAGTACTGCGATGCTATGATTTGCCCCTAAATGTCCTAAGTTTTAGTTGCTGGATGATAGAGATGCTTATGTTACCTAATATTAAAATCAAAAAATGTGAACATTGAACTTCTAAATGAATCACACTTGAATTGCTAATGTAAATTGATGTGTGAGAATGAATTGATATTATCGCCCATGTCTAAATATTGCTAAATGAATGAAACACTTGAACCATATACACTGTGTATAATTGTTGCCAAGATATAAAATGCTGCCTGTTTATTATAAGCAATGAAATGATAATATTGTCCCTATGAAATGAATGAGATGCTACATGCCCCTTGAGAGCTGAATGATATGATAATGCTTCAATGTATTTTAGTTGATGTAATGCGAAAGGAGAGAATTGATGCAATGAGAAATGATGAGGCTTGGGATCGCTGAGATCACCAAGTGAAATGATGGTAATATTGAGAATGAATAAGTCAATGAACCTGACTCGAATGAGATTAATGATGATACACTGTTGTCTTTACTTCTTTTAATATTTTATCATGCGATTTTGTGCACGATCAAGTCGGACACGCATTCGCATGGTCATAGGACAACTTGTATATAATGGATGGGGATATGTTTTCTCGGACGGTAACCCAGGACGTTAGGGCGACCGATCCAGCATAGGAGTTAACATTTGCGTGCTAGTAGGAGCACGGGTCTTACGAGGCATCCAGTAGGCTAGCTACCTACCTTTATGTCATCGCATTATCGATGAAGTCCTATATGGCAACGTCTATATGGTTTAACAATACAAGTGGCCATGTAGTCAGGATGCACGCTAAATGAATGTTTTGTGCATGCAGAGTAAGTATATCTACTAACCTATATTTGATACAGGTACGAGGAGTCGGCTATCGCTAAGAAATCATTTAAATGTGATATATTCAAAACATATGTTGGTTCAACTTGCCTGCTTAACATGCTAAACGAAATAATGTTAAAGTGATGCCTTTCTATAAGAATTTCAATAACATGTTAAAGATGTTAATGCCAATGTTGTCACAATGATACTTAACATGATAACACCAAGTATGCTAGAATGATAGCTTACTATGAACGCTGTTGAATCATGACCTACATATAAAACTGTTGCTATAGAAGAGAATTGTGAGAACATATGCTGTCCCTCAATTACTGTTGCTTCCATAAGAACAATACTACTGCAAGTTTATATGTCTTTTCAATGAATATTGCTTGAACTGTAAACTGAAGCTAGGCCCGAGCTAGACAGATCACTCTAATGAATGCTTGCTAAAATTGACCACTTACTGTCGGTTTAGGCGAGTGGGTTGGTTTCTTCTCGCCAATACATAGATGATGTACTGACCCACGTTGTGGACACTCTTTTTAGGTGCTTGTGCTTAAGAAGTTCAATACATGAAGATTGGCTTGATCAGTCCCGCGACATCAAAGATGATGTCTTCTATCTATAAAGAGCATAATATATGGAACATTGTAATCAGTTGTACCAGTGAGTTGTAAGCCAAGTCGGTATATCCAGTTGTAATCCAATGTATCAAAGTATCAAATGTAAGCTTTATGGCATTTGTACTATTGATGATCAATGTAAAGTGAGATTTGTTGTAAGCTATGTATTCTATTGCAAGCCTTGTACTCTACTTCAATTACCAATAAAGAGAATACATTTTAATATATCTCTTGTGACTTTAAGTTCTCTATTTATCTCCGCTGCTACAAATTAGTAATGTGTTTCTATTCTATAAGAAAGACATGTCCTCATTATATTCAATTTGTCTTCTTGCACTGCTGCAGTGTGTTTCTGTTTTAAGATTATTACTTATGGACCGTCTTTGCCTTGTATAAGTGCAACATCAGACTTGTTCGACATCGCACCCAAGCGAGGACGAATGATTCGGCATGAATCAAAGCGAAGACGAAGGATTCTCTGAATCGGGACATGACAAATTGGTATCAGAGCCAGTTTTATGTCCTTGGTCTCTTATTTGATTCGTTTTCTTGCATCAACGATAAACCAAAGTTGCTTCCGCGATCACTCATCGTTGCTTCCATGATTAAATCAAAGATTGCTTCCGCGATTATGCTGTTGTTGTTCCTATAATCCTTCAAGTTGTTTATGTTTGGAAATTTCTTGACCCTCTTGGCTGCTCACTGGATGTTCAATACAATTGGTCTAAATATGTTGTGTTGCCCCTGAATGTTTGATTGTTGTTGGTTTGGACACTAATAACCCAAAAATGACTCGATGCCATAGTATGCAATGTTGCGAATGATGTTTGAAATATAGGAATAGAGAAAGTTGCTATTTGTGTTGGAACATGCTGGAGAGTCGTATGATATATTGGAAAAGAATTATAAATAGGGTAATAGATGGATGAGTTCAACAGAACTGGTGAGAAAAGATAGGATATTAGTTCCGAGGTCATCAATTGAACTAATCATTCGCAACTGCCAACAATTTAAAAGTAATGACAATGGATCTAGGTTTCGTGAAGGGATAAGTAACTCAAGAAGAAAATATAGGGCTAGGCTAGTAACTAACTAGTGAGGTGTGCCTTAGATATCAAATCGTGTCACAATAACTAATCATGCAAATAGTAATAGTGTACTTGATAACGGTAGAATAATACCTACCATATTTCTATCCCTAAGAAGGGTTTCTATCACAGTTGTGGCAAATGGTTATCCCTCTTTGTGTATGTTGGTATGTTGAGTTGGGACTTGCTCAGACTACTGCATCCTGGCTATCGTATCCTTGCTTTTGGGGCAATCTTTTGATAGGTGTGGCTTGGAGCAGCAGGCCCAACACAAGCCTAACCTCTTACGACAATCTATCTGGATGTGTCCCTTCCTTCTACAGTTATTGTAGTCATGCTTCCCCCCATCTCGATATAGTCCTTCTCCATGCTGCTGCTGTGAGGTATGTTGTGTCCGCATATAATCTTTGGCTTCATGATAATTGAAACCGTAAATCATACACTATCCCAACCTACAATGGCAATCGTTCATAACATGACCCTTTCTATGGTAGAAGCGATATGTAGGGCGCTCCTTATCTGGATATGGTGATGTTCTATGGTGTTGTTGTGCTTCAGGTTGTCTATTCAGCCCATTCTGAGTCACTCTAGCTGGTACTAGGGATGATGTGGTAGATAGAGTCATGTTTAGGGCTACTGATATAATTTTCCTTGCAAACTCATTCTGTTGCTATTGCACTTACAATAATTTTAGCAAGAACCTTGCCACTGAAGCCTAATTAGAGTAAAGAATCGACATATATGGTGGGGGCTGAGGTGGAGGTGGCATATATTCTTCCTAAGGAGCTGGTCAGACTATTCTATTTGGGTCCCCCATCTTGAGGACGCTGCTGGATAGGTAGGGTCATTACTGGAGGTTGTGAGGGTACTTGCTCCTCTTGGGCTGTCGATTCTTCAAAGCTGATGGTAAGAGTCCTATTGGCACGAAGGTATGAGCAACGTTAGAAAGAGTTCAGGCAATAGGCAATTCAAGCAATCAAAGAGAGTTCAAGAGAGTTTGAAGTAAAGGAGATAGTATGTTGTGGATGGGATACTATTCCTATTCTTAGTTGCAGGCTTGTTTGGAATTGTCACGTAACCCAACAATATTTTCATAGTCCTGCATAGGCTACCATAAAATATGTAACGTCCAAGTCCTAACATACGTAGGACCAGGCATACGGAACATGCCAACTACATACATACAAAAAATACTCTAGTTTATGGAATCTTCGTACATATACATAAGCTGTAAGAAATATTAATCACAGACCACATCATAGAATAACTACATATCATAAACAGAACACAAGAGATAGCAATAGTCTGTATAGAATATAATAACAAAGTCAAACGATGTAGCGAGGTGGAAGCAGATCCACTACCAAACCGCTATGAAAATAGTCTCAGATACGGGAGTCTGATCTCCTCAAATAAAAATAAAAGAAATAATAATATGTCCACTACATCGTCTCAAAGCAAAGCTAAAGAACTAGATCTCGGAAGCTGAGACCTTATCGTCTACAAAAGATGGATCGAGAGCAGAACCGTACTCCTGAGTGAAGTCTTTATCGTCTAAGCCTAGAGAATTCTGTTGACCCATTCCATGGTCACACCCGAATTTAATAATCTACATGAACTTAAGTCAATACACAAAATATACGAACTGCTGCTAATCATTTCAGGTCTTGTGAAATCAATATCAACAAGCATACTACTGCATCATCAAGCACGTAAATTATCAGTCCGAAGCTTAATTTCTTTGGAATCTAGTCCGAGTCATTTTATAATTTATTATGAATTTTATTTTTATTTAGTCTAGGATATAAATTGTAAGATCGACTGGGTAATACTGGCTTTGGTTAATCATAATCCACTTTCTATACAGCCTACCTATCCATATTCCATCTACCAAAATTTTTTATTCCATTCTGCAACAATATTTTACAAATATTTTACATTTTTACCTAGACAGTACTCAGACAGAGTTCGGACCGAGTTCAGTCGACGCTGTTCAGATTCTAGAACCGAACAGCCGGCCCTAGCTCTATTTAAACCTCTTCTTCCTTCTATTTTTTTCATCCTTCAACCGAGAAAAACCCTCAAACACTCCCAAGAACTCTTCCTCCTCCTTCCATTCGAGCTTCTCAGGAGTCTAGTTGGCCATTCTTCTCCATCTTCTCCCTCATCTCGAAGGTATTCCATTATCCTCCTCTTCTCATCTATGGCACCCAAGCACCAAAAGAGAAAGGTTGATTTCTCACATGCAAGATCATCCTCCTCTGACTATGTTCCGACTAATTTCTTTAGTCCAGCTAGACCTATGGGATCCGATGATTATGATTCTGGTCTCTTTCCTAACAAGGAATTTTTGGACCTTTGGTTTGACTCTTTTTCTGGTCGTAGAATTTATGTTGGAGCATGTGTAAACTTTACTATCTTTTCTAAATATGCTCCCACTTTCGACCTTCTCGGCTTTCGTGACTCTTTTGAAGTAGCTGAGAACATTTATGATAATGCTGTCCGTATGTTTTTCAGCAACCTGCAAGTAAAAGATAACAGAAATTTCTATTCTTGTGTTGCTGGGCAAGAACTAGAATTCAGCGCCACCGATATCAGTGAATACTTCCATATTACTGATGTAGGTGAAGCTTTAATGGATATTGATCACTTTCAATTCCCTGAAGGTGTCACTCTTGATTCCTTCAAAGAACTTTTGTGCCATCCTAAACCTGTTCCTAGAAGAGTTTACTCCATGCATCTCAACCAAAACTTCTATAAACTCTATAGGTTTGTATTCTCTGTTCTTCTTCCGAAGAAGGGATCCTCTGATAAGATTATCTTCCTGGAATTGTCAGCCATGTACCACATTCAATTTGGCATTCCATTCTCTGTTCCAAAGAATATGATGGCTTAGATGCGCAACTGCAGAAATGCAGGACACAACCTCGTCTATCCCACGTATTTGGCTTCTATCTTTAGAAGGTTTGAAATCGATCTTCAAACCTGTTCTTACTTCTCCACTTCCATAGATCTTAGTAGGTCTAGTTTATACCCTACTCCTCCTCTGCCTTCTGGTGCTGAGCCTGTTCCAAATACTGACCCCGAGGCTCCTCCTGCTGCTGCTGCTCCAGCCCCTGCTCTGGATTTTAACCCTGGCTTCTATCAGTGCTTTGATGATTTTGTTGCCCTCTCTGCACAACGACATCAGGGCTATCTTGACTCAGAGTTCCGCTATATCACCCAGGCTCAGGTGTTGCGGAACAACATTGCTGATCTTCACTGGAGTCTCTCTCATGACCCATCACATCCAGTTACCATACTTTCTCACCCTAGCTTCCCTGGACCCAGGTTCGACGATGAGGCGACATTTTCTCACTTCGATCCTACTGCTGCATATTTTCCCCCGGATGCTCCTGGAGGTGATGACACTCCGATGTGATGAGGACTTGAGCTAGTAGATTTTGGATAGGACTGAAAGATGATGATCTATAATGTAGTTTTTTTAGGTCTAAACTTTACAGTTAGACATTTATTAGTATTTTGTGATGATGATGGTTGTATCTTTCTATTATGCATGACATTTTCAGTATTTCACTACTAGTTATTTCATTTTATGCATTTGTTATTTGTAGAAATGTTGTTATCTCTCTAGTATTACTTTGTCTGTTTGATGAACATTGTTGGGGGAGAAAGAGCGCAATACCAAAATCAACATTCAAAGAAAGACTACCAAAACCATTTTTTCAGGTAATTTTATTTGTTCTATTTTAGATATATTTTGGTATAGACTCAAGTTTGTCAGTTATCAAAATGTGGGAGATTGTTGGACCATTCCATGGTCACACCCTATTTTAATAATAGACATGAACTTAAGTCAATACATAAAATACACGAACAACTGCTAATCATTTTAGGTCTTGTGAAATTAATATCAATAAGCATACTACTACACCATCAAGCACGTAAATCATCAGTCTGAAGCTTACTTTCTTTGAAATCTAGTCCGAGTTATTTTACAATTTATTATGTATTTTATTTTTATTGAGAGTAGGATATAAATTGTAAGATCGACTGGGTAATACTAGCTTGGGTTAATCATAGTCCACTTTCTATACAGCCTACCTATCCATATTCCATCTACCAAAGAGTTTTATTCCATTCTGCAATAATATTTTACAAATGTTTTACAATTTTACCTAGATAGAACTCAAACCGAGTTCGGTCCGAACTCTGCCCAAGTTCGCTCAGTTTAAATTTTAATATTTGTTGCCTCCAAATTAGCATGCAAACGTTCATATACGAAATCTTTGCATCAGAACTCTGCCCGAGTTCGGTCCCAGAAAACACCTATAAATAGAAGAGAATTTCTCATTCTTAATCACTCAATCGTTTTTCATCTTCTCTTCTCTATTCAGTAAGTGTTTTCATTCGATCAAAAGTTTTTATATCAACCCTACACTCCTCTTAGCCAAAAGCCAGTAATATCTATTTCGATCTAGAGTTTTTTGGTTCTTAAGAGTTGTAAAGAGATTGTTCAAAGTATAGAAATTATCTCTGTTGTGGAGCCGGTCGTACGCTCGTCACCAAGCACGGTGTTGTGAAGTTGGCCGTACACTTGTCACCAAGCACGGTATTGTAAGAGACTGCAAGCTCTCAATTAGCTTGTGCCTTAGTGGATTAACATCGAGCAAGAGTACTCGAGACTGGATTAGTCCTCTCAGAGGGATACTAGTATACATCGTTGTGTCACTGAGTTTGATCTCTCTATCACTTGCTATATTTATTTAATGTCTCTTATTTACTGCCACAGTTATCTGTTTATAATTTTTAAAATTGGTGATTATTTTCCGCTGTACTCGTACTTACTCTATTCACCCCCCTCTAGAGGTGCTCAACGGTCCTAAAAATTCACCATGTCCTAAGCGGGACGTAAAAAGATACAAGAAACAACATGCCATATAAACTATATAATGAAACAAAGATGCATGCAATAGG
The DNA here is from genome assembly GCA_029216955.1 of Iris pallida. Classification (NCBI taxonomy): domain Eukaryota; kingdom Viridiplantae; phylum Streptophyta; class Magnoliopsida; order Asparagales; family Iridaceae; genus Iris; species Iris pallida. The sequence goes on from JANAVB010024254.1 coordinate 17,748, forward strand.
GTTCCTAACCATTCTACTGATCATGTTTATTAAGAACAAGCCTCTAACGCATGGGCACTTCTAGCTAATAATTGGATCCGGTATAGTCCCAAATTGTGCACCAGGGACCAAGCGTATAATATTCAAAAATGTCAGTGGCCAAACTGAGGGGGGGTAAGCTTACCCGTGTCTCCAGTTGAGCTTCCGGGTTACAAAAAAAGTGTAATAGTGGCCCATACATTAAGGAATTGTTCTCCGCAACCAATACCTATCAATGTCATATTTATGACACATATGAACCTCTAATAATCGCCAAGTCTACTAATCATGCAATCTATTGGCAGTTACTCCCAACCATCGCACGTCCTGTAATGCCCCAGTCCCAAAATACGTAGGACTAGGAACGTAGCATGCCAGCTGCATGTATACGAGATATACTCCAATATATGGAAACCTAAAATACACACATGAGCTGTATTATGAAAAATAATAACAGACAGCCACATGTAAATGCTATGTCTCATCGACAGTATAATATAAGAAAAACGGTATCTCATGAATCAAAGTAAATGTCAAATTATAGTTGTTGGCCGGGCGGAGACAAATCTACTACCAGCACTAGAATAAACTAAAAGAAAATAGAGTCCAACCTCCAAGATAAATAAAATAGAGAAAAGATGACTAAATAGGCTCCTCGACCCAATAGGGGCAGCTGTGATTAAAAGGTATGACTCACTCGAACGTGAAGGATGAGTCTATACCAGAGCCCTACTCCTGTAAAAAGTCCTGCACATCTATACCTAGAGAAATCACCAGGTCCTTAGAGGGATGTAACAAGATACAAAAAGAACATGCCATATAACTAAATATAAATTGCTCAATAATAATAAGTCAAATGGACCATATCTTGGTCTAATGTACCACCATTAAATTAGCGTACCATCCCCCCCCAACCAAACAAGGACATAAGATGGCACCCCAATCCATGATGATGTATCTTTCCAAGTCATGAATCCAATTTATAGTATTCGAATACCAACAAGGTTCAGTACTTTCTTATCAGAGCAGTGAACCACACCGACAACAAAACAAGGACAAGATGTGGTAAACTAGTTCGCGACAAGCTGCTGTTCCAAGCCGCAATAAGATATAAGTACCCAAACCAAAGGTACCTATACCTAACGGATTGGGTAGCCTACCATTCTATGTGAATGTAGTTTAAGAACATTCCTCCAATGCATGGGCTCTCTGGCTAAAAATGGGATCGGCATAGTTCCCACTTGGGGCACCAGGGGCCTCAAGCATAACCGTTCCTCGAACGTGCAAGCAATAAAATAAGGGTCATCAACCTGCATCTCCGATGGAGCGTACGGTCGCATGTGCATAGTATCCCATACACTAAGGATATGTCCACCCTACCCAATGCCTATATGTTGCCTTGACAACACACAACCTCTATAACTGCTAAGTCAAACTATCATGCAATCCTTTTAGCGGTTAATCCTATCGCACGGCTTATATGTACTGGTGGCCAGCCAGTAACGCATGTTCGAGTTCTATATGCGACTCACGACTTTATGGTACAAATGTGTCAAGGCCTATGTATGCAACACAAATAATGGTGGTCCCTTAAATCTAAGGTCAATATGCATAAAAATAATAAGTACGGGAAATAGAACTACACAGTAAAATCTATTTAATTATAACAATATAGCACAGTTTATTTTGCAAAAAAATAAATAATGAATAAATGCATAAATATAAGCTAATTTAAAATAAACAGCTAATGGTAAGGTATCTTGCTTGAGGGTGGTGCGAGATGTAGCAAATCCAAAAGTTTGAATCGTCAGCACGAAAGTCAAAATCCAGCAAGCACTCCGGATGCTAAAACAAACATCACGAACGCTTTTGGTATAAAAGATATGTCTAGGAGAGGCCTGTCCAAAAGTCCAATTCTGAAATAGGAGAAAAATCGTAATTTCGGGTCAAAACGATGTCCGCCGTTGGATCCATTTTGCACTGAAACAGGTGCTAGTACCTACGGTCTCTAAAGTCATCAAACTATATGACTACGGGTCCGGTTTGAGGAGACGAACCCAATCGTATGTCCGAAGTTGGATTCCGGCGGATCGTGCACAATTTAGCCAGTTGGAGGGGATCACGGGCCCGCTAAAAAGGCATTTCGGTCGACCTTCTCAGATTCGAACCAAACTTGGCGTACAGGATCATAAAAATGATACAGTCCTGATGGCGCAAGTTTCGTCTCGATACGACGAACCTGCACAAAGTTATGTGCTAGTTTGCAAAGTGTCGATATAGGGGTATCTTGACGGATACGTACTGATTTTGTCGCGCATACACAACGACATCGAGTTCCGTCAGTTCCCACACGTCGGCAACATCCATATGTGCCTTTCGATGTGTATAGTGCACGACCATGTCACCCATTTTGTCGGAGCATACGCCGTATCGGGGTAAATTTCTATGTTTTTGTTAGTTCGAAAGCAAGTTTTTCTTGATTCTTAATGACGAGTAACTTTCTGTATAAAAGATAAAAATTAATTCTGTAAAAAGGGTTTCGATCCCCTACATGTTTTTTATAACTACCTTGAATTATTTCATGAAAAATATTATTACTTAGTTCGGGAAAGGGCATCCAAATCAGCGCTCTGGCTGGATTAGATATTGTTTTATTTTTCGTCAAGTCGGGTTTTTGGCCTGACTTCGTCTCGATTTCTCAGCGAATATGAATCAGTTCACTTTGAACTAACTAGCAGTGCTCCTAGATGGTTATATTGGTGTTCTATAAGATTTTATGGAAACAAAAATGGTCGAATATGGAAAGAGAAATACTACGATGAACGGACATACCTTAATTTATGACGATAGAAACCTCTGTCTGCTCATACGATGGCTACGATGCGTAGGATCAGTGGCGAGCGGCTGCAGGGGATCAAGGGTGTTCACAGGGGCTCCGAGATGGTGGCGACCATATTTTGGTTTGGAAAAGACTTCTCCGCAATGATTTGTGTAACTGTTTAATTTGGATTAATGAGTATGTATGAGATGTTTCAATCCTGTTTCCTTTCGGATTTGGCTTTATTAGTTTAAACAGCTTTTGATTTGGCTTGAGTTTCAAACAAAGATTAAAATCTTTTTGATTCAATCTTTGGGGGGATATGCACTGCCTTGTCGCAGCCCTTTAAGCTAAATGGCTGCCGAAAACTTTGGGTTTGGTTTCTCACGAGACTATGGTCTCTCGTGAGATAATACTTGCTTATATATATTTTTTATTTCTATATCCTAATAAATAGAAAACAAATATAATACTTAATAAAATAAATTCAGAATCCTTAGTAAAAATGTATCCATATATGAACCTTATGCATTCATATAATATTTACCATATAATATTCAAAACTATCTATAATATACAAAAATATCTATATATAGATTTTCATAGTTGTATTCTAGTTCTCATAAATATCCATGTGATAAATATTCAACATTTAAAAAATATTTCCAAACTTCAAATACAATAATATCACGGAGAAGGAGGAGGTGGATCGTCCGCTGATGGTAATCCCTACTGCGCCCGACAAAGATACTCCTCCACCATGTGTGCCGGCAGGGTATCAAAGACATGGACTGGAAGTTGGCATAGCTTCTCTAGCGACATCACGTCAAGGAGTGTCTTCACAGCAGGAGACGGTACCAAAGGGGCAGTAGGGTCAAAAGAACGACCCCCGACAGAAGAAGGACCGGGAATATTCGAAGCACCGGGAGCAGCAGTAGACAGACCGGAAGCAGAAGAACTAGAAGAAGACAGACCAGGAGCAGAAGAACCGGGAGCAGTAGAAGGACGCAGATAGTACGTAATCATATGCTCCTGTGAGTCTGACACCGCCTCGATCAGAATCGTAAGCTGTGTCCTCACATCATCGCCTACCGGGGTCGCAAAAATTGGAGGCGGGGGCGGTAGAAATCTCGGAATCGACGCCTGCAGCGACACCAGGGAGCTGCAGCCGTAGAGGCGCCCTTTCCTAAAGCCGCCGAAGGTATCTACGAAAATGTCGCTAAAGCGAGGGGCCCTAGAAGAGGATGCCTGGGCGGGCATCGTTTCACCGACATCCTCGGCAGCAGGGGGCTGAACCCGTCTAAGGGCCTCACGATACGCAGTTTATCCAATGAATGTGTTTTTGCTATAAGTTTTCCTAAGTTATAATCTAAATCCTCCCTAAGTTATAGTCTGAATCCTAACTTTACCTAATTAAGTTAACAATACTTATAATTCTAATATAAATCTCATAAACGTAAGCACGTACATTAGTCGCCTTGGCCCTCTCCTCGACGAAGCTCCCGTCCTTCGGCCACTTGTGCGTATACTAGAATACATCGTACATGGTGAACGAGTCCGCCTCTTTTCTCTCATTTACCGCCAGTTGGGCCTGCATACAAAATATTCGTAGAATTTAATTAACTTCGTATATTAATAGTAGCAAATTAGATAGTAGAATGAATTTGCGGTATCTCACCAGATCTGTATGCATCGCTGTGTGGGGCCTTGATCCGCCCGTATGCAGACCCGCGGCCCGTCGATTCGCCTTCGCTTTCTCCGATTTTGCTTGTACGCAGGAGTATCCATCTTTCCCAAGATTTGATCATAATACTCCTGCCGGATCCAATCCTTCTTCGAATGCCCCGAGCTAAGGTCAAACACCGCATCCCGTATCTTCTTCCCGACGGAGCTTCTGTAGGTCTTGCGGATCGCCTCCTCGCGATAGGGGGGCCACCAGAACATCCTTTGACATACAAATTCAATTATCACGTAATTAAAAAATGGTGGATTAAAGAGTAATTAATAATTAACAATAAGATATATATATATATATATATATATATATATATATATATATATATATACCTTCATCTCGTCGAGCCAGGCGTACTGCAAGTCCAGGGGCACCTCAGAAAAATTGAGATAGGGGCCATGGTAGTTATTCTGGATAATGTGCCCTAGAATCCTGGCAGCATCCCATGGAAAAAAACCCACAAAGAAGCGACAAATGGATTATTAACTTGAATAAATAAAATAAATTTAATAAATTAACTTAAATTTACTTATGATTCACCCGCGGGCCATAGCTCTCGTCGGAACTCGCCCATCGGCCTCTCTGGTGGTGTCGGAGGATCCGTGGCTCCGCACATGTACTCACCAGTAACCGGATGTAAGTGAGTCCGGGGGTACTCTGGGGCCCACCATGTAGTAACTGGTGGATCCGGTGGTGGATCCGCTGGCGGAACGGATCCGTCAGGGGATGTAGTCGCATTTCTCGATAAAGGTGACGATAGCCCTGGGGTAGATCGACGACGGGATGAGTCTGTGCCCGGGATAATCTTCAGATCGGGATCGCTAGATGGGGTCAGATCTTGGAATGCTGAAGGCGACCACGACCACTACCACCAGCACCACCTCCACGACCACGCCCACGACCAGGACCACCAGCACCACCACTACGACGAGTGCTAGCCACCAAGACCTATAAATAGAAAACATAAACATAATTAACAATATAGAAGTATAAATGAGTATAAAACTAAAGTAAAATATATACACTACGAGCAGGGCGACGAGTGTCGTCGCGATGAAAAGGACTAGGTGTGCCATCTGCAAAAAGAAAATCATACAATAAGTTAAAAATTATACAATATATATACCACTATGACCTATTTTTAATATATACCGATATTTAATCTAATTATCGTCATCGTCTTTGTCCTTGTCCTCGGCCTCTTCTTCATCCTCATCCTCATCCTCATCGTTGACTTCATCTGTATCCTCATCCTCATCAAGTTCTTTTTCTTCTTCTTCTTCAGCTTCAATACAAGGGACAAGACGCCTCTTTCTCCCCTGGTTGACAGCTAAGTCTTGTGTATCAATCTCTTCCTCCCCTCTATTTTCCTCAATAATATTTTCAACATCCATGGTAGCTGACTGTTGTCCCAAGTATTGGGGCTTTTCGATCTGGTCCTCTTGGTATGCTGGGTCTCCAACGTTGAATGTATTTCTATATTTAATCTTGCATACTGTCCACCAGTCAAATTGATCTCTACGACGCCTTAGGTAGCTTCTATAGTAGACTTGAACAGGCTGACTTGCTATCGCAAACGTGTCGGACTCTCTATACCTCCTGCGATGATTTATATCGACGAATGTAAATTGTTTATCGATTCTCCAACCGATATTTGGTGTTGTATCAAACCACTCACATTTGAACATCACAATATACATATTGTATGGGGAAGTATATTGTAAATCTATAATATTTCGAAACACTCCATAATAGTTAAAGTCTGGCTCGTCGTCATAGATGGTGCCTCTTATGCAAACACCATAATCCTTGCTACTGAAGCCGTCTTTGAGAAATTTGGCATTTATAGCATTCTGAGTTGCCTTAAACTTGAAGCCATTAACGACATAACCTGGCCAAGTCTTTGTATGCTTCTTTGGTTCCAATGCCAAATAACGAATGCTCTCATTTGTGAGTGTTATTTCAGGCCATAAAACCCGTAAACAAATATTGATAATTTAAATGTTTTAACTGTATATATTTTAATGGTAGCCGCATAACATATTATTTCAGTTACTTGTGTATTTGCGAAACCAGGACAAAAAGGTACAATCAACCTCTCTTTGAAGTCCCTCATCGGTAATATCGGGTGTCCTTATTTTGACTTCATCTCTAAATACACTGTTAGAGAGAATAAAAATAAGTGTAGTTACTTACTTCACAAAATTAGAGATTATAACGAGTGTAAGTGTAGTCACTTACTTCTCCAAATCTTTCATTTTTTGTATGTCACAATTTAACAAGACATATCGGTTAGCAGCATCATACTCATCGTCAGTCTACCACCATTTCTTACTAGCCCTAACAGGCTTGCCCCTTACATTGAATATATCTCCATCCTCAATGTCTTCGTCATTCCTTTGAGGTCTATTTTGATTTGTCTGGACAGGAGTATCAAAATAAAAGGAGCAGAAGTTTGATACCTCATCGATAAAATATGCTTCGTAAATCGAAGCCTCTATATGAGCCTTGTTGCCAACTTTCTTCTTTAGATGGTATAGGTACCTAGAGGGACAAATTATCTTGAGAATTAACAACGAATTGTAAAATCCACTTAAATTTCACTTAAATTATATCGATTTTTATTTACCTTTCAAATGGGTACATCCATCAATAATGAACATATGCAACCACACGAGCTTCGAATGCTAGAAGAATCGGTAGATGCTCTATGTTGTCGAAGAAGCCCGGTGGAAGTATTTTCTCTAACTTGCAAATTGTTAAGACAATCTTCTCCTCAAGTTCAAGCATATGTTGCACCGTCAACTTAGTTGAACAAATATCCCTGAAGAATGTAGATAGCTTGGCCAACGAAACCCATACAGCAGAAGGCAACAACCCTCTCAAAGCAATGGACAGTAATCTTTCCATAAATACGTGACAGTCGTGACTCTTCATTCCCATTAGCTTGCATTCATTGAGATTAACGCATCTAGACAAATTCGACACATAGCCATCAGAAAATCTTAAAGTAGATATCCATTTGCAGATGATTAATATATCTTCCTTGCTCAATGTGTATTGCGCTGTCGGCTTAGTTAATTGTCCACCAGCTCCCTTTGTATCAAGTTTAGATATGGACGCTTGCATATCTCGACTATGTCTCGTCTTGCTTTTAGATTGTCCTTCGTCTTTCCTTTAATATCCATGACGGTATTGAAGACGTTATCGAACACATTCTTTTTGATATACCTAACATCAAGATTATGCCTTATAAGATTATCTTTCAAAGAAGGCAAGTTCCAGAAGATACTCCGTTTGGTCCAGTTATGGCTTTGTTCGAACCCCTCGACATGATTGTTCGATGGATCTTCCATTACGGTGGGCAAATCCTTTACATCTTTCCAAATATCGTATCCCGACAATCTGGCAGGCGGATGAGAAAATTCTTGTTTTTTAGCTCTGAACGCGTCCTTGTTCTTTCTTCAAGGATAACTCACGGGCAGAAATTGACAATGACAGTCAAAGAAAAAGTTTTTTCTCCATGTTTAAGGCAGAACGCCTTACTATTTTCCATGCATATCGGACAAGACATGGTGCCGTGAGTACTCCATCCCGACAGCATACCGTATGCTGGAAAATTATTGATTATCCACATCAGTGAAGCTCTCATCTGAAGGTTCTGTTTCTTAGAAATATCGTAGGTCGTGACGTCGATCTCCAACAGCTGTTTCAGCTCATCCAACAACGACTGTAAATATATATCGATATTCTTCGTCAAATTTTTGGGACCAGGTATGATAGCGGTCAAGAACATATAAGGTGTCTTCATACACATCCATGGTTGCAGATTATAAGGGGTAAGAATGACCGGCCAGCTGGAGTATTGAGATCTCGACTGCCCGAAAGGGACAAAGCCATCAGAACATAGTGCCAGACGTACATTTCTAGGCTCTGTAGCAAAATTTGGATGACACAAATCAAAAAATTTCTATGTCTCTCCATCCAAAGGATGTGACAATTCTCCATCGTCCTTTGTGCGTTCTTCGTTGTGCCACGTCATGTGTTCTGCTGTATTCAGAGACATATACATCCTCTGCAACCGCTACATGATCGACAAGAAATGTATATACTTGTAAGGACGTCGTTTTTTAGTTGACTTTCCTTTTCCCTACATTGGCTTGTAATAATCTGCATTACATAAGCTACAACTTTCTATGTCCTCGTTCTCCTTGTAGTACAATATGCATCCATTGCAATAACAATATATCTTCTCGTACCCCAGTCCCAGTTGTCGGACCATAATATTTGACTTGTAAAAGATTTTTGGGAGCTCGTTGGATTCCTTCGGTAACACCTCCTTGATTAGTTGTGTGATTCGATCATAGCAAGCTTGTGGCAAGTTAAATTCAGACTTTATGTTCAACAACCGCATCATCTCTGACAGTACGGAATGATTCTTACAACCATGATATAGAGGAGTATCTGCATCCTAAAATATATCCTCCTTCGCCTCGGGATTAGGATCCTCCGGATCAAAATTAGGCCCTGCCGTATCGGATACCATATCTCGTGCCAAGTTCTGCAGGTCTCCATAATCAACAGAGCATCCGTCGTCTACGATGATAAAATTCGTTGCAGCAATATCATCAAAAGCATAAGTAGCAGCTTCTGCATCTTGTCTTTCCGCATATAGTTCACCTTGCGACAACCATAGGACGTAATCACGTACGAAACCCGTACGGGTCAAATGATCTCTCACAGTCACCACTTCTTCGTAACGTCTATTGCGACAATTACCACATAGACACTTGATTTTGTTACCGTCCATGTAAGGAGCTTTGCTCATGGCATACTTAAGAAACACTTCCATGCCTGCCTGAAAATTGTCACTCATACGTATTCTGCTCTGGTATTGTTGTTTGTACACCCATGTACGATCAACAAAGTTACGATCCATCGCAGATTGGATGTGAAAATCAGTATCGTAAGACAAAGTAAACAGAATTGCAATTAAAATATATAGTCCGATACCGACCCCCCTCTACTTATTCGCTCTACTTCCCCTGCTTCTCAAGAAGGCCCCCTCTCTTACCCCCCTCTACTTTCCTGCTTCTCATTCGACTCTCTCAGCCTCCTATTCCGCATCATATGATATCCACCTCAATCAAAGGGTAGAGAAGTGTAAAAATATTAATATTAACCAAGGTTCACAGTATCGGTATCGAAATTGGTATTACTATGAATGTCATGGCTTTCTCTACCTGACCATTACATACAAACGTGAAGTAGAGCTTCATATCAAAAATATTAAAAGAAAAAAGTTTTCGATTGCCTATCACAAGTCGAAAACTATTTACTTCTGATATTTTGAATATGATGCTCTACTTCACGTTTGTATATTATGCTCTGGTAGAAGAAGCCATGAGATTCATGGTGATACCGTTTCCGATACCGATACTGTGAACCTTGCTTAATATTAATATTTTCACACTTGTTTACGTTTTGATTGAGGCAGATATCTCATATGATACGGAATAGGAGGCCTCATGACCGGAATGAGAAGAAGGGGAGTAGGGAGGCTCACTCTATACGCTCTAGGTACAACGATATACACTCTATACACTCTTACTTATGCAAGCCTTTTGAGGCAATCAACGTTATACTAGATTTCCAAAAAAAAATCTATAACTCTGATAGGCCCAATAGACTTGGTATAAGTAAATTTAATTTTCAACATTTACTAGCTACTACTAGGATATCTTATATATATCCTTCTAGGATACTCACTCTATACCATGGTTCGCATTATCGGCAAGGTTCTAAATGGCGGTAGGCGGGTGTGTGGCGGAGAGAGTCCGTCTACCGCCTAGACGCCGCCTAGGCGATCAATACTGATACTCATAGAAATAGTCCGATACCGATACCGATACCGATTCTTAAACACATATGGTTAATAGCCCGATACCGATATCGATTATAGGGTTTTAGGGTTAGTATTAGGGTTTAGATACTGATACTCATAGAAATAGTCTGATACCGATACTCATATAAATAGTCCGATATCGATCCGATTCCGATACTCATAGAAATAGTCCGATACAGATATCGATACCGTGAACTAGTTCGATACCGATACCGATTCCGATACTCAACAAAATAGTCTGATATCGATACCGATACCGAAGTAAACATGTCAAGTTGTTAGATCGACAATAAATAACAATAAGTATATCTTAGTAGTAAACACATTAAGTAGAAAACACATACATATAGTAAACACATCAACTAAACCCATCAAGTAAACCCAAGACAAGTAAATACATCAAGTAGTACTCAACGACCCAACCCCCCTCCCCTGCCCCCACCCTACGGGCCTCCACCCCGTCCTGCCCCCCCGACAAACAAGACCCCTCCCGCCCCCCTTCGCTCGCTTACCCCCCCGCGACCTCCCCACCCGCCGAACCCCACCATGAACCCCCCCGGCCAGGCCCCCACCCCCTCTCCTCCCCTCCCCCCCGATCGCGAAGACCCCCCGACCCCGTGACCTTCCAACCCGCCGCCCCACCATAAACCCCCCTTCTCCCCCCTGTCACGACCCGCACCCAGTGTAGGGGCACGAGAAGTGGGTACTCCTAGCCTACGCTGCAGTGTCGACGGTACAACGTTGTTCTAGGTCACTATCAAAAACTGAATACAATATGATATACTCTCTGAACGGAGGACAAATCACAGAAGGTACAACTCAATCACAATCTCAAGATAGAAATAGCACGATATAATATATATTAAATCTCAAAAGAGAACATACAAATAGATGGAAAGTCTCAGTGTCTAAATGACACAACATCACAAACATCCAGAAATAATACAACTCTAAAGTAAATACAAATAACATAATAAAAATATGATAAAGCCTAGCTAATCTAGTCTAAGCATAGGGATGACGTCCTCAGCTAGAGCTGGATCCTCCTATGGGTCAAACTCACAGGTGTCGTCTTGATGGGATCCATAATAGGTTGGACAGAAGTCATCAGTATCATCTGTAATATTTTTAACATATCCAGTCAGGACAGGAGCGAGCACAATACATCTCACGCAGTTCATATCATGGCAGGAAATATAAAGCATGCAAATAGTAAGATACATGAATTATAAGAAAATGTAGATAAAAATGAGAGATATTTGTAAACTAGAAATATATACATGATAATTATGAACTGTAAGTGACTAGTGATTTAGAGCACAATATGGTTATGTAAACTGGTTAGGTTATGGAATAAAATGGGACTCCATTACACGTGAGGGCACAATGGACATACAATATTGTATATAATAGGGGATTTGATCACATAACCATGTCCTACTCACCCTCCCCAATCAATACACAAGGATCCAGTCAAGTTACGTTACCTGTATAATAGTTTATCCAAGGGCTCATGTGATCATGAGAGTATAAGATTGCATAAGAGTATATATGAATAGGGGTGTACAAGAAATACAATATGTACGTGAAAAGCCACATGACAATATGTATTTGATGTACACAAGGGGGATAACATCGCAAGAGAAGATCCATATAGTACCAATCCGTGATAACAATCGTGACAGCATCAAGTAGAGTAATCTAAAGCAAGAATATAAGTCCTGACAAGTATAAAACGATCAGAGATTGTACTCGCCTGCGATCTGAATGTCTGTGAGAATATAAAGTTCGAAACGAGGTATGTGAGTCCTATTTAGGGCACACAAGTTATAATGTATTCAAGAAGGTAATATTTGAAGTGTACAATGCATCTACATGATTTCTAGGTCAATCTAGGCCAAAGTCAACTCTTGGTCAACTCTAGTCAACTCTAAAAGTCAAACTTGGTCAACTCTAGTCAACTATCTTGTTAAACTAGTCAAACTTTAGTCAAATTAGTCCAGGTTTAGTCAACTCTAGTCAAACAACAACCTATAGGGTCACTCTATACACTAGGCCTAATCCAATATAGGTACAAAACATACATTACATATATATAAGGTAATATATATACATATATGTATTTCATTCAAACATATCATATAATATACATTACATATCATACCTACAAGCTATCATATATGCATACATGCCTATACATGGATAACATACATACAACTTACATTCATAGATGCATACCGACATGCATACATTACCAAATATGCATACATATCATATTTGTATACATTCAAATGTACAAATGCATGGTATCATATTAACATAGATGCATCACATTATTCACATATGCATTACATTTATTCTTGTTATTTGCATATGGATACCTTATAAGTTATATTCTTGCCTACATGCTTACATTAATTAAGATACCTATTCATGCATTCAACCATATATACATACATGTCATTTTCATATATATATTTTAGTTTAACATACATGCATTCATTGTACTTACCATACTTGCATTTCATCCATCCATTTATGCGTTGCATTTTAAATTAGGAAGAGGAAAAGTGGAAAACAGAGAACAGAGAAGGAACTGAATTAATCATACATTCATGCTTGCATTCATTCAACTCAAATCAATCTACTCCATTAGCATGAACTCTGCTTTTATAAAAACAGGGAAAAATATGTATAATCTCAGATTTTCATCTCATTCGAAAACAGGTAATTTATTTATAAACCAACTCAGTTGTATGCCAAATCAAAACTCCATATTTCTTACTTCCCAAAACTGTGAACTCAGTCACAGTTTCTATTTAAATCAAACCAATGCTTAGATTATCATTCAATTTCATATTCTAATCTTAGGTAATATTCAAGTTACAGATCATCATATGTAAACTTTGTTTCAAATTTTTAACTAAACCCAGATTTTAATATGTACACATCTCAGGAAATCAACGTATATACCCAGTTCACTATCAGGGTTAACAATGTATTAAATCACTTTCAGGTTAATAGATTCAACCCAATTTCAGTTAAAGTTCATCCAGTTCAGTTTAATATTAACATTTCAATCCAAAACCTAGGTTCATTCAAATTGAAACTCAGTTCATATCATGTAATCAGTGAACAAATCAATAACAAAACCTAAATTTCAACTTAAAATTCAGGTTACATTTGCATTCGAATATCTCAAGTTAATACATTCAGTTTTCAACTTATTTGCATAACAGTTGAACATGTAAGATATGAATGAATGTACTTGATAGTGAAAGAACTTCAATACTAAACTTAACTATACAAATCCCAGGTTCTAACATATCATCACAGTTGAATGTCTACATTTAACTTCATAAATTAAACATTCAAAGAGAACTCAAATCAGTGCCAACAGTGAATGGCATCTCAGTATCAGAGTTACATGAAACCTGATACTTGCAACCCAAAATTGATTTCGAAAGCCAAGTTTAATTACCAAATAATATGTGCAGAGGGGTTATACACGTGTACAAGTGTTAAAAGGTTGTTCTCGTGTCCACAAAGTTGGACACGAGGTGTCTAAACACGAAATAACACTCAGTCAAGAAAACTGAGCGCGTACAGCATCGTGAAGCCATGTCATGTCCAATAGGACACGACACAAGACTCGATGGGACTCGTGCTCATGTATGAAGGTAGGTAGGGTATAGGGTTAGAGGGTCGATACCCTGTATCGAGTCCAAGATGTGTCTGTGTTCGAGTCGAAAGCCATATCAGTGGCTCACAATTGGGACACACAGCACTGTATAAAATCATTGTGGGTCAATTTTCTCTCGAACCACTCGACGAAACATAATAAAACTTTGGGGGCATGTTCTCAGACATTTCTCCTACGTGTCCACTAATCATTGTGGTGTCTCGAGCCGTGTCGTATCCTCTACAGTACCCGAGCAATATGACAGCGGACGATGGTCTCGTACTACGTATCCGTATCCATTTTGGACACGAATGCAACCCCAAATTGTGCTCAGTGGTAAAAAAATTAATCTACACGTTAAGAGCTTCAAAAACATGTAATTAGTTTTAGAAATTATGAACATGGATTTCTAAGAGTCATTTCATCGAACACATTGAATAGCTCTCCGATACTCCTCCGATACCCACACCAAATGGATTCGATTTGAACCCAAACTTAGCCTAGTGCTAGGGGACCCTAAATGAATGCATCCGTGGAGAGTAAACAAAATTTAAATAGGTTTAGGAGCCATTACCTATTGAGAGATGGAATCTCAATGAACAAGCCTAGAAATAAGGTCCTTCTCCAATTGCTATGGTCCAATTAGCCTCCAAATCCTTGCTAGCTACCCACCAATGGTATCCTCTACTGTAGGGGAGTCCAACGTAATTGATTTGGTCCAAATTGGAGTTGATTGGAAGAAAGGGGCTAAAATTGGGGAAGAATTAAATTAGGGTTCTTGAGAGGCTATAAAAAGAGGCAAGGGGGTCTCAATATGTGTTTATATAGGGGAGGGAAACCTTTAATGGCATCCAAGGGTTGATTATAGGGTTAGGGTTTAGTTTTATAAGATTTAAAGGCCTCTACATGCATAATTCAAGCTTTCCTAGTAAAGGCCTATAGCTAAAATATCTATTCTTAACAAATATCCTACTTTAAACTAATATCGAGATATTACTAACCTTGTCATGATGGAAGCTTCTAATGTAATATCTAGGCTCATGACTAATATCTAGGTTAGGGCAACTTCTTGGTTAACGCTTAACAAATAGATTAGCACATAATTAATTAATCAAAATGCATTTTCACTAAAAGTCAAAAATGACCAAAATATCCTTAGGCTAAAAAGTGGTAATTTGCAATTCTAATCACATGACTAGGTCTCCATGGTCATGGTTAGTCTCTAGATTAAGTAGTCTCTAGGGTTGCACTAGCAAAACATCAAAACCACAATGCACAAGTTTAAATAGTATTAGATTAATTAAAATTCAACATAAATCACTTATATGATTTAAATCCTATTTATAAATGACCAATTTTATAAAAGTTCAAAATTATCCTTATTTTAGAAAAGTGGGTGTTATACCCCCCGACCACTAACACTCCCCGGCCCCCTCCCTCCGCTCCCCTACCCTCCCTGCGACCTCCCCACCCGCCGACCCCTTTCCTCCGGACCCTCCCTCCGCTCCCCTAACCTCTCCCCCCACGTGGACACGATTCCCCCTGCAGGGTGCAACCCCCCAACCACCAAGAGAGAGAGAGAGGGAGAGAGACATACCTGAGTGAGATAGAGAGAGCGCACGAGAGGGAGAGGTGAAAGAAATTTTTTGGGGAAAATAAAAATTTTCCTCCGTCGGTTTGTTTTATGTTAGGGTATAGTATTTAGCGATGGAATAGCGACGGATATATCCGTCGCCAGGCCGTCGCTATACCCCCGCTAGTTTGCCGACGGATAATCTGTCGCTATGTGGTCGACAAATTTTGTGCCAATTTTTTCTAACATTTTCCTGCAAAATATTGACAACTGGGTGACGACATAGCGACGGGTTATTTGTTCATCGCTATATGTCCGACGAATTTTTGACCGAGATTTATACTTAAAATTAAAAAGAATAATTGGCTGCAACTCGATGGAAGACCATCGTTGTTTCGTCGGTACTCTGTCGCTAAAGCGCTGTATTTTGGTAGTGATAAACCTGCTAGACTATGCTCATAAGGTTTTCTAATTGTGTCGATGATAGTGTTCATGCATTTGTCTTGATAAATACTAAATCATAATAGGAAGAAGTATTAAGTTAAGCATATTAACTAACTAGTAAACGTGTGGTTTTGGTGCTAAGTCATGTCTAATAAAATAAAATGGTATAACTAGAGTAATACCTGCTAGACCCTCAATCTCGGGATGAGTGTCTATCACTGCCATGGAAACCGGTTGCCTTTGCCCTCATCTATTCATATCATGCCTAACCTGCCTAAACTGTGCTGCCTTGTTGGGTAAAGGTTGTCCTCTTCGATATCCATGTGGTGCTTCTAGTCCCGGTGCTAGGGGCCTTTGCATCTGCTGTTGAGCTAGTATTAAAGCAAGTACTGTTGGTCCTTGGATCTGCTGATGTGGTGCTAAGGTATGTCGTCCATGACAATCCTTGACCTTATGCTACTCCAACCCACATGCCAAATACTGGCCCAACTGTATGCGACAATCTCTCTGAATGTGCCCTTGCCTTCCATATAAATGACATATAGGCTTCTCACGAGTCTGGTAGGGCCCTTCTCTCTCCCGTTGATACATCATGGGACGTCTAATAGGTCCACCCTTGTCAAGCCTAACTGGTCTTGGTAATGGGGTAGGGCACCTTTGGTCATATTGTACCTCCTTACGGAGGAGCTCCTGGCTTCTAACTTCCTCCAAAACGGCTGCATAAGTGGTTCAAAATTACGTAGTAGTGTAAGACTTGAGCTCTGGTGCGAGCCCTTGATGGAATCTCCCTGCCTTCTCTTGCTCCATTAGGATCAACGCCGTACCAAATTTACTCAGGCGGCTGAACTCTGCGTCGTACTCATCTACCGACATGTTCCGTTGCTTCAGATGAAAAAACTGGTCGTAGAGTGTGTCTCGAATGTGAATGGGGAAAAATTGCTCATAGAAGAGGTCGTGAACTCGTTCCATGTGATCACAGTGCCTAGTCATCTTTCTTCAGCTTTCTACCAGTGATGAGCATTGTCTTCTAAGAGCAAATCCACTACTGTCATCTAATCATGCACTGGCAACTTGGATGACTTCAAGTATTTCTTCGTGCTGATAAGTCATACAGAAACTTCTAGCGGACTCTCAGTACCCTTAAAATTCTTAGGCCCCATGTCGATAAAGTCCTTAATGGAGCCTAGATAAGGTTGTGGGGCTGGTGCTGGAGTTGGTACCAGGGCTGGTGGTGGAGGTCTAGCTAGATAGACCATCATGCCCTGCCTCAATAGTTTAATTTGCTGCCACTGAGACTATAGTATAGCATACATAAACAGGTTAGTCAGGTCCACATCAGTCGGAAGTGGGGGCATCTGGGGTCCGGGCTGTGGTGGAAACTGCTGATGAAATGGTGGTAATACATTTCCTCCTGGTGGTACTGTAGTAGTCTGCCCAGCCTGGCTGACTGGAGGCACTTGGGTCGCCTGCTGTACTGTCGATGGTTTGTGGTAGTCTGCGGTTGTCCTAGCTGATACGGGGTCACCGGGGTTACTGGGGAAACTTGTTCCTCCTGAGTAATCGCATCACCAAATGTGATGGCCAGACTAGAGATGTGTTCGTTGTGTAGATTTATATTGCTGGCACGAAGACAAGAGTAACGTTAGAATAGATTCAGATAGGTTATAAGTCAAGCAATGGAAAAATAGTTTAATAAGGAAACAAAAATGTCAACCACTCGTGGATGAGATCCTAGAGGACAAATATGTTAAGCTAACCATCTCTCAATCCATGTAAAAATTATATGAAAGGCGAACCAAGTGCACTATGGTTGATCAGACCATTATGCACCAGTTCTGATAGACAATATGTTAGTGGGGTACCTCCATTAACATATATATCATGAACAAGCTTGAAAGAAGACTAATCTTGCAAAATCATATATGTCTAAAAATGCCTACCCAAAAGTCCAATTCTGGATATTGGGGCAAAATCATAATTTTTGGTCAAGACAATGTCTGTTGTTGTACACGTTTTATACCGAAAAGCATGTCGATCGGTACCTACGGTCTCTAAAGTTATCAAAATATATGTCTACAAATCCGATTTGACAATACGAACCTAACTGTATATCCAAAGTTGGATTTCGGTGGACCCGTACAAAAATTTGCCCATTGGATTGGGTTGCAGGTGTCACGACCCGCACCCGGATATATGGGTACGAATACGTGGGCCACGCCCAGCCTACGCCACAATATCGATGGTATAGCACTGTCAAGTACCCGATACTAACTACAACATCTAAAAGATCCATAACTATAATGGTACTCAAATCACATCACAAATGCTAAGGAAGATAAGACAAAAAGATAACAATATCACTAGAACAATTAGAATCTACAAAAGGATCATATGAGACAAGAATGAAATAGAAAAAAAACAATAACAAAACTAAAATAACTACCAGACCTAGAACTACTGGAAGACAACTCACGGTGAAAGAATATCGAGATCTGCCTCAACTAGCATCATCCTGAATTCCAATAATGAGGGCATAACAACTCCTAAAAATATTGTCAACGTATCCAGTCAGAATGGAAACGAGTACATAAACTAATAGTAGTTCCACGTGAATTGACAAATTCTGTAAGAGACAATTATAATGAAATATAAGATAAATTATCAAGACTGGAATATAAACGAGATATGTAAAATTGGATATCATGTCAAGGTATGAGATACTGGAATGTAGAATAGTAAAGTAGTATCTGATGTATAATGTAAATATAAATAGTGCCCTGAGATATTAGAGCATTATGTGATTAGCTTAGGAACTTGTACATGAATATGGCCTGGCTAGTCATACGTGCGATGTATGACTAACACTTGGTTAATCATACATGGGTTGTATGATTAACCCTCACATGAAACACGTATGGTGGGGTATGATCATATAACCTCTAATAACTTTTCATTCCCGAGTAGTATAACGGATCCGAACATGTCACGTCATGATGCAGGATTCTCTAAGAGGTTTGCATATCCCCTTAGGAATCAGCGTCTATACAAGTACAAGAAAATAAGATCGAATAATGTACCAATATACCATAGTAACCCAGGAATGGTGTCTTATGACAGGATCTGACGTATACTAGTCGGTGTACCATCGTTTCGAAAATCAAGTAAAACAGTACAACTAAATCGGATATAGCAGATATCAAGACAATAAAAACTATCAGAGAATGTAATCGCCTGCTGTCCTGAGCAGTAAGTGAGGGTCTATGCCTGAACCGACGTCACAGAGACCTAATATGAATATACATAGTTACTTAGTGTTCTAGGTTAAACAATGTATATATATAAATACATTAATTTTATGCTTCTAGGCCTATTCCAGGTCAAACTAAGTCAAACTGGGTAAAAGGTTGACTTATACTTGACTTTGGTCAACTATTAGTCCATTCTAGGTTAAACTAGGTCAAAGCTAGAGTCTATAATCATCTACATGGTCAATTTTTCAATTTTAGTGATGTAAATATACTGGAATCGACGGATCTCAATTCTGATGCACGGATCTCAAAATACGAACAAAAAAGAGAAGGATTATAACAATGGTGACAGATAAGAGAAAAAGTCTACAGATTTTGTCGGATGATGAATCAACCATCACCAACGTGTCCAGAATTGTCAAAGTAGCTAGAATAGCCTACCCATAAGTCCAATTTGGACACAGGAGCAAAAAGATAATTTCGTATCAAAACGGTGTTCGTGTTGAACCCACTTTGCATCGAAAAATATGCTAAGATAAATGTTCTCAAAACCTCGCAAGATATATGTCTACGAATCTAGAATGACGATCTGAACTCAACGTTTTATCCGGAATTGGATTCCGATGGCCCGATCTCAAATTGGTCCGTTGACCAGGATATTAGAATCCGATTTGCACGGAAATACGTACCGGAATCAAAGTCCACCAAATCTAGCAAAGTATAAGTTAACGAGTCCAGAATGACGATATAAACTCAACGGTATATCCGGAATTGGATTCCGATGAGCCGATCTCAAAATGATCCAATGTCTCGGACGTTGGGGCCCGTCTTGCACCGAAATGCGTGCCGGAACCAAAGTCCACTAAATCTAGAAAAGTATATATCAATGAGTCCAGAATGATGATATGAACTCAACGGTATATCCTAAATTGGATTTCGATGAGCTGATATCAAAATGACCCGTTGACTCAGACTTTGGGGTCCATCATGTACCGAAATACGTTTCATGGCCCACGTCCTCCAAATCTAACCAACTATATATGAATTCGTGCCTGAACGACGCCACGAGTCTACTGGTGGTGTTAGAATTGGAATCCGGAGTCCCAGGCCCAAAATTAAGATTTTAGAAGTTAGAAATTACGAATTCGAACGACCAACTTTGGCATCAAATTCAACCAACCAAACAAGCTCACAATAAAATAAAACTTAAAGGACAGGAAGAGGATTATACCAGCTGCTCCTAGGAACTAGTGGCATGCCAAACAAAGATGCGATGGTAGAAATATGAATCCACGAAGTTGGCTCCACAATACTATCCAAAAATAACACAATTTAAAAGGTCAACTTGGTGGCCGATTTTGACATAGCAAAAGACAAAATTAGGGTATATATCGAGATAGAGACGAAAGAAACGGATCGACGATCCAACAGTCGGATTGTCCAAAAAATGTGTACGAAGTTGCTGCGACGAGGCGTACATTGTGAAATTCGAAATCGCACGTCATGGTGGGATTTTGTACAAAACGTACAAATTACCGCGGTTGGTGGTTGCCACACCGTTGTTTTGGCCGCACACTGCTGATTGGTCGTGATGCACGCATGCTGCATGGCCGCACAATATTGGCCTAGGTTGCGTAGGTGGCTGGCGGAGTTGGCTTCGGAATGATGGTGATAGTGAGGTACAGTAAGGATGATGATGGCTGAATAAAGATGATGAGGGTTATGGTGATGGTGATGGAGTGAAGAGAAAGAAGAAGATGAGAATGAAGATGGTTGTGGAGTCGGCTTTGACTTGGGAGAAGGGCTGCTGTCGTATGAAGTGAAAAAGAGGAGGAGAAGAAGAGGAGGAGAAGAAGAAGAAGAAAAAAAAGAGGAGGAGAAGAGGAGGAGGAGGGGTGCCGTTGAGGGGGCTCGGCCGTAGGAGAGCTGTCGGGTGAGGGAGGAGAGAGAAGAAAGGATAATGATGATGGAGTGTGAAGAAGAAGATGGAGTTAAAGTAGAGGGTGGGGGCTGCTGTCGGCTAGGGGTGGGTAGGTAGGGTGCTGATGGTGATGGGGGTGTGTTGTATAAAAAGGAGAGAAAGGGAGTGCGATATATATATATACATTATTAGAAAGGGAGTGAGAAAGAGATATTTAAATAAAGTAGAGAGAAAGAGATAATTTAGAGTAGGAAAGAGAGAAAAATTTGTGTGGGGTGTTTGGTTAGTCATGAGAGGACAACATGAAGCTTGGGTTGGGTTCAATTGAGTCGGGTCCGGTCAAAATCACTTGGTGCAATAAATGATTTAATTTAACCATTTATGATCACGGGTAAATAAATAGCATGTAGGGACTCAAATGAATGGGACACAAGTGTCATGTGGGTAGTAGGCTTATCGTGGGCCGTGTCCATATGTTGGGTCGATATGTTTGGGCCGAAAGGGTGTCCCCAATTAAAGTCAAAAATAAATGTGACTCCGCGGCATGAATTAAGATTTGGTCTTGTTTCAGGAAAGTTGTGCGAAGCAAATGAAGCACAAGATGGTGTGTATGAGTAGGACACGAAGGTCATGGGTGTAGGGTGTTTCGACTAGATCATGTATGAGAAGTTGGTTTTGAGAAAATGACTAGCCTTGTGCTCCTAAATTAAAAGTCACGACAATGTGCATATGATGATCAAAGATAAAAGTGGGAAGTTATTAATAATTATTCAATGATCAAATGGCCTAAATTGACCCGAAGTTGTGCGATGCAAAAAGAGCACAAGGGAACAAGTTTTAAAATGAAGATAATCTTGTCTACTACAAACTCATGAATAAAGTTTTCAGAGTTTGACATCTCTGACACTCCAGAAATCAAAGTCACAGAAAAGAGCATTTAATGATAAAAAATAATTAAATAAAAATGAATTATCGAAAATAATTCATTTAGAAAATTTAAAAAAATCCCTATAATTCAGGGGGCTCACATCCTACCCACCTTACAAGAATTTCGTCCTCGAAATTAAAGGTTGGTAGTAGCGTTAAAACATGATAGAAAGTTTAGGCGATATCTTAGGCACGAACAAAGAACGACGATTTTTGTACGATCAAGATAATCTGTTCAGAATTACTTAGGCACGACCAGTAATTTTGGCATGATAAAATCACAAGAATTACAGATAAGATTCAAGAAATCAAATCATGGTCAGAAAAGATTTTTGGCACGATAAAAAAACCAACAAGATCAAAATCTTAATTCGAAATGATTATAGATAAGGTCAGTCTAACCTTGGTCAACAGTATTACATATGATCAAGAGTATGATAGCAACCTAGGCATGACCAAATATGAGATTTCGGTATGATCAAGGATAGCATGAAGCTTAAACGAGATTGGAACAAAACTTGGTCATTAGTAAGAATTAATCAAAAGTTAAAGTACGAGTGGTAATAGCCTTGAAATCCAATCACGATTAAAAATTTAAGTCTCGATACGATCTAAGTTGATCAATTCTTGATTAAAACAGGATTTAGCCAATATAAAGAACAAGGTCATCGAAGTCTGAACACGAGCATCCGAGGATGGAAATCTAGGTCAGAATTGAATTTGAAGTCATTTAAGTCTAGTCGGCAATCAAGACTCTTTGGCATGATATACAAGATGACCAAAATCGATTGGTCATAATCAGAGGGGATCAAAATCTAAATGATATTGAAATTTAAGAAACGATTCAAGGATAAGGAATTGAATTTCTTCTATTATTATAGAAAACCAAAATGTAGGATTTGTTGAAGGAAATCGGGGTAATCATCTCGCTCTGCTTTGACTACTACCAATATCGAAAAATATTAGTCATGAAGATGACCACTCATGAAGCATGTTTTTGTTATAACTCGATTAATCTTTTCTTTCTTTTTTATCGGATTTGTAATCCTATTAACTTAGTCTTCTTAAAAGTCCAAATTCCTCTACATTGTGCTAAGTTTTAATTTAATCCTTGTATTAAATTCTTTGACATTTTCCAAATCTATACTCCTCCTATTTATTCCATTACAACTTAGAATTCATTCCTCATTATATAAATCAACCTCTATATATCTTTCAATTGTACCTTTAGATATCACTCTTCTTAAATTTGGTAATCTTACAAAATCTCTAGATTTTCTTATAACTCTTTTTTTACCAGTTCTCAATCATTCTCTACCAATACTTATTTAATTTAGCATCATCATTGCAAGCAATCATAATATCCTTTCCATGTATCTTGAATTCCTAAATTTAGTACCTTGCCTTAATTCAAAATGAAATATCTCAAGAATCACTAACTTAAAAATAATTAGGTTCTCAAAACCCAGTCGTCCTCGAATATCCTCACCAGTTGTAACAATACAACTATAAAATATTACAGTTTTATGCACACTCCAATTCTCGAAATCATTCTTCGTTCCTCGTCTACAAAATATTACAGTTTCATGCACACTACAATTCTCAAAATCATTCTTCGTTCATCGTAAAACAATCCATACTCAAAATAATTCTCTAAGTGTAATCGTTTTTCCCAATTGATAATACCGGCCTTTTGATTTCATTTCAAATCTCAGTCATATATTTATCCCAATTTTTTTTCTAAATGCCAACATCTCATATTCCTACCAAGATACCACTTGATAACAGATTCGTCTTCTACGAGATAGATGATTACGATACTTCTTTGACTTTTTTCCCAAGGTACAGAGATATGAAAATTTCAAAATTTTCAAAGTGGAGATGACAGATGTAGATACAAGATAGTTGATAATTAAGACAAGGTAATAATGGTAAGATGAGGAAATCATCAAACAATAAGGAAAAAAATGATAAGACAAGAAATAATTGTAGGAATTGTTCTTGCTCATTTGGTCAACAGAAGTGAATCAATTTAAGATATGATCTGATAATGATACACGTCTATCCGAAATCATGTTACCAGAATTTCTGCCACGCCAGTAAGCATAGCTGCAATAAATGATAGAGTCCATGACTAAGGTATATACCCTATAATCATGTTATCTAGATTCCTTACCACGCCAACCGGTATGGCTGCAAGAAAATCTAAATTCCATAACTAGGATAGTATATCCAAAATTAGGCTCCATGTCCTGGTCATGCTAGCTTGTATGACTGCGATAAATTCTAAACTTCATAAATAAAGTAGACATTTACCCTTCTTATTGTCCTCATCAAAAATGTTATCAAAATATATCTTAACTCAATTCACAAAAACTTATCTAGAAACAAATTAAAGTCAACAACGAACATCAAGATTCAAAATTCATCAACGTATCAAGGATAAGTAAATAAAAACTAGCAAAAACAGATTCTGAGGTAGGGTTTAGAGGGAGGTGCTCAGGGGATGTCCCAAAGGTACCATCTAGATCAAGATTCCTGAAATATTATCTAAAACAAATCTTAACCTTCATATAAGATTGGTTAATCATATTCTCTTGTCAACCTATATGATATATAAGTTCAAATTATACATTCTAGTTCCCTCTGGGTACATAAACACATCCCAATACGAGAATAGGGTTCGATAACGGACAGATATTTCAAAATCAGGACGAATAGAAGCAAGTGGGAAATAGACTTAAAAAACTTTCGAAATAAGACTCCCAGGGGTCTGTTTGCCATAAAAAATTAAAGACAGGTATTACAGAACAATGAAATTGATTGCAAACTCGCTTGTACAAAGAAAAGCTTAGAAAGAAATCCTAGGAAATAATCTAAGTAAATTGTTTAGTTTTGATTCTGGGGGGTGACGGTGGAGGCTCGGGAAAGTGCTATCAACTCTGCTTTACTCCGTGGACTATCGGATGCGGTCTTTAGATCTTGAAGAAATTGCTTTCTTGAAGGTTGTCAGCCCTGGATTGCCAACCATCTTGCAGGGGTGTGGCACCCTGCTATTTATAGTGATTTTAGGATGAAGGATATTTTGAGCTGCATAGATGACCATGTGGTAAATCCCCGGGACACGTGGCCATAATTATGCCTCTAGACTCGGTTTATGACTGACAGCTCAGAATTTGTTAGGATTTGTTATGATTTGTCGTTGAGCAGTTGAGACCTGGTCAACTTGTCACGTGCATTAACTAATCTTCTGTGGCGAGTCGCATAAAGGATGTCTCCTAGCCGAGCCGTATGAGGAATATCTCATGGCTGAGTGGCATAAAATATTGTCTCATGATCGAGCCGTATGAAGAAATTTCTCATGACCGAGCTGCATGAGGAATGTCTCATGACCGAGCTGAATGAGGAATGTCCCATGACCGAGCCGTGTGAGTAATGCCTTCTGATCGAGCTACATGATGGACGTCTCATGACCGAGCCGCATGATAAATGTCTCATGACCAAGCCGCATGAGGAATGCCTTCTTACCGAGCCGCATGAGGCTATCTCATGACTGAGCTGCATGAGGAATGTTTTATGACTAAGCCGCATGAAGGTTATCTTCTGGATGGATGGGTATGGGGGTCCTAGGAGAAGGTGCTGTGCAAAATGTCACAATTTGAGAGAGTTTCATTTGTCTCCCTCTTGACTGATCTCCTTGTTCGAAGAAGATTTGACGGTTGACTCTTTCAGAAGATTATGATGTGCTTGACTGAGACGATGCGCCTGACTGAGACATCTGAGTAATGCATCTAGTTGAGAGCAGGCTGTTACAATATCTTAAATTGGTATCTTATTTTCGAGATGATGTTGGAAAGGTACAGTAGGTTGTAGTCGCTAGAACACAGACTGCCTTGATAGTGGAGCCACTATCTTATGGCAACGGCAATTGATGATGGCTTGGGTGCAGTGATGTTCTGGAAAGGGCTTATTGCATGCCAATGTTGTTTCTCTCTTCTTGTATTTGTAAATGACCGCCTCTCGTAAG
This sequence comes from Iris pallida, assembly GCA_029216955.1. Taxonomy (NCBI): domain Eukaryota; kingdom Viridiplantae; phylum Streptophyta; class Magnoliopsida; order Asparagales; family Iridaceae; genus Iris; species Iris pallida. The sequence goes on from JANAVB010024254.1 coordinate 44,046, forward strand.
TCGAGAGCAGATTGATCTACCTTTGCATCTGTTTTGTGGGCCCAGGTATCCCGAGCGCCCGGGTACGTGGGTATCATATTTTCTCCATGATCTGAGGCTAGTAAAAGTACTTGCTCTCGATCATTGTAGGAAGACTTTTGGGACCATTATATTTGCTCCCTAATCTGAGGCTAGTGAAGCACTACGCTCGATCATTATAGGCAGACTTCTGAGACCCAACCTGTCCGTTCCACATATGGGATTGGATACGGGTGGTTCTGTATAACTTTCAATGAGGAGCCCGTATAACAGTTAACAGTGTGTACTGACGGTCAGCAGCTTGGACAGTTGACTGGGTTTGTTGAGCCTGTACTGCCCTAGACTTCTTCGACTTAGCACCCGAAGGTGCGTAGTAGGAAGAGTCCAAGTTGGAAGGAGGGAAAGAAAGTTGGTGCCCTTTTCAAAGGAGGCAAGGAGGCTCTATTTATAGAATGGAGTGAGCCCTTTCTTCTTCTCCTTTCTGATATGGGACTAAAAGCAATATTTTCCATGCTTCTACAAGACCCCCTTCAAAGTTTTCAAAGTATAAATTTGGAATACTTTGAATAAGAAGCATGGAAAGTAGAGTTGTTTTGGTGTGGCAATCCTATCAGAGGTAGCATGGACGTGATAGGTTTGGGTACTTCTGCTGGAGATTTTATGTGAACTTATCATCCTTGGCGTACCTTGGTTTTAGGTACGAATAATAAGTTAAGAGCGAGAACCATCATATTTACTCAGAGGTGGTGAGAACATGGTAAATATAGGGTTGATGGTAATGAGGACGTGGTGGGAGTGGAATCAGATGAGGATACATAGAACAACTCAGAGGTAATATGGACGTAGAAGTTCTACGTAACGGGTAATAAATGCCACGGAACAACTGGGTTCCAGAAGCATATGATTATAAAAAAGGGGTACATGTACTAGAGGACCTAATACAGCTTTTGTGGTCAACAGAGGACATTTGTGGACCTAATATCCTTTTTGTGTATTGGCGATGCAAGTACGGATAATAAGTGGAGAGAAAACCAACATATTTACTCAGAGGTAATGAGGACGTGGTAAATATGGGTCTAAAGTAGAGCCTTCCTACTCAGAGGTAATGAGGACGTGGTAGGAGTGGGTCTAATGAGGATACACAGAACAACTCAGAGGTGCTATCAACGGGGAAGTTTTATGTATTGGGTGGTTTGTTTGTGATGGACGGAAAAATAACTCAGAGGTAATATGGACGTGGTTGTTTTTTCGGTTGGAAACTTTTGTGGACCTATTACCATTTTTGTGCACTGGTAGTACGAGTAATAGATTTGAATGATATTTTGTGGATCTACTACTCATTGGTACACCGATGGTGTGAGTAATATAAAGAATAACTTTTATGGACCTATTACCCTTCTGCGCATTGTTGGTACGCGTAATAGATTAGGATAACTTTTGTGGACCTATTATCCTCCTGTGCACTAGTGGTGCGAGTAATAGATTTGAAATAAAACCCAACAGAGGTGATAGGTTTTGTAGTCTTAACACCGTGTCTTTTATCCCCGGTTGGGGTACAGGTGTTAAGTCGAAAGATTATCGGTATCAAAGGTAATATGGACGTGACACACGATAATCAGGACCAGGAAGTTTGTTTAGGGATAATAATGAACTGGGCAGACTCCTGTGAGGTAAAACATTAGAGTGGGAGTTCATAGGTATTATCGTACATGACTCGCCACTCAGAGAGAAGCAATGGTTTTGAGAGAGTACCAGCATGTCCTTTAGACATAGTATTTCTTCAGAAATTTGCCATAATAATGTCGGAGTTGACATCTGCAGAGGCGATCGCCGACTGCTGCCGTAATTCAAACCTGGGGTAGCCTCCATGTCATACCCCTGTTTTTGTATGAAGTACTTGGCATGAGGACTATACAGGTAGAGCGGTAGTCTTCCAGTATCGGGTTCAAGATCAAACTCTTGAGGCATGAAGGGTTGAGATCCTTCTTTTCGACCAAAGATGCCTGAGATTAGGAAGTAGGCATCTTTAATGGGAGCAAGTCGGCTTGTGGTATGGACAGTTGTCACTTTATCAGGAGAGGGACTATCCACCCTTATAACCAGATACTTTATGAGTTTTGCATCTTCTTCTGCTACCTCCTGCTAGACCGAAGGTTGGGATGCTGTATTGGGCAACTTGACCCACAAGGATTCAGCTTGTGGTATTGGCTTGCCTGAGGGTGTCGGATCGACACTTGTTTGCCGGCTCGTCATGGGAAGACAGATGACCATCGGCTCGACAGAAGACTTCATTTCTTCCGAATGCTTTTGACTAGATATTGGCAATCAGATCACCATCGGCCCTATGACGGGTTTTGGCTCTTGGCTTTGGGAGTCGAATGATGATTGGTTCTGACTGCGCAGCTTGGACGAGAGAACCGGGCATCTCTTTATAAAAAGTTACGACAAGGAGCTTTGCCTGGTTTACAGGTCTGGAGATGAAATATCAAAGGTTCCTCTTGGATTCTTCATATAGACAAGCCTCCGATGAATAATAAGACTCAACCCCTTTGAAGGGATCGATGTTGGCGAATTCAGTCTTCACGAAGCCGTGCCTACTGATATACTTGAAGCACTGGTGGAGGGTGGATGGTGCGATCATATAGTCATGTATCCATAGATGCCCCAAGAGGATGTTGTAGGGTATGTCCACCTCTATGACGTAGCAGGTAACCTCCGTCTTCAAGTCGCCAATCTGGCACTTCAACCAGATCTTTCCTAAGGGATAGCTCCTTCCCGAGTTAAAAATGCTAATGGCAGTATTGGTCGTCACTAGCTGATGCATAGGGATACCAAGGTGTTGGAGCAAGCTTTTCGGGATGATGCTTATTGACGAGCCAGGGTCGATATACATCCGATCCACCTTGATGTCACCTATGTATCCAGTGTAGTACAAGGGACGATCATGCAAATTAGACTTGATCAACATATCCTGTTGAGTAAATATGATATTGGGTATTGCATTTGTGCTATTGTCACCCTGTAGATCTGCTGGTGGGTCTTCATATAAAGGCTTGACCTGAGCCAAGTAGGCATCAACATTTTGGAGTGCTTCGCTTAATACAACACGAAGATCTTTGGAGAGCCTTAGGAGCTCGTATAACGACAACTTTGCTGGCGTATTAGCCAATTATACTAATATTTCGAAGTTGTAAGGTCTCTCCAGTCCCTGAGGTACATCATTGCGGAGTGGCATATCGAAGTGGGTTTCTTTTGTCTTGGACTTATCCGCCAGTGGAGGCTGAAATGGCCTTGGAACATTAGAGGGAGACAACGTTGCCGGCTGAGGATCTTTGGCTGAACTATCCCGTACAGGCTGGACTTGTGCTCTAGACCAGGTAACAATGGCTGCAGCTTCTTCAGCTTCAGCTAAAATTGTGTGGCAGGCTCTAGACTTCCTTTCTTTTTTCTTGCTGGTAAGAGATGACACCTCCTGGGTAACTTCGGGTACCAAGTCTGGATGCACCCACATGATTTCTCCTCGCGAGGTAGTGGGAGGTACCAGTCCAGATGTCTGGTTGCTGACAGATGGAAGATTAGTAACCTCCATCGTTGCTCGAGGGACAGGTATTACCTCGTCTAGAGTACTTGTCGGAGGGAAGTCGCCGAACTGAATTGATACCATGTTCCCGCTACGGTAACCTCTTCAAAGTCTATCGACAGATCTTTGGAGTCGATAAGACTTTGGATGTACCGCTTTAATTCGAAGCAGTCCTGAGTGGAATGATGGATATAGCGGTGGAAGTGACAATACTTTGGGTCCTCCATTTCTATTGCTCGGGGTTCGCACCTTGGAGGAGGGAGCTGGATCCTATCCCCTTGCAAGAGCATATCGAAGATAGGTTTGAACTATCTTCAAATGAGTAAGTAATCTTGTGCCACGGACCTTTCGCCTATTTTTGTTCGGGTTTCGGAGTCGCATCAGTGACCATGGACTGTTTGCCCTTATTGTCCCGGTTGGTGGTGGCACCACTGTTGTTGTTACTGAAGGTGGAACCCGGACGTCTGCCTTTATCTTCTCCGTATGGGATGTGTAATCCCAGCTGACGAGCCTTCTTCAGTTTGCCTCTGCATTGGTAGCACTTATGATGAAGGTCGTCCAATTCCTGAACTGATCGTCACCCATCTAGAGGCTAATTGTAGGGAGCAGCTTTTTCTGGCAGATTTTAATCAAGGAGCTCTCGAGATTGCCTTGGGGCAATCTCATTACGATTTGGCCGAACCGCTTGATGTAGTTCCTTGTTAGCTCCCTTTCTCCCTGATCGACGTCTATGAGAGACGACTTCGTTACATCATGCCCCACTTCATAAAATCTTTCCAGGAACATGTGTTTGAAGCCGTTAAAAGAATGAATGCAGTTGTCGAGAAGGTTGCAGTACAGGCGAACACGATCCCCTCCAATGCTTCGATGAATAATCGCATGAGGATGGCATCACTATATGGTAAGTGGTTGGTTGTGACCTCAAAGTAAGTTATGTATCGACTCGCAGAGGTCTTCCCGTCATAGAAATCGATGTGGAACGGCTTGTACCATAGAGGAAAAGGTACGTCTTTCCATGCAACGGGATATGGCTGCCATATTCTGAGATCCCGAGAGGAATATCGGGCATTGAACATTGCTCGAAGCTCCTAGGCTTCCCTCCTTGCCTCCTTGGCTTCATCTGCAGCTGAAGGAACGGATACTGCTAAGGGATCATCACCCAAAGGAGGGGCGATCATGTTGGAGTCCGCATTGACTATGGGTCCCAGAATTGTTTGTCTGGGCATCCTCGCTGGTTGAGTTGGCAAGATGGCTTTGATGTTGTCCACGGACTTGACCAAGGACAGGATCCTTTTTCTTGGACTTATCCGCTAGTGGAGGCTGAAATGGCCTTAGAATATTAGAGGGAGGCAACGTTGCCGGCTGAGGATCTTCGGCTGAACTATCCCGTACAGGCTGGACTTGTGCTCCAGACCAAGTAACAACGGCTGCAGCTTCTTAAGCTTTGGCTGAAATTGTATGGCAGGCTCTAGACTTCCTGCCTTTTTTCTTGTTGGTAAGAGATGACACCTCCTGGGTAACTTCGGGTACCAAGTCTGGATACACCCACATGATTTCTTCCCGCGAGGTAGTGAGAGGTACCAGTCCAGATGTCTGGTTGCTGACGGGTGGAAGATTAGTAATCTCTATCATGGCTCGAGGGACAGGTATTATACCGTCTGGAGTGCTTTTCGGAAGAAAGTTGCCGAACTGAATAGATACCATGTTCGCCACCACGGTAACCTCTTCAAACTCTATCGACATATATTTAGAGTCGATAAGACTCTGGATGTACCACTTTAATTTGAAGCAGTCCTGAGTGGAATGATGGATATAGCGATGAAAGTGACAATACTTTGGGTCCTCCATTTCTATTGCTCGGGATTCGCGCCATAGTGGAGGGAGCTGAATCCTACCCCCTTGCAAGAGCATATCGAAGATAGGTTTGACATGACTATCTTCAAATGAGTAAGTAACCTTGGGCTACGGACCTTCCGACCATTTTTGTTCGGGTTTCAGAGTCGCATCAGTGACCATGTACTGTTTGCCCTTTTTGTCCCGATTGGTGGTGGCACCACTGTTGTTGTTACTGAAGGTGGAACCAGGATGTCTGCCCTTATCTTCTTTGTCTGGGATGTGTAATCCCAGCTGGCAAGCCTTGTTCTGTTTTGCCTCTGCGTTGGTAGCACTTATGATGAAGGTCGTCCAATCCCCGAACTGATCGTCACCCATCCAGAGGCTAATTGCAGGGAGCAGCTTCTTCTGGCAGATTCCAATTAAGGGGCTCTCGGGATTGCCTTGGGGCAATCTTATTACGGTTTGGCGAAACTACTCGATGTAGTTCCTTGTTAGCTCCCTTTCTCCCTGATCAATGTTCATGAGAGACGATGTCATTACATCATGCCCCACTTCGTAAAATCTTTTAAGGAACATGTGTTTGAAGCCGTCAAAAGAATGAATGATGTTGTCGGAAAGGTTGCGGTACCAGTCGAATACGATTCCTCCAATGCTCTGATGAATAATCGCGTGAGGATGGCATCTCTATGTGGCAAGTGGTCGGTTGTGACCTCAAAGTAAGTCATGTACCAACTAGTAGAGGTCATCCCGTCATAGGAATCGATGTGGAACGGCTTGTACCATAGAGAAAAAGGTATGTCTCTCTATGCAACAGGATATGGCTGTCGTATTTTGAGGTCCCAAGAGAAATCTTGGGCATTGAACATCGCTCGAAGGTCCTGGACTTCCCTCCTTGCCTCCTTGGCTTCATCTGCAGCTGAAGGAACGAATACTGCTGAGGGATCATCATCCAAAGGAGGGGCGGTCGTGTTGGAGTCTGCATTGACTGCGGGTCCCAGGCTTGTTTGTCTAGGCGTCCTCGCTGGTTGAGTTGGTAAGGCGGCTTTGATCTCATCCACGGACTTAACTAAGGACAGGAGCATGGCTTCCAGCACTTCTAGCCGTTGTTGGTCAGAAGGCGCTTTCTGATCATCGTCAGCCATAAAGATTGTCCTTACGTGGGTAGAGGTGGAAGGGATTGTGGCAGAGGTACTCTCTGTGTCGTACCTTTGTATAGAAAAATCGTCAGGGAATGTCGGAATATCATCTTCCTCTGACTCGGAAGGGGTGCTACCCCCGTGCAGGAAGCCACATCGTCTTAGTGAGGGTGGTGGCCTCAGGGAAATCCAAGTCTGTTGTATAGTTCTGGAGGACCTCTACTCCTTGTATGTGCTGTTGTTACACCGGGCTATCGCGTACATTGAGGTGATTGCTACCCCCAACTTCATCTACTATCAAGGGAGCCGAAGGTGCACCCCCAGGTGTCGAAAGCTCCTTTTTGGATCGAGTGCCTAAATAGACACCCCCTGTGGTTGTCTGTGGGAACACCCCAGATTAAGGTCTCCTTGTAATACTGGCTGAGATGGTCGGGCTGGAAGAGCCTATCTTCTTTCCTCCCTTGCCAGGAAACTCATGTTTCTTGAGTTGTTGTCGGATAGGTGCTGGGTGCTGCAGTCGCTGGAAAACTGACTGTCGATCTTCAGGTGCTGCTGATTTGTCGTAGCAGCAGTTGATGATGACTTGGGTGCAACGACGCCCCGAGAGGGACCCATTGCATGCTGACGTTGCCGTCTTGCGTTTGTGAGTAATCACGTCACGTAAGTCGGTAGGAAGCTGCTATACCTTTGCACCAAACTTGTGAACTCGGATATCCTGAGCGCACGGGTGCTTAGGCATCATGTTTGCTCCCTAATCCGCGGCTAGTAAAATCACTTTCTTTGGATCTTTAGAGGGAGACTTTAAAGACCCACCCTGTCCGTTAGTCCTGGGGGACTGTGTTAGAACTGGGGATTCCCAGGACCCTTCCTTTGGTGTGCGTATTGATCGATAAAAAGTTAAACATATCAAATACATGTTCTAATCCTTCATAGGTGGAAACTAGGGTTCACGAATTATACCTGCGGTGGAAAGGAGACAAGTAATTCCTGGCAATCTCGAGCGGACGACCCCAAGATCTTCTGCACGAATTCCTTCCTAGAGTTGGACGTCGTGTGGGCGACGATCTTCCAACCTTTTCTTCTCCTTGGCAGCACTCTCTTTCTCTCCTTACGTGAATCACGAATTTAGAGAAAATTTCAGATTTCTTATCAGTAATATGGCGGCCAGAGAATAGAGGATATATATAGGCTACGACAGGGACCATGAGAAGAAATTAGGGTTAGGCCTCCTAACGGATCTGGATATCCCGTGTTCAGCCCGAACACACAATTCAGGCCCATTAACAATAGCTCGGTCCACTAATGAGCTATTGTTGCACTACCTCCCTAATCCCAAATTATGTTTGTGGGCTCCTTTTATTATATGCTCGTTTGGCTCCCATTGTTAAGATATCGTATGTCCGTCGATCAAATTAAGTTACTGACAACTATATTGATTCGACATCTTTTATCCTTAAGTAGTACCACTCAACTTTATTTGTCATGTCGGATATAATCTACCTACAGGGTTTACATGACAATCCTTATGAGCTCCTTAAGAGGACATCATCAACCCGATGTATCGGGACATAGATTCTATTTATAATCAACAGCCCATCATACATACAATGTTATTACCCAATTCATAGAGGTTGTTGATCCATAATGAATCTCACTCTCTTATGAGTCAAAGTAATGCACATTGCATATATATATCCGTTATTATATCCGGATTAAGAGTACAAGCATCCATAATAACAGAGGTATTTGTTCTCTTATGTAGTCAGTACAAAGAGAACAACCTCAAGTGGTCCTGTTCAATACACACAAAGTGTACTAGTGTAAACCTATAGTCAAGATAGACTAATACCAGATTACACTACAACCTTTCCAATAGATTGTCCAAGTCCATCTAGGTTGTGAACTATTTATATACTCCATAGGAAACTGATAATATGATCTTCTGTGTGACACCACACACCATATTATCTACAATATAGAATATCAGACATTTGCATTAACACTTGCAACAAATACAATATGCAAACATTTGCCCATATGATTCTCATTCAAAAATTAAGGAAATAAGATTACTACAAAAGTGATACTTTTAGTATATAACCCTAACAATCTCCCACTTATACTCAAAGCATTGCTTTTCAGTATACTGTTACAAATCTCCCACTTATCCTTAAAGCCATGTTGCTACACATCTGACTCCCATTCCCTCAACATGACTGTCAAAAGCCTTAGCTGGTAAGCTCTTTGTAAAGGGATCAGCTAGGTTGTCGGCTGATGCTATCTTGATCACAACAACTTTTCCTTTCTTTACGAAATCTCGTAACAGGTGGTACTAACGCTCAATGTGTTTGCCTGTCTTATGGGCTCGTGGTTCCTTCGAGTTTGCCACTGCACCACTATTATCACAATAAAGTGTAATAGACTTAGGCAAACTAGGTACCACATCTAAGTCCAACAGAAAGTTTCTGAGCCAAACCGCTTCTTTGGCTGCCTCAGAGGCTGCCACATACTCGGCTTCCATGGTGGAATCAGCAATACATTTTTGCTTGATACTCTTCCACACAATGGCTCCACCTCCCAAAGTAAACACATAACTGAAGAACAGTTTGGCAACTCTAGAGGGGGGGTGAATAGAGTTTATATAAAAATAACCAATTAAAAAATAACTCTTTCACTAACAATGAATAATCAGAGTAGAATGCGGAATATAAAAGAGAAACAAGAGAGCATACGCAAACACGGCGATTTTAACCTGGTTTCCCTCGTGGAGGACTAGTCCAGGCCTGAGAACTCTAGCTCAGGATTAAATCCACTATTTGTGAAATAGTAGTTACAACCCGTGCCTTTACTTCAGAAGAGCACGTCAACTTCTTACAGAGAATCGCAGTGGCGATTTGCTTGGAATTGTCCAAGCGACTTCTTCACTCTTGCACAAGATTCCTAACTGAGAGATGCTGAGCACTCGAGACTTAGGAGGCTTGTGGCTAGTAGATGGGAAGGGTATGGCTTATTGAGCTTGTAGGAGAGAAGAGAAGAGAAGATTGAGTGAATGAAAATGAGAGAATTCATGCCCTATTTATACTGATTTTTGAGGCAGAATTCGGCCAGAATTCGGTTAGGGAAATTCAAAAATTTGGCCGTTGGACAGCTAGCAATCCAGCTAACCCTAAAATTAGGGTTCCTGATTTTTAGGAGACAGAGTTCGGCCCGAACTCTGTGTGGAGGCAGAGTTCGGCCCGAACTCTGTCTCCAGAGCACAGAGTGGAACAAAAGGGACTTGTGGGTAATTTTGTTTTGGTGGAGCTTTGGGATTTTGGGTAGGCTTATAAACTAAGTTCCAAGAGCTCAGTATTACTCAGAGTACATACTTCTAGACTCAATAAAATGCAAAAGTACAGACTCGAAAATACACTGAGATCGGAAGCTGAGCCGTCGTTTGTCCTGAACTGAATGCAGACGTCGTGTGTCGTATTGATTTTATACAGATATTATTTAGTCAATGTAGTCAATATCTGGTTGACTGTGACTTTGTGTCAACAATCTCCCCCATATTGATAATTGACAAAATAATAAATGTATATTTCAATAGTCATACCTGGACACAGATCACTATAACACAGCTCCCCCATAAACAGAGCCGAGCTAGAATCAGATAGCTCCCCCGTAATCAGCGAACGGTGACGAGCTAGAACTCAGATAGCTCCCCCGTAAAAGATGCATAGAACCTGTGGCCTGATAAATAATATTTTCCCAAAAGCACAACAAGCACCGACAGATATCCAAAAAGGCACATACATTATTTCTCCCCCTTTTGTCAGTTAACAATATGACGACGCATAGAAACTGTATATTTAAAAACATGTAAAGAGCAGTATAAACAATGAATAGGAGGCCAACCACACCAGGCAGAGAAGAAACAGTATAATGCTAATAAAACTACGAATGAAAAATATAAAGTGTCATCCACCAACCAAAATGTCAAGCACATCATCAAAGTAAGACATAAATTCAGTACAGTAATCCATAATAACTGAAATAACTAAAGCAACTAGGAAACTACGATCATCAGCAGCGGCAACATCAGCAGATAGTAGCCAATCTCCATCATGGAGCACGAGAAGGTCCTGGAACATCTGATGGACCAGGGAAAGATCCAACGAAGAGGTCCTGGAACATCTGAAGATCCACAAAAGTATCATCTGGATCCATATACTGCATGACCCACGGATCATCAATGCGATAACCCGTGCGTGCTGGATCCCGCTCAATAGGCACATGCAGATCAGGATGACGAGCAAGTGAATACCGCATATCATGCAGAGAGTTCCCAAGGGCACTAATCTGCAGAGTGGTACGGTAATCATGCTGCGTCCAGCGATCATCCTCAATAGCAAACCGATCGCGAAGCATAGTCTGAAGTGAATCCAAAGTGGCAGGAGGTGCAGTCTGACCGAGTGAAGGGGCGTCAGGCTCCTCATCAGCAGACAAATCAGTAGCAGCAACAGGCTGAAGGAGTCGTGCCGGAGATAAAAAGGTAGGTGCCGGCAGAAACGGACAGGCATCAAGTGGTATATGAAAAGCACGAAAGATCATAGGAAGATACAGAGGATAAACCAAAGCTCGTGGTTTCCTCCTACAGCGAATCATCCAGTCCATCATAGTACGTGGAAGATTGAAATGAATTCCAAAGTGAAGATGATAAAGAGCAGAAATTTCAAGATAAGTGATTTCATCAGGGGAACCGATCTTGGGTAGAATGGTGTTAGAAATGATCCAATGAAGATCAGAAAAATATGGGTTGAGATATTTTGTCATGAGCTTTCGAGGACGTGTGTAAGGAGTGCACAGATCGTCCTTGAAGCTTTCAAGAGAAAGTCCGTTGGGAAAATGGAACGAGCGAGCATCAACAAGCCTTTCCCAAGAACTTGGCTCAAGAAGATCAAGATATTCTGCTAATTCAAAGTCATCAAACGAGATATCGATACCAGCAACTCGTGAATAAATACGAAGATCATCAAAGGTTAAGTTGCAGTAGAACATTTGAATGGCATGACGATAAATAGCAGAAGATGTAGTGATTAGTTCATCAATATAAAGGTCATGGAATAAAGAATCATATTGAGAGAATATTGAAAAATTGATAGGATGTCCTGTGAATACCTGACGATTCCGAAAGTCACTAAACCAGTTGTTTGATGCATCAAGTGAGACAAAAAGTCTATTGTCATAAGTGGAAGGATGTAGAGGACGAGGTGGATTGAACAAAGGGTAAGGTGGTTGAGGTAGTTCAATGATTTGTTCAATTGATGGAGAAGAATCTGAAGAGGAAATACTCTCAATTCGAATCCTCTTCCCACGATTGAACAAGCAAGGAGCCATTAAAAGATTTTAACTAGAAGATAGAAAATATGAATGATACCTCAAACAGGTAAAGAACAATGGAGGAGAAGAATCTGAACAAGCAATTGATGGAGAAGAATCTGAAGAGGAAATATTGGAGAGGAGACACCTTTTTGTTGATTTGAGAAGCAATGGGGTACTCTGGATCAAAAACTAGGGTTAGGGTTTCAAGGAAAGAGTGTGTATAGGTGAGAAAAGGTGGTAATAGTGTTGAATGCAAATAAGAGGTATACAGAAAGTAGAATGAACTTTTAGAAAAAGTCAATTAGGCAATATTAAATTGAAACAAGCCATATAATAAATAAGGACATATATTGCAGTTCAATAGTCCAAATTTGCCATGGGTTAGCTGCAGGGGCCGGATCCCAGCTAGCGGTAGTCCTGAAGACTAGTGCACCGTGTCGCTTAGGCTTTTACGCCTTGTTGTCAGAAGGGCCCTTTCGGCTTGTACCCATACCAAATTCTTCGTAAAGGAATCACAATATACTCGATATTTACGCAGGTGAGTTTCAATTTATGACTGCTTCATCTAAGATTCCAAGTTCACGACAAAGAAAATTAAAGCGCTATTCGGATAGTGGCTTAGTAAAGAAATCTGCTAGCTGATGATCAGTGTCAATAAATTCTAAGTTAATCGTGCCATTTTGCTGATGATCACGCAAAAAGTGGTGTCTGATCTCAATGTGTTTAGTGCGTGAGTGACAGACAGGGTTCTTAGTTAAATTGATGGCACTAGTATTGTCACAGAATATAGGAATATGCATGAAAGATAAATTGTAGTCTTCAAGGGTTTGCTTCATCCACAGGATTTGTGCACAACAACGCCCAGCTGCTATATATTCAGCCTCTGTTGTGGATAGTGCGACAGAATTCTGCTTTTTGCTAAACCATGAGACTAAAGCCTTTCCTAGCAAATGACACGTGCCGCTCGTACTTTTACGGTCGACCTTGCATCCAGCAAAGTCAGCATCAGAGTAACCAATGAGGTCAAATGATGTTGACTTGGGATACCACAGGCCCACTGTAACCGTACCTTTAAGGTATCGAAAGATACGCTTAACTGCGGTCATGTGCGATTTCTTAGGATTTGCTTGATATCTAGCACACAGGCAAACACTAAACATAATATCAGGGCGACTAGCAGTCAAATATAGTAAGCTGCCTATCATACCTCGATACTTACGTTGATCAACCGGTTTGCCGCTCTCATCTGGTTCAAGATTGGTTGAAGTAGCCATAGGCGTACTGATTGGTTTGATGCTATCAAGATCGAACTTCTTCAGCATGTCCTTGGTGTACTTCGATTGACAGATGAAAGTTCCATTAGCCAGTTGTTTTACTTGCAGACCAAGAAAGTAGTTGAGCTCTCCCATCATGCTCATCTCAAATTCTGTCTGCATACACTTGGCAAATTCTTGACAAAGAGTTTCATCAGTAGACCCAAAAATAATATCATCAACATAAATCTGAATTAATAAAATGGTGTCTTTGAAAGATTTGATAAATTGTGTAGTGTCAATTTTCCCTTTAGAAAAACCTTTCTCAAGCAAGAAGCTGCTTAGCCTTTCATACCAAGCTCTGGGAGCTTGTTTAAGGCCATAAAGCGCTTTCTTCAGCTTGAACACATGGTCGGGAAATTTGTGATTTTCAAAGCCAGGGGGTTGTTTAACATAAACTTCCTCCTTAATAAAACCATTCAAGAAAGCACTTTTAACATCCATTTGAAATAATTTAAAGTTCTGATGATTGGCAAAAGCACAAAGCATCCGAATGGATTCTAGTCTAGCAACCGGAGCATACGTCTCATCGTAGTCGATACCTTCCTCTTGGTTGTATCCTTGAGCTACTAGACGAGCTTTGTTCCGTGTGACTGAACCATCTTCATTTACTTTGTTTCTAAAAAACCCATTTAGTACCAATGATTGAGTGATTAGCCGGTCTAGGAACTAGTTCCCATACTTGGCTCCTCTCAAATTGGTTGAGTTCTTCTTGCATAGCAGAAATCCAAAATTCATCAGTAAAAGCTTCAGAATGTTTTTAGGCTCTACTTGTGAAATGAAGGCAGTGCTAGCAATAGAGTCTCTTAATGATGATCTTGTAGTAACTCCACGTGATACTTCACCTATGACTAAATTTTCTGGATGAGAAGGTTTGAAAGAAAATTTCTTAGGCAAACCATCCAGAGAATTAGTTTTGGTAGGAGTATTCATTGGAGTGGAAGTTGATGGCTCAACATCATCATCAAGAGTATTTGCTGCACTGTTATCTTCATCAAAAGTCACATTAGTTGACTCTTCCACAATAAGTGAGCGTTTATTGAAAACTCTATATCCCTTACTCTTGGCGGCATACCCAAGAAAGATACCATCGTCAGCTTTGGCATCAAATTTGCCTAAGTTGTCTTTGGTGTTAAGGATAAAAACATCTGCAGCCAAAAACTTTAAAATAGGAAACATTTGGGGTTCTCCCAAACCAAAGCTCATAGGGTGTTTTCTTCGTAATGGGACGAATAAGCACCCTATTCAAAATGTGGCATGCTGTACTTACAGCCTCAGCCCAAAAATATTTCGGAAGAGAAAATTTATTCAACATGACTCTAGCCATATCGCCAAGAGTCCTATTCTTCCGCTCCACAACACCATTTTGTTGAGGAGTTCTCGGACAAGAAAATTCATGATCAAAACCATTTGTATTACAAAAATTTTCAAAATCAGAATTTACGAATTCGCCTCCATGATCACTTCGGATTCGAGTAATCATGTAGCCTTTTTCGTTTTGAACTTTCTTTACAAAGATTTTGAAAACAGAAATAGCTTCGCTTTTATTAGCGAGAAAGAAAACCCAAGTAAATCTTGAAAAATCATCAATAATCACAAAAGCATATAGCTTGCCACCAAGACTAGCTATTCTACTAGGCCCAAATAAATCCATATGAAGTAATTGCAGAGGTCTAGTGGTACTTACAGAGTTAATGGAATGAAATGAGGATTTTGTGGCTTTGTTTAGTTCACATTCTGCACATACCGTGTCCTTTTTGAATGTGATTTCTGGCAATCCTCTTACTAGCTTCTTGGTCGATAGTCTGGATATAGTATCCATATTAGCGTGACCAAGACGCTGGTGCCATAGTAGTCGTTCGTCTTTGTGGGCATATAAACATCTACCTGCATGGTTAGTATTTATAGAGAGATAGAAAATATAGATATTGTCCTCTCTTTTCCCTTCAAAAACAATGTCTCCTGTTGACCTATCATAGATATAGCAACAGTTTTGTCCAAAGTTAATATCATATCCATGATCAGCAAGATGGCTAATGCTGAGCAGGTTATGCTTTAACTCGGTCACCAGGCAGACATCCTTTATGACAGGAGAAGGAGGATGACCAATGATACCGTTACCTATTATGTGCCCTCTGAGATTGTTACCGAAGGATACGTATCCTTCTCTTTTCATCGATAGTGATGCAAAAAGATTTGCGTCTCCCGTCATATGTCGCGAGCATCCACTATCGAGAATCCACTTACTTTCAGTTGAAGAGGGAAGGTCCACCTACATCAAGAGTAGATGTGACCTTTGGTACCCAGTTTCTTGAGGGTCCTGAAAAGTTAGTCTTCGGAAACCATGCATATACTTTCTTGTCTACAAGTCTTCTAACTCTACACTGTGGTGAGATGTGTCCATGTGATCCACAGTAGGTACAGATAGTATTTTTATTTATACTGGGAGCATGTGAATGATATCTATAAGTACCAGGATGAGGATGATGTGAAGAGTTAGCATGGTAATGATGACTATGCATAGAGTGAGTGGTATGGTCATGATGTCTATGTGGCATAGCATGATAATATTGTCTATGAGGAGTGGCATGCTGAAAATGTCTATATGGCATAGTGTGATGTTGTGGCATGACATGATGATTTTGCCTATGTGACATATCATGATGATTTTGTCTACGTGGCATGGCATGTTGATGTGGCATGGTATGATGTCTATATGTGGAGTGATATTGGCTGTGTCTTTGTTCAGTATGATGTGTATGAGGAGTATTCTTACGTGCACGTGATTGAAAGTTTGTGTACATAAAAGCATGGTTATGTGTTTTATGAGAATGATGAGATTGACTAGCATGAGTGGTGTTGTGCCCATGTGATTGGGTTTGAGGTTGAGCAACCTGTTTTCCCAATTTAGTTTCTAATCTTTTAGAAACAGCTTGCAATTCATCAACTTTAGTATTCAAATCATATATCTTAGTCATAGAGATTTTGTGTCTACTCTTTTCTTCAGCAAGCAACGTGTTAAGAGTAGTGATCTCTTGAGCTTGTTGCTCAATACGTGTTTCAGCATCGTGTAAGCTTATTTTAAGCTTCGATACTTCATTTGTGGCATCAGTGGAAGAAGTGTCTCTAACATTATCAAGAAGTGAAGACATACTTTGTATCTTGTCTTCAAGACTTTTGATTTTGTCCTTGGCATGCTTGTATTTACCGATGACCTTTTTGTGATCATCAAGTAAATCAGTGAAAGCATCGCCAAGTTCATCAAAAGAGAAGTCATCTAAAGTTTCGTTTGATACCTTGGTGGAATTTGCCATGAGGCACACATTTGCTTTGTCTTGAGGAGATTTCTTTTCTTCCTCGGAGTCACTTGCTTCGCTTTCATGCCAAATGCTTGTGTTGGCATATCTTTTCGACGAGTTCTTCTTGTAGGGCTTTTCATACCGGTTGCTCTTCTTTAAGAGTGGACAGTCTCTCCTGACGTGTCCAGTCTTTTTGCAACCATAGCAGGTTGGCTCTTCTTCATCGTCTTCTTGTGGTTCCTTCTTTCTTTGATTAAAGCGAAGGAATTTCTTGAAGTTACGTACCATGAGAGCTTGGTCTTCATCATCTGAGTTATCATCTTCAGTCTCATCGTGATCAACCTTTCGTCGATGAGCTTTGAGTGCGATCTCCCTAGTCTTTGGAGCAGGCTCTTCAAAGTCCTTGAGGTCAAGCTCGTGAGTCATGAGCTTGCCCATCAAAGTCTCCATAGACATAGTTGTGAGATCGTTCCCTTCTATGATGGCTGTCACCTTAGGGTTCCAAATCTTTGGTAACCCTCTGAGTAGCTTGCGGATCTTTTCATGGTTTGAGTACTGCTTACCAAGCGAGGATAACGGATTGATGATGTCGAGGAATCTTGTAAACATTTGAGTGATCGTCTCATTTGGCTTCATCTTGAAGGCTTCGTACTCTTGAGTGAGGCGGCTTATTTTTGATTCCTTGACTTGAGTGGTTCCTTCATGCGTCACTTCTAGAAGTCTCCATACTTCATGAGCAGTGGTGCATGTAGAGACCCTGTTAAACTCGTTCCTGTCTATAGCACAGAATAAAGCATTAATAGCCCTAGCATCTAGACTTGCCTGTTTCTTCTCCTCGACAGAATATTTGTCGTGTGGTTTCTCAATGAGGTCACCATCGACAACTATTCTGGCGGGCTTTTTGTAACCATCAGTTACGACAGTCCACAGGTCAAAGTCTAGAGACTTCAGATAAAAACTCATCCTTGTTTTCCAATATGTATAGTTAGTCCCATCAAATAGGGGAGGCCTATGAGTGGACTGACCTTCACCATGATTGGAGATCAAGGATTGTGTGGTTGCCATGGATCAGCTCTTAGGATGTTAATCCTTATAAAGAGAACAGAGCTCTGATACCAATTGAAGAACAGTTTGGCAACTCTAGAGGGGGGGTGAATAGAGTTTATATAAAAATAACCAATTAAAAAATAACTCTTTCACTAACAATGAATAATCAGAGTAGAATGCGGAATATAAAAGAGAAACAAGAGAGCATACGCAAACACGGCGATTTTAACCTGGTTTCCCTCGTGGAGGACTAGTCCAGGCCTGAGAACTCTAGCTCAGGATTAAATCCACTATTTGTGAAATAGTAGTTACAACCCGTGCCTTTACTTCAGAAGAGCACGTCAACTTCTTACAGAGAATCGCAGTGGCGATTTGCTTGGAATTGTCCAAGCGACTTCTTCACTCTTGCACAAGATTCCTAACTGAGAGATGCTGAGCACTCGAGACTTAGGAGGCTTGTGGCTAGTAGATGGGAAGGGTATGGCTTATTGAGCTTGTAGGAGAGAAGAGAAGAGAAGATTGAGTGAATGAAAATGAGAGAATTCATGCCCTATTTATACTGATTTTTGAGGCAGAATTCGGCCAGAATTCGGTTAGGGAAATTCAAAAATTTGGCCGTTGGACAGCTAGCAATCCAGCTAACCCTAAAATTAGGGTTCCTGATTTTTAGGAGACAGAGTTCGGCCCGAACTCTGTGTGGAGGCAGAGTTCGGCCCGAACTCTGTCTCCAGAGCACAGAGTGGAACAAAAGGGACTTGTGGGTAATTTTGTTTTGGTGGAGCTTTGGGATTTTGGGTAGGCTTATAAACTAAGTTCCAAGAGCTCAGTATTACTCAGAGTACATACTTCTAGACTCAATAAAATGCAAAAGTACAGACTCGAAAATACACTGAGATCGGAAGCTGAGCCGTCGTTTGTCCTGAACTGAATGCAGACGTCGTGTGTCGTATTGATTTTATACAGATATTATTTAGTCAATGTAGTCAATATCTGGTTGACTGTGACTTTGTGTCAACAATAACCTGAGGTAGATTTCCTGGAATCCCTATCTGACTGAAAATCTGAGTCTGTATACCCCAAGGGAACTAAACTATATGTCTGGTAAACTAGCATATACTCTTTAGTCCTTTTCAGGTACTTCAAAATATGCTTTACGGCAGTCCAGTGCTTTTGTCTTGGGTTAGACTGATATCTCCTGACAATGCCTACGGCAAAGCAGATGTCTGGTCTCATACATAGCATTGCATACATTAAGCTTCCTACTGCTGAAGCATAAGGAACTGCCTTCATGTTCTCTATCTCTTTAGGTGTCCTCGGACACTGCTCCTTTGATAGAGCAATTCCATGTCTAAAAGATAAAAAACCTTTCTTAGAATTTTGCATACTAAAACGAGTTAGTACAGTATCGATATAGGAAGCTTGGGATAAGCCCAACATCTTTTTCTTGCGATCTCGTAGAACTTTGATCCCAATGATGTGACCTACTTCTCCCAAGTCCTTCATATCAAACTGTTTGGATAACCATACCCTTACATCAGATAATACCTTCACATTGTTTCTAATGAGCAAGATGTCATCCACATAAAGTACTAGGAACACCACCACGTTTCCGTCACACTTTCTGTATACACATGATTCATCCTGACATTGATCAAATCCATAGAATTTTATCACCTGATCAAAACAGATGTTCCAAGATCTGGAAGCTTGCTTAAGTCCATAAATGGACTTTTTGAGCTTACAAACAAGATGCTCCTGGCCCTTTTCAATGAACCCGTCTGGTTGCTTCATATAGATGTCTTCCTCAAGACTTCCATTAAGGAAAGCTGTCTTGACATCCATTTGCCAAATCTTATAATCGAGATGAGCTGCAATAGATAAAAGAATCCGAATAGACTTAAGCATGGCTACAGGAGAAAAGGTTTCCTCATAATCGATACCCTCTCTTTGAGTAAAACCTTTTGCTACAAGCCGAGCTTTAAAGGTTTCAACCTTACCGTCTGATCCTCTTTTTCTCTTATAGACCCACTTGTATCCAATGGCTTTTACACCAACGGGTGGTTCTATAAGCTCCCAGACCTGATTAGAATCCATAGATTCTATTTCAGATATCATTGCTTTTTGCCAAGACTCTGCATCTTTATCTTGGAGTGCTTCATTGTAGGTACAGGGATCATAATCTTGTTCCTCAGGGACGAAGTCTGATGACTCTCCCAAGAACATATATCTATCAGGTTGTATCACAACCCTCCCACTACGACGAGGCACTATCGGTTGTGGTGTAACATTTGTGACATGTTGTGCAGTTATTTATGGTTCATCCTCTTGTACTGTTGGTACTGAAGTACTTGGTGTCTCACATCTCAGTTCATCGAGAACAACTCTACTTGTGGGTTTATGGTTCATCACATAGTCTTCCTCTAAGAATCGGGCATTGGTGCTAACAATGACCTTCTGATCCTTAGGACTATAAAATAAACCTCCTTTCGTTCCTCTTGGATAGCCTACAAACAAGCGTACTTCTGTACGAGATTCCAACTTATCTGCTTTTCCATTCAGCACATGTGCTGGACTACCCCAAATGCGAACATGTTTCAGACTAGGCTTACGCCCAATCCACAGCTCTGTGGGAGTAAGAGGTACTGACTTAGAAGGAACCAAGTTCAAAATATAAGCTACAGTCTCTAAGGCATATCCCCAAAACGAATCTGGCAAATCCGAATAACTCATCATTGATCTAACCATCTCCATAAGAGTTCTATTCCTTCTTTCGGCTACACCATTCTGTTGGGGCGTTCCAGGTGCAGTCAATTGGGATACAATCCCAGCCTCTGATAAATAATCTCTAAACTCTCCAAAGAGGTACTCGCCACTACGATCTGATCATAATGACTTGATACATTTTCCATGACGTTTCTCCGTTTCAGCCTTGTACTCTTTGAATTTCTCAAAGCACTCGGACTTACGGCGCATCAAATAAATGTATCCATACCTTGAATAATCGTCAATAAATGTGACAAAATATTCAAAGCCACCTCTAGCTTGGATAATCATGGGTCCATACAAATCAGAATGAACCAATTCCAACACATCTTTGGCCCTATACCCCTTTGTCGTAAAAGGCCTTTTGGTCATTTTACCTTCCAAGCAGGATTCACAGACTGGTAGTGCCTCCACTTCCAATGAACTCAAAGGTCCATCTTCAACCAGTCTTTGAATCCTTCTTAGGTTAATATGCCCCAATCGTAAGTGCCAAAGATATGTTTGGTTCATACAAGAAGGTTCTTTTCTCTTATTTAAGTTAGATGACATATTATTCATTTCCATAAGTTGCATTGTGGGCGAAATAGGATTAATGACATACAAATTATCAACCAATGCACCAGAACAGATAAAATATTTATTCTTTCTAATAACAATATTGTTATTAAAATAAACTGAATATCCATCCTTAACTAACATAGAAACAAAAACTAAATTCCTTCTAAGTGAAGGTACATAAAGACAATCTCTCAATGTCAAAGACTTATTTCTACCAAAAGATAAAGTAACATCTCCTAATGCAACGACCGATACTTTTGTAGCATCACCCATGAACAAGTATATCTCTCCATCACTGAGCCGTCTGGTTTCCTGGAACCCCTGTAATATATTACAGACATGATTAGTGGCTCCTGTATCTACACACCTGGTGCCGGTAGATAACTCTGCTAAACATGTTTCAACTACTAGTAAATGGGATATACCTTCTTTGTTCCCTTGTTTGAGAAGTGGACAATCAGTCTTCCAATGTCCTGACCCTTTGCACTTGAAACATTTGCCTTTCGGCTTTTTCACCGCGCCTTGAGGTCCCATGCCCTTCTTTGCTAAGTTTGCCTGTTTCTGAATGTTATTCTTCTTCTTACTGCCTTTTGGCTTAGAAGTAGAAGCCTTTTTAGAAACAAAAACATGACCACTCTGCCTAAAGAGAGTTCAGCATCCTGTAGCTCTTTTGCAAGTTCTGCCAAACTATACAACCTTTTGTTCATGTTGTAATTAAGGCAGAAATTGTCAAAACTTTTAGGCAGAGTCCCGAGAATGATATCGACCTGGGTTTCCCCATCGATTTCAGTACCAAGGATCTCCATCTCATTCAGATGACCCATCATCTTGAGAACATGACCCCTTACTGGTGTGCCCTCAGCCATTTTTGTATTCATCAAACATTTCATAGCAAATAGCCTAGCTGCTCTACTCTGATGTCCGAAGAGTTCCTTGAGGTTATACATCATGTCATAAGCTGTGGTCATGGCCTGATGCTGATGTTGCAGTACATTTGACATAGATGCCAGAATGTAACACCGCGCCATCTCATCTGCCTTTTTCCACTTCTTATAAGCCTCTTTGACCTCTTCATCAGAGTTAGCATCAGGCTTAGGTGGGCATTCCTCAACAAGTACATATTTGTACTCCTCTGCAGTCAGAACAATATCCAAATTACGTTTCCAATCAACATAATTAGGACCAGTAAGTTTGTTTTCTTTAAGAATTACCATAAGTGGACTGAAAGAACCCATTTTTTTTGAAATCCTGAGAATCACATAAATAAAATTATGTAGGGCAAAAAAAACTTTTTGAATTAACTAAATATTGATTCCCTCAAAACAATAATAAGAAATTCATCAGCACCTTGAACACCATGAATTTAGCATGCCACGATAGTGTAGACGTATACAAATTCAACTTTGGTCAAGTAGATTTTTCTTATTAATTTTACTATCATGTCAATATAACTTTATGACAAATAAAATTAATATGCTGGTCTTGCTCTGGTCATACAAATAATAGCAGTGACTCCGATGGGGAGGATACCATTATTTGTATCTACGTGTATACCATTACTTAATACTAAGTCCATTACCTTGTAATGAGTTCCTTCAGATGGAGAAGTGAACACATACTAAGTAACTTTCTACAATTATCCCTAAGGAAGTTTGTACTGGTGATGCATAATTATACTCATCCGATATGGAGGAAAGCACTAAAGCCAACACGCAAGTATAATTACATCACCTACAAACCAGTAATGGAGACCATAGTATTTATACTAAATAAAAATCCTCTCCCACTTAGTTATTTAACAATGAGGGTTTTTCTACTTGTTGATATTATGTCCATGTTGTCCATTATTAATGTAGGCTTGGTTTTTCAAAAAAACAATCACACAATAATAAACATGCATAATTAAAAAAGCAAAATGACAAAAATAAGAGAAAATATCCAACTATTATGGTCATCTTTGCTGCTCCGTCCTCAACTATCCGAATCCAAAATCTGGCGCTGCACAGATCTATTATGGTCATCTTTGCTGCTCCGTCCTCAACTTTTTTTTTTAGGTTTTGGCTGTCGATTCCTTCATCGAAAATCATCTGTCGGCCTCTGGATTGCTGAAAACCAGCATCTCGTCCGGCGTCAGAAACAGCCACCACCGCCATCACGATTGATCAAAAATAATTAAAATTACATCAATCCTATGCCTTCCGAAGGAGTTCACACATAATCTAGATTAAAAAATTAAATTAATAAGCACGATCAACCCTCGTGATTTTAATTACATCCACAGCAACAACAACATCCACGACATGTCCGTGGTTTAAACAACACAATCAAAAAACATGCATTGGACCATAATAGTTGGATCTAAGATGCCTGCAAAATCAAGTTAGAACAGATCTACATCTACCGACTATTACATAGCGCAAGTTTTATTGGACAACATGGACGTATCAATCAATACGTAGATCCAAAGTGGCTCTGATACCAATTGATGGAACTGGGGATTCCCAGGACCCTTCCTTTAGTGTGCGTATTGATCGATAGAAAGTTAAACAGATCAAATACGTGTTCTAACCCTTCATAGACGGAAACTAGGGTTCACGAATTATACCTGCGGCGGAAAGGAGACAAGTAATTCCTGGCAATCTCGAGCGGACGACCCCAAGATCTTCTGCACGTATTCCTTCCTCGAGTTGGACGTCGTGTGGGCGACGATCTTCCAACCTTTTATTCTTCTTGGCAGCACTCTTTTTCTCTCCTTGCGTGAATCACGAATTTAGAGAAAATTTCAGATTTCTTATCAGTAATATGGCGGCTAGAGAATAGAGGATATATATAGGCTACGGTAGGGACCATGAGGAGAAATTAGGGTTAGACCTCCTAACGGATCTGGATATCCCGTATTCAGCCCGAACACACAATCCAGGCCCATTAACAATAGCTCGGTCCACTAATAAGCTATTGTTGTACTTCGTCGCTAATCCCAAATTATGTTTATGGGCTCCTTTTATTATATGCTCGTTTGGCTCCCCATGTTAAGATATCGTATGTCTGTCGATCAAATTAAGTTACTGACAACTATATTGATTCGACATCTTTCATCCTTAAGTATTACCGCTCAACTTTATTTGTTATGTCAGATATAATCCACCTGCAGGGTTTATATGACAATCCTTATGAGCTCCTTAAGAGGACATCATCAACTCGATGTATCGGGACATAGATTCTATTTATAATCAACAGCCCATCATACATACAATGTTATTACCCAATTCATAGAGGTTGTTGATCCATAATGAATCTCACTCTTTTATGAGTTAAAGTAATATACATTGCATATATATGTCCGTTATTATATCCGAATTAAGAGTACAAGCATCCATAATAACAGAGGTATTTGTTCTCTTATGTAGTCAGTACAAAGAGAACAACCTCAAGTGGTCCTGTTCAATACACACAAAGTGTACTAGTGTAAACCTATAGTCAAGATAGACTAATACTAGATTACGCTACAACCTTTCCAATAGATTGTCCAAGTCCATCTAGGTTGTGAACTATTTATATACTCCATAGAAAACTGATAATATGATCTTCTGTGTGACACCACACACCATATTATCTACAATATAGAATATCAGACATTTGCATTAACACTTGCAACAAATACAATATACAAATATTTGCCCATATGATTTTCATTCAAAAATTAAGGAAATAAGATTACTACAAAAGTGATGCTTTTAGTATATAACCCTAACAGACTGGACGCGGGTGGTTTTGTACAACTTTCCGTCAGGAGCCGTGTAACAGTCAAAGGGGCTCGCTGAAAGTCAGCAACTTGGACAGTTGACTGGGCTGGTTGGGCCCGCACTTTCCTAGACTTTTTAACTTAGCGCCCGAAGGTGCATAGTAAAAAGAGTCCAGATTGACAAATCCTATATTCTCTGTGGACCGCATGGCGTCGAGCCCGCATGAGAGGCGGTCGAACACAGAGCTTCTGACAGAGCCGTATGAGACATCATGTCTGAGGTCAGGATTGGCTGTTGCATAGGCTACCTTCTTGCGGCTAGAGCTGGCTGTCGCATGGACCATCTTACTGCGACCATAGTTGGCTACCGCATGGACTATCTTTCTGCGGCCAGAGTTGGCTGCCACATGAGTTGTCTATCTGCGACCAGAGTCAGCTGCTGCATGGACAGACTGTCGATCTCCTTTATGTAGCTTAAAACTCAGCATCGTAGTATTTTCTACTATTGGATTTGGGGACAGTGGTGTCCTCTGCGGTCGAAAACAAAGTCGCAGGAGAGTTCTGTTCACCGTCTTCGGCTGCATAAGGAGCTTCTTCGAGAACTTGGTCAGGGGCAACAGTTTTGTGCATCGACGTCTTGCAAGTCCTCTTTGGGTTGGCTCGCTTCTGAGATGGGCTGGCGCTCCCTTCAGAGAGTATTTCTTCGAAGGCTTGTTGGTCAATATGAACCACAAGCATTTGCTGCATAGAGCCGATCTTGGATGCATCAGATTGTGTTAGCAGCTTCTTATCAGAGAAGGACGTCCCCAGCAGAGTCGCCATCTTGTTTGCCATTAAAAAATCAAATACAGGTATTACAGAACACTAAAATTGATTACAAACTCGCTTGTACAATGAAAAGCCGAAAAAGAAATCTTAGGAAACAATCTAAGTATAATTATTTAGTTTTGATTCTGGGGGTGACGGTGGAGGCTCGGGAAAGTGCTATCAACTCTGCCTTACTCCGTGGACTATCAGACGCAGTCTTCAGATCTTATAGAAATTGCTTTCTTGAAGGTTGCCAGCCCTGGATTGTCAACCATCTTGCAGGGGTGTGGCACCCTGCTACTTATTGTAATTTTGGGATGAAGGATATTTTGAGCCGCATAGATGACCACGTGGCAAATCTCCGGGTCACATAGCCATAATCATGCCTCGAGACTCGGTCTGTGACTGATAGCTGGGAATTTGTTAGGATTTGTTGTGATTTGTCGTTGAGCAGTTGAGACCTGGTCTACTTGTCCCGTGCATCAACTAATCTTCTGTGGTGAGCCGCATGAAGGATGTCTCCTGGCCGAGCCGCATGAGGAATATCTCATGGCTGAGCCGCATAAATGACTGGCTTGATCTAGTATGATGTATACACCTAGGTGAGACATTCAACTCCTATGATTTGACCACGATCCTGCATATGTTATTCTTCCTAATGGTATGATTAAGAAATTTTTTTCTCTTAGAGACTTTGATTGTTGGGTGTTGACCTAGAAGGAGTACGACCGACCTAAATTTCGAGAACAAAATTTTTGTAAGGTGGGTAGGATGTGAGCACCCTAATTTTCGGGTTGATTTTTTTAATTTTCTGATAGAATTATTTCAATAAATTATTTCATCGTGGTTATTTTATTCTTAATTGTACTTCTCCGTGCCTTTGATTTTTGGAGCGTCAGAGATTTCCATCTCTGGAAACTTCATTCTTGAGTTTTGTAGTGGACAAGATTATCTTCATTTTGATATATAATGTCCCACTCAAACTTGTTCCCTTGTGCTCTTTTTGCTTCGCGTAACTTCGGGTCAATTTAGACCATTTAATTTATAATTACTTTTCCCACTCTTTTATTTGATCGTAATTTGCACGTTGTCGTGTCTTTTAATTTCAGAGCACAAGACTAGTCGTTTTCTCGAAACCAACTCCTCATGCATGATCTACTCGAGACGTCCTACACCCATGACCTTCGTGTCCCACTCAGACACATCATCTTGTGCTTCATTTGCTTCGCACAACTTTTGGATCAATTTAGGCCATTTAATTATCCACCGTAAAATATGACCTGACTTCCAATTCGATTTCGGGACCCGACATCGACCCAAACCTGTAAACCCAAAATATGGACATGGCCTAATGAAGCCTACTACCCGTCCGACACTTGTGTCGCATTTAATTGAGTCCCCACATGCTACTTATTTTCCATGATTATAAATACCTATTTTATTTTAACTATTGCACCATGTTCAGTTTTGACTCGACCCGGCTCAACCGAGCCAAGCCCCAGCCTTGTAGACTTGTAGCCCGTCCATGCATATATTTTATTGACTACAATTGTATTATTTTTGTGCATGATCTAGATAGTGTATTTTATTTAATATTAAATGATTTAAAATGTTATCTTATTAAATATTATTTTAATTAGAGTATTATATTATTTCTTTATATTTTATGGCTTGGATGTATACATCCCATATGTATAGGAATCATTATATATGTACATAATTGTATTCATAGTATTGTAATATATACATATGTGTGTACATATTTTTTTTTTTTTTTAATCGAAAGCTGACATTTTATTCAATAGTCCAGAGCAAAATATCCATTTGAATACAAAGATTTCATGGAAACCAAAAACCTATATAAAAATTTAAGTGCTGTATTCAGGCGGGATAGTCTTCAAATGCTTGCAACGAACCAAAGCCTTGCCAACTTGTCTCCTGACCTCTCTAATAAGCTGATCTGTTGAAAACATGTAGTTCTCATACCTCCATTTATTTCTATTTTTCCATATAACCCAACATGTAGCTGCAACTATAATCTCCTTAAGATGTAACTTTGGACGACGCCACCAGCGTCTTAGTCGGCTCAAGACTGATCCCGTGCCTCTGATCGAAAAATCCTGCTGCAAAACTCCCCAGACCTGTGTGGCCAGATCTCCAGTAGTAAAAATGTGCTCAATTGATTCCAAGGTCGGATTTTGGCAACAGTGGCACTTCGAAGCTAGCTGAGAGCCCAATTTTTGGACATTATCATCAGTTGGAAGTTTATCAAGTAGAATGCGCCAAGCTAGAACTGACCAATTTATAGGAATACAGTTGTTCCACACATGAGTAAAATCAGGGTATTTGGTAAGATGTATCCGAGTATGCGTGTATGCAGAAGAAACAGTGAAAGTACCAGTATTTGATGGATTCCACCTCCATCTACTTTGATCTATAGGATCACTCACAATTAAGTGATTGGCAATAAATCTCCCATGTAATAACCGTTTCCAGATAGCAGAAGCATTTGAGTTTACCTGGACTGTATCGAGCCCTTCAAACTTACAATACTTCCTCTTGATGAATGTAGTCCATAATGACTCCTGCGTTTTGATCTTCCACCACAACTTTGAAGTGAACGAATTGCTGACTTCCTCTAAACTTCGTAATCCAAGACCCGCTTCTTCATATTGTCTTGCCATTTTGTCCCAGCCTAGCCACGAATGTTTGAAGTTCCCATCTTGAGATCCCCAGAAGAAACGTGAAAACATCACCCCAAGCTGATTGATAACAGATTTAGGGGGACAACAAGCTGCGAGCGTGTACATTGGAATGAAGGTAAGAACTGATTTCAGAAGGACAAGTTTCCCACCGTAAGATAACAGCCTTTGTTGCCAACCTTCCACCCTGTTCCTAATTTTAGCAATAAGATCTTCGAACATACCTGCGTTCTTTCTGCCTGCCGTGAGAGGACAACCCAAGTATGATAGGGGTGGGTGAGCTGTTTTGAATCCCGTAATCGCTCGAAGTTCAATCTCTCGAGTCGCAGCACATGACGGGTGGACATAAAGAGATGACTTATTAGAGTTGATGAGCTGTCCCGAAGCCTTCTCATATCTGGATAGCGTATCCCGTAATATTTGAATGGAACCAACATCCCCTGCTGCAAAGATTAACACATCGTCGACATACGCCAAGTGCGTCACTGCTGGGCAACCACTTGGAGAGTAGAAATGGTGAAACGACGAAATATTGACCAGCGACTTGAGATTCCTAGATAAGGCCTCAGCAGCTAAAATAAACAGAGCAGGGGATATGGGATCTCCCTGCCTCACACCTCTAAACCCATGGAAGAATCCAGATGATTCGCCATTTATAACTGTAGAGTACCATACATTGCTAATAAGACGGAACACCATGCTAATCCATGTCTCACTGAAACCAAATCTTCGCATGACTTGCATCAAGAAACCCCAGTCTAATCGGTCATAAGCCTTGGCCATATCTAATTTAATGGCCACATTGCCTCCCCTGTTCTTCTTCTTCATCATGCTCATCATTTCTTGAGCCAAAATCACATTATCAACTATTTCCCTACCCCTCACAAACCCACATTGCTCCGGGGAGATGATACGGGGAAGCAAATGAGCTAATCTGTTAGCTAGTAATTTGGAAATAATTTTATTCATTACAGAGCATAGACTAATTGGGCGAAAATCCGACCAAGTTGAAGGCTGTTTTACCTTGGGGATAAGGATAAGTGATGTGCTCGTGATCTCCCGTGGCAATGAGAAACCGGCCATAAACAATTGAACTGCCTCCATAATATCCGACTCTATAATTTGCCAGGCTGATTTGAAAAATTTTGCAGAGAACCCATCTGGACCGCCCGCGCTCTTGGAGTCAATCTCTGAGATAGTTTGAAAGAGTTCCTCCTTGGAGGGATCCTTCGTTAAATTAAGATTGTCCTCTTCAGCAATCAAACTAGGAATACATGCTAGTAATTCTTCATCCAGCACAGTGCCTGTATTCATATATTGACGAGCAAAGAATTCATTGGCCGAGTCTTGCAAATCCTTAATCTCAGTAATAGACGAGCCATCCTCTGTTTTAATGTAATGGATACGGAGTTTTCGCCGCTTGCTATTCACACATTCGTGGAAGTATGCCGTGTTTCGATCCCCCTCAAGATCCCATCTCGTCCTTGCTTTCTGTCGCCAGTAAGATTCTTCATAAGAAAGGCGTTGCTTGAGAATGGCCCTATCTAGATGAAGGGCTTCCCTGTTAGATGTCGACTCTTCCTGTTCGAAAGCGATTTCTGCGGCAAGGACCCCATCTTCCGCTGCCTTCACCTTCTGAAAAATGTCCCCGAACGTCTCATGGCTCCATTTAGACAAGGCTTTCCTGCAAGCCCCCAGTCTTTCCGCCACCCTAACGAGAGCATTAACGTGGGTAACCGATAGCCAAGCCTTCTCTACAATCTGAGCAAAATCTGCATGTGATGTCCAGAAGTCCAAAAACCTGAAAGGATACATATGTGTGTACATATATAGGTATATATATGTATATATATATATATAATATATATATATATATATATATATATATATATATATATATATTTTTTTTTTTTTTATATATATATATATATATATATATATATATATATATATATATATATATATATGTATATATTTTATATATATATATATATACATATATATTTTATATATATTTTATATATATATATATATATATATATATATATATATATATATATATATATATATATATATATATATATAAAAAAATATATATATATATATATATATATATATATATATATATATCTAGGTATTTAACAATTTATGAGTGTGTGTGTGCATGTGTATATATATATATATAAATATATATATTGTATACGTGTATTTATGTATTTATATATATATTATGTATATATATATATTTGCATAAGAATTTATGTGTATATATAAATGTGTAGTTGTACATATAATATATATTATATATATGTAGTTGTATGTAGATATACATATATATATATATATATATATATATATATATATATATATATATATATAAAGTTATATATATATATAAATAATAAGAAAAGAAAAAAAAGAAAGAAAAAGGAAAAAAACAGCAATAGAAGCACAGCAGTCCTGGGCCAGCCCAGGCAAACCCACCCCGAGCCGGCCCAACACCCCAGGCACCCAGCGATGGAGGCTCGAACCCCTTCGTTTGATAACCGAACACACAGCCGACACAATATATAAACGAGAGAGAGTTTAACGCACGCAAACCCAAATCTCAGTCTTCCGCCACCCCTTGGGACCTGGCGCCGCCGTGCGTCCGGCCTGGGCGCCGTCGCGCGTGGCAAGGCCGCATGGGTACAGCACGCTCGCGCGGGGGAAGCGAATCGCGAAGCAGCAGCAGTTGCAAGGAGGTACAACTTCGTCGCGAGATATCTCCGCGCACAGTCGACCATTTCCCGAGCCACTTTTTCAGGTATGAACCCCATATATCCACCTTCGATCCCGATCAATTAGTTTGATTTTAGGTTACCTATATTGCCAGAAAAATGAAACCCAAAAACCCGAAAAACCTGTTTAAAACAGAACACTAGTTCAGCCCAAACCCCCATGTTCGAAGATCGATTCTGATCGATCCAGTACAATATTAGAAAAACAATTTGAAGACTATCCTAGACACCATGTAGGGCTTCAAAACACTTTTTGCGGATTTGGAAATCATCGACTGAGCGTCGAGAAATCGAATCCCAAAGTTTCCTAAAAATCTGTTTTCAAAACTAGAAAATTGTCCGATACCACGTCCGTCCCGCCATTCTGGGCGACGTGGTCACGAACCGAAAGCATTGAAAGCTGCATAACGGCTTCGTGGTCGTGTGTGCTTTGACAAAATTCAAATTGGTCGCGTGTGCGTGACGAATTTGATGCGTATCCGTCGAAATTCACCGTATCGTGCACTTTGCAAATTCTCCAATTACTTTGTGCATGTTCGTCAGATCGAGACGAAACTTATGCCATCAGGACCGTATCATTTTTCTGGTCCTGCATGCCAAGTTTGGTCCAAAACTGAGACAATCGAATCGAACGTCGTTTTGCGGGCCCCACGGTCCCACTCAACGGGCGATTTTGTGCACGGCCCGCCGAAATCCAACTTTGGACATACGGTTGGGTTCGTATCGAAAAACTGGATCCGTAGAAATGTAGTTTGACGACTTTAGAGACCGTTGACTCTGACACACTTTTCGGTATAAAGCGGGTCCATCGATGGACATCGTTTTTGCCCGAAATTATCGTTTTGCCCCTGTGTCCAGAATTGGACTTAAGGATAGGCAATCCTAGCTGATTTGACACTTCTGGACACGTTGGTGATATTTGTTTTATCATCCGACAATGTTTGTAGATATTTTCTCTAGGTGTCACCATTAGTTAGTCAATTCCTATTTTTCCGTATTTCGGAATTAGTACAACTTTATATTTAATACCTAGACTACATTGACCCTATTTGACCAATGTTGACTAATTTGACTTTAGTTTGACTCTAATTTGACTTTAGTTGACCTAGTGGACTTGTTGACTAGACTTGGACCTAGAAGGACCTAGAACTATCTAGAATGCACTCTAGATTACTCTTATTTCATGTTAGACTCTTTTGTGACTTGTGATTGCTCTAAATAGGACACTGTGACTCCAGTTGGATATCTACATTTATCAGCGGCTTGGATTACCAGACGAGTACATTCTCTAATCATTTCATACTTGCTTGGACGTATTTACTTGTTATAGACTAGTTTACTTGTTGCTGACACGATGTTATCACGGATTAATACTATATGGATATCTACATGCGATTTTATCCCCCTCGGGAGCATCGGGTACTTATGTCATGTGCGTTTTACTTACATCATGTACTCAATGCTTTCATTTATCATGTGCACTCATGTGATCATGTACTCTCGTGTTCACTGAGACCCTCATGTTATTATCCATGTGCACTCAGCTAGTGAGCTTCATGTAGAATCATGTACAATAGCATAACTGTCTAGATCCTTGTGTATTGATTGGGTACGGGGGAGTAGAAGTGGTTATGTGATCAATCACCAAAAAGTATTCATGTGCAACCCCATAGTTTATTCATGTGCAAACCCAAGCTGTTTACATAACCATCTTGTGCTCTAAATCACTAATCACTGATAGTTCTCTATTCATAGTAGATATTTCATTACAGTTCTCTCTTTTCTTCATGTACATTCTTTACAGCAGTTCATGTATATTATTCTATAGCTCGTTTCATATTTTCTTCATGTTATGATTGTGTGAGAGATATGTGCTCGTTCCTGTCCTGATTGGACCCGTTGATAAAATTTTACAGGTACTTGGAGTTCACAGTTAGCCTAGAGGACACTGGTAGAGCTTGGAGTATTTACCTAGAGTTTGTTCATTTTCTTTTTTGTCTGTATTAAGAGTTGTATTTGAAATCTTGTGTTTGTTTAATAGAACTGTTCTGCTATCACTCCTGGTTCTCTCTCTTGTGGATTATCTTATCTATTTTATCGTGCTGTTATCCATCTTTAGAGTTGTGATTGAGATAGTATTCTTATGTGTTTGTCCTCCGTCTGGAGAGTATAGCATATTGTTTTAGATGTGACTATGACCTAGAATAGCGTTCTACCGCCGACACTGCAGCATAGACTGGACGTACCTATGTCTCGTACCCTAACGCTATGGTGCGGGTCGTGACACTCATGGCTGAGCCGCATAAATGAATGTCTCATGATCGAGCCGTATAAAGGAATGTCTCATTACCGAGCCGCATGAGGAATATCTTATGACCGAGCTGTATGAGGAATATCCCATGACCGAGCCGCATGATAGACGTCTCACGACCGAGCCGCATAAGGAATGTCTCATGACCGAGCCTCATGAGGAATGCCTTCTGACCGAGCCGTATGAGGCCATCTCATGACTGAGTCGCATAAGGAATGTTTCATAACTAAACCGCATGAAGGATATCTTCTGGCTGGATGGGTATGGGGGCCCTTGGCGAAGGTGTTGTACCGAATGTCACGATTTAAGAGAGTTTCGTTTGTCTCCATCTTGACTGATCTCCTTATTCGAAGAAGATTTGATGGTGGACGCGTTTAGAACATTGTGATGCGCTTGACTGAGGCGATGCGCCTGACTGAGACTCTAAGTAATGTATCAAGTTGAGAGCAGGCCGTTACAACATCTTTAATTGGCATCATGTTTCCGAGATGATGTTGGAAAGGCACAGTAGGTCGCAGTCGCTAGAACACAGACTGCCTTGATAGTGGAGCCACTATCTTGTGGCAGCGGCAGTTGATGATGGCTTGGGTGCAGTGATGTTCTGGAAAGGGCTCATCGCACGCCAAGGTTGCTTCTCTCTTCTTGTATTTATGAATGACCACCTCTCGTAAGTCGATAGCAGATTGATCTACCTTTGCATCTATTTTGTGGGCCCAGGTATCCCGAGCGCCCGGGTGCGTAGGTATCATATTTGTTCCCTGATCAGAGGCTAGTAAAAGCACTTGCTCTCGATTGTTGTAGGAAGACTTTTGGGACCATCATATTACCTCCCTAATCTGAGGCTAGTAAAACAATGTGCTCGATCGTTATAAGAAGACTTCTGAGACCCACCATGTCTGTTCCACATGTAGGATTGGACGCGGGTGGTTCTACATAACTTTCCATCAGAGCCCATATAAAAGTTAACGGTGTCCGCTGACGGTCAGCTGCTTCGATAGTTGACTGGGCTTATTGAGCCCGCACTACCCTAGACTTCTTCAACTTAGCACCCGAAGGTGCGTAGTAGTAAGAGTCCAAGTTGGAAGGAGGGAAAGGAAGTTGGTGCCCTTTTCAAAGGTGACATAGGGACTCTATTTATAGAATGGAGTGAGCCCTTTCTTCTTCTCCTTTACGATGTGGGACTAAAAGTAATATTTTCCATGCTTCTACAAGGTCATCCCTGGAATCTATCAGGAGTTCCTAATATGTGACTGAGTACCAAAATCCTAAAATATTCCATGACTCAATCTTAATCCTAGGACAGGCTCGCAGTAGTATAGATAAGCTCAAGTACTACCATGACTTCGTATCAGTAGCAAAGGACGACCTGTATGGGCCACCACTAAAGACAAGTTATGACATGCGCTTAGATATACGTATATGAATACGTGGGCCACGCCCAGCCTATGCCGCAATATCGGCGATAGAGCGCTGTCAAGTACCCGATACTAACTACAACATCTAAAATATCCATAACTATAATGGTACTCATATCACATCACAAATGCTAAGTAAGATAAGATAAGAAAGATAACAATATCACTAGAACAATTAGAATCTACAAAAAGATAAAATGAGATAAGAATGAAACAAAGGAAAAATAATAACAAAACTAAAATAACTACCAGACCTAGAGCTCCTGGGAGACAACTCATGGTAAAAAAATATCGAGGTCTTCCTCAACTAGCATTATCCTGTAGTCCAATAATGAGGGCATAACAACTCCTAAAAATATTGTCAGTTATCTAGTCAGGATGGAAACAAGTACATAAACTAACAACAGTTCCATGTGAATTGACAAATTCTATAAGAGACAATTATAATAAAATACAAGATAAAATATCAAGACTAGAATATAAATAGGATATGTAAAACTGGATATCATGTCGGGGTATGAGATACTGGAATGTAGAACAGTACATTAGTATCTGATGTGTAATATAAATATAAACAGTACCTTGAGATATTATAGCATTATGTGATCGGCTTAGGAACTTGCACATGAATATGGCCTGGCTAGTCATACGTGAGATGTATGACTAACACTTGGCTAATCATACATGGGTTGTATGATTAACACTCATATGAAACACGTATGGTGTGGTTTGATCACATAACCTCTAATAACTCCCCATTTTCAAGTAGTATAATGGATCTGGACATGTCACGTTATGATACGGGATTCTCTATGAGGGTAGCAAATCTCCTTAGGAATAGGCGTCTATACAAGTACAAGAAAATAAGATCGAACAATGTACCAATATACCATAGGAACCCAGGAATAGTGTCTCATGACAGGATCCGACATATACTAGTCTGTGTACCATCATGTTGGGAATCAAGTAAAATATTACAACTGAATTGAATATAGAAAATATCAAGACAGTAAAAACTATCAGAGAATGTACTCGCCTGCTTTCCTGAGCAATAAGTGAGGGTCTATGCCTGAACAGATGTCACAGAGACCTAATATGAATATACAGAGTTACTTAGTGTTCTAGAGTAAACAATATATATAAATACATTAATTCTATGCTTCTAGGCCTATTCTAGGTCAAACTCAGTCAAACTAAGTCAAACTAGGTAAAATGTTGACTTATAGTTGACTTTGGTCAACTGGTTAACTCTTAGTCCATTCTAGGTTAAACTAGGTCAAAGTTAGCCTCTATAATCCTCCACATGGTCAACTTATCAATTTCAGTAATGTGAAATTACTGGAATCGATGGATCTCAATTACGATGCACGAATCTCAAAATACGAACCAAAAAGAGAAGGATTATAACAATAGTGATAGATAAGGGAAATAGTCTACAGATGTTTTCGGATGATGAAACAACCATCATCAACATGTCCAGAATGGTCAAAATAGCTAGAATAGCCTACCCATAAGTCCAATATGGATACAGGGGCAAAAAGATAATTTTGAGTCAAAACGGTGTCCGTGTTGGACTCACTTTGCACCAAAAAATATGCCAGGATAAAATTCCTCAAAACCTGGCAAAATATATGTCCACGAATCCAGAATGACGTTACGAACTAAACGGTATATCCGGAATTGGATTCTGATGGCCTAATCTCAAATTGGTCCGTTGACCCGGATATTGGAATCCGATTTGCTTGAAAATGCGTGCCGGAACCAAAGTCCACTAAATCTGGCAAAGTATATGTCAATGAGTCCAGAATGACAATATGAACTCAACGGTATATCAGAAATTGGATTCTGATGAGCTGATTTCAAAATGACCCGTTGACTCGGACTTTGGGGCCGTCTTGTACCGAAATACGTGCCAAAACCAAAGTCCACTAAATCTAGCAAAGTATATGGCAGCGAGTCCCGAATGATAATACAAACTCAACGGTATATTCAGAATTGGATTCCGATAAGCCAATCTCAAAATGATCCGTTGACTCGAATTTTGGGGCCCATCTTGCACCAAAATACGTGTTGGGCCCACGTTCTCCAAATCTAACAAACTTTATATAATCGTGCCAGAACGATGCCACGCGTCTACTGTTGATGTCAGAATTGGAATCCATAAATCTAGGTCCAAAATTAGGATTTTACAAGTTGAAAAAGACGAATTTGGACGGCCAACTTTGGCATCAAATTCAGCCAACCAA
Organism: Iris pallida; assembly: GCA_029216955.1. Lineage (NCBI taxonomy): Eukaryota > Viridiplantae > Streptophyta > Magnoliopsida > Asparagales > Iridaceae > Iris > Iris pallida. The sequence continues at coordinate 80,963 of JANAVB010024254.1, forward strand.
ACAAGCTCATAATGAAATAAAACTTAAGGAACATGAAAAGGGTTATACCAGCTGCGCATAGGAACTAGTGGCATGCCAAACGGAGTTGCGATGGTCAAGATATGAGTCCACGAAGTTGGCTCCACAAAATTATACAAAAATAACACAATTTAAAGGGTCAACTTGGTGGCCGATTTTGACATAGCAAACGACAGAATTAACGGCTCAAGTTTAACATAGGTGAACGGGTATATACCGAGATGGAGAAGGAAGAAACGGACTGACGATCCAACGGTCGGATTGTCCAAAAAATGTGTACGAAGTTGCTGCGACGAGACATACATTCTGATATTCGAAATCGTGCGTCACGGCGGGATTTCGTGCAAAATACAGGAATCACCGTTTTACATATCGGGGAGGACAACGCCGCTCACAGAAAGGTACGCCAGGGTTTGCTTGACAAGTGGGAAGCCGCTGCCGAGGTTGGTGGCTGCCACGCTGTCATGACCCATACCCAGTATTTGGACAAGAGCTGTGGATACGTCCAGCCTACGCCGCAGAGTCGGCGGTAGTTCGCTGTCTAGTCATCTCCACAGTTATAGATACAACAACATATTTTATATTTATTTGCATAATGTAAACCACATCAACAAATAGGATCAAAAGAAGATAAATTTTATAACCATAGTTTGGAGAGAAAGATAATAAGTAATCTGGCAAGACTCCAAGATAGAGCAAAGCGTACTATAATAACATAGTCTCCAAGAATGAAATATACTAGAGAACATCTGCAATTCAAATCATGAGTCTCAAAACAGGAATAAAATCTCGTAGTCTCAAACTAAACAAATATGTGAAATATTAAATAAATCCACTAAAAGCCATCTGTAACGGGTAACTCCGCATAAGCAGCCTCCAGCTCGTCCTGTGCCCCAAAATCAGGATCTGCAGTATGCTCATAATATGTGGTACAGAAATCCTCTAACTCATCACCTAAAAATATGGGTTTTTCAGTCAGGATTGGAACAAGCACATAAACTGAAAAGCTACCCGCAACATAATAGATTCGACAGTGTATGAAAATATCATATGTGAAAGAAACTAGAAGTTAAACTGAAGATATGGTATAATTAGAATGAAAATATGAATCACAGAACATGGTACGTCAACTAGAAAGAATGTAAAAAGCATGATGACATGGCAAGTGATGTAATGTAAATAAATAATAAAAGACAACTATCTAAGTGTGTTGAAATATCTATTTCGACATGTGAACAACTAGGAGGTAAATCTGGCACCCCGCATGTGAAGTGTGCGGTTGCTATTCTCTACGAAAGACACGGGGGAAAGGATGGGTAGTTCACACGTCTACTAAGATATTTTCCCCTCCCTACCAGTACTCATGAACCCAAACAAGCCACGAAACACAAGGTAAGATAAAACAAGGATATAATAAATGGGGTCCATGATACTAACTCGTGTGTCCATCATGTCATCAAGCAAGAATACTGAACAAAACTATCAGAATTAAAAGCAATCAGAGAATGTACTTGTCTGTGGTCCTGAGCAGTAGGTACGGGTCGATTGTTGAGACAGAGTCCAAGTAACCAATTTACAAAATTATAAGGTTAATAAGTGACTCAACAAGAAATAACCTATATATTTGAATTCTTAGTTTCCCAAGTTGGTAGACTGGCTAACCTCATGTCCTCTCTTGTAGTTGCAGTAAGCAACACCCTCCTAGCCATGGCAGGGTAGTATATACTGCTGCCTCACCTGGCCTATTAGGTGCTGGGTTGGCATATATTGAAAGAATACTGAAATTGCATATGAAGTTGATGCTTGTTTCTACCCACCCAGTCTAACCTCTCCTGGACAATCTAGAGTTTGTACCTATTTCCTGAACAACAGAGAATTTAACTGTCTAATATCGTTTCTAACTCTGGTATGTGTAGACTGATACCCTCTTTATCTAGCAATTGCAAACTACAGGTATTACAGTAGTAGACATATAGTGTAAACACGTGGTAATATGCATACTACTCTAGTAGCAACTCCACCTACTAATGCCTTTTTCCCTAGGCTGATATACTATATGCTAATTAACGCACTATAGGTTTTCTTCTCTGTTTAATATATTGGTACATGCCTTGTTCCCTATTGCTGTGGAAGACACACCCCTGTTAACCTTTATCAGTGCATCCTTTGTCCTGTGATCCCAGTACCCGGTTATACCTGATGGGTTTGGACCTTAAATTGGTATGTCCACATTAGTTCTCTGGTATTAGACCCCAAGTCCCATCTTGGTCCAAATATATAGAGTATTATCTGGGCACTAGGTAACCCTATTGAACTCAGTCATTTTATCCTATTGCAAGTCATGATTGGTGTTTATTTCATGGGTCCAAACTAGCAACCCCAACTTGTCATACCGGGGCATTCTCGGTTGTGGGTCTCTTAGTGTTAGGATATGGTATGTGGACTGACTTCTATAGTTCACATGACTGAATCTCAGGGAATGGATTGATCATCTAGTGATGAAGGGATAGAACACATGATCTCAACATTACAACTAGCATTGGTCCATATAGGGCTGGCACTTCATGACAGTGGACTGAATCCTACTATAAGGGACAGAACAAGCTACACTAAGGCTGCAACCTAGAGATGTTGTGACTGAATAAATGGGTGAGTGGATTCAAGGATTCAAAGGGCTGATTAAAAATATAAATCCTCTTTCTCTGCCTTCAGATGCATATCAAAAATGCCTTGGCATATGGGTAACCACAGTACTCATAGGACTAATACCACAACAGTTCATGTAAATGAGTTCATTGTATTTACCTATACTGGTTCATGTAGGCATCCCCTCCTTTTAGTCTATATCACTTTTTCCTTAGGAACTCTGATTTCTTAACTGAGGATACTCACTGACCTACACCCAAATGTTATAATCCCATACTACTTTATACAGGTGTAGCAGTACACCCATTGACCCTAGTTGTCCATACAAAAACCTACTTTCCAGTTCTGACACAGAGGCAAGCAAGGCTATCCTAATATCCTGTTGTTCATGAAGAGCCAAATGTGTGTGTCTATAGTCTAATGGGCCATGAGATGTAGTATTGCACCAGGGGTGGGTAATAGACCTTTAGTGTTTGGTACCATAGTGTAAGGTTCATGACACCTGTACCCTAGCCCTTATAAGGTCGACATCTTATTATGGCCTATCACTATAGTCTTGGAATACCCTTCTCTCATCCTAAATGTTATGTGGTATACTCTACTTAAGTGGTCCCAACCTAGATGGTACCTGAACTTGGTCCTCACTGTAGGCTTGGGTAGGTATCTGTAAGTACTGTAACCTGTTTCCCAATGTACACCCGAGTTAAGGTTAGAAAGGGACATGCATATAGAAGATGGTGTTGGTGAGGGACTTGACAGAGAGTTCTTAGTGGTACTCTGATATCTGATTCTACATGTCATGTTTTTCTCTATTCCAAGTGTCTAAGATCTCATCTTTATCTGTTGTGATGACAAAGGATCCTGACATCTTAGGTGACCAAGTTCTGTATTAACTAACAACAAGCAAGACCATCCCATGAATCTATGTATGCACAAGAACTTGCTGCCATGGAGTAGCTGAGCTTAGACTCATAGATGCCTAACCGAGTACACTTCCTACTCTTTCAAGTTTTACTCCATAATGACATATCCTTGGAGTTAATATGTAGGCAGAACTGTTACATGTGTCCAATGTCTCTCTGGAATAATAAGTTCAGGTAAGACTTCCAAGGTCACACTCTAGTCAAGTCATGGATTCCAAGTCATGTCAGTATCAATACCTACCCTTCCCTTATTTCCTAGTGTCATATCCTATTCAGTTACTTAGCCATAGCTCTTTACCTTCAGCTAATACATTGCATCTGACCTATATATATAGCCTGTTACTCTTTCTAAGTGTAGTTTTATGCTGGTCCCTTCACCAAGTATATGCTAACCTACTCTATTACCCAAAACATCAAAGATTGGAGAGGGAGAATAAGAACAACAATGGTAGTGGCAGCAATTTACATGGTCGGGTTGTCTAAAGTGCCAGATATTAAGGAAATGGCCAAAGGATATTGGTATCAACTTGATATCAAGAGGGGCACTACTTAATGTTAGTATTAATGGAATACAAATGAAGGTTTATAGGTTAGATACATAGGTTGCAGGACATTACCTCTGGCTAGCTACCCAACCTCTGTTCAGTCGCTACATGATGTATCATGGTGTCTATTGGTAGGTCTACACCTGTGGTAGTAAGCCTAACATTAGAGAGGAATGGACTATTTGGTCATATCCTAGCTGTTCATTATACACATGTATATCACTGTTGAACTTGAATGCTCATTGGGTATTCTTCCCACCGATTTGTTGGTTCTTTGATGTGGGTCTCATGGCAGTGGTGAAGGGTTCATATGGGTACATGAAAGTCCTAGGTGATCACATCTACGAGTATGGGAACTGGACATTAGGGTGTCCCATACTTGGTCTGAGGGGTGTCATGATACACTCTACAAGGCCTGGTATTCTCAGGGTGTTTAGGACCCTTCTAGGATTTGACACTATTCTTCCTTAGTTTATTGCTGCAATACCCCCTGACGTATAGTTGCAAAAGAGACTTTATCAACACCCTGCCCCCTTTGAATCATTCCATCAGTACTCAGCTATCCATTACCACTCTATACATCTAGGACACCTATACTTATGTAGGGACTTACACTTGGGCTTATACTCACCTGCCAGTATCCAATGGATACAGGGAAGTCTTCCTATGTCAGTGTCTAAATATGTGAAGAGAAAATATCACCTGGTGGTATTTAATGGTTAGTAAGGAGAACCCCCCATTCTTATATGAGTACAGGGCAATATACATGGGATGAAGTATTATACTAGAGTAATGCGATTTCCCTAGTTTCTGTTTGCCACGAAATATAAAAGAACAGAACAATTATCCAAGGACCGAACTTTTACTACACAATACAAACTCGCTTGTACAAAGAAAGCCTAGGAACGAAAGCCTAGGTACAACAATCTAAGTACAATTATTTATTTTAGATTCTGGTGGGTGACGATAGAGGCTCGAGAAAGCGACGGCCGCTCTGCCTTACTCCTTGGACGATCAGGTACAATTTTGGCTCTGTAGAAGAATTGCCTGGCGTTGGTGAAGAAATGCCCTCCTTTTGATCTCTGTATATTCTCTCTCTGGCTCTCTGAATCTCTGTGTCTTTTTTTTTTATTATCAGAGAATCTCCTCTTTTGCAAAGGAATAGCACCTTGCTATTTATAAGAGTGGGGGACATCATTAGGGTTTATAATCATTGTCCATTCTCAAAAGTCGGCGGCTAAGGATCACTGAATCTGGGCCGTTCATCTTAAATATAATAGATTTGAGCAATTAATGTGATTGCATCAAATCTTTTATGGGTAATTAATGATAATTGACATAAATCCTCATGATTTGCCAATCTCGGATTTCCCACCACGTGTCATTGATTTGCCTGATTGCAAATGATCTGATTTGATCCTAATATTTTATTAGAATTTGTTGATTTGATGCCATGTGTCCCACCATCATGCCACGTGTCTTAACCGTCAGCCATAAAAGAAATCTGAGCTGCATGAGGATTGAGCCGCATAAGGCTGGCCACGTGTCAAGGCTGCTTGGGAGTGGCCCCTAAACATTTGAACCGCATGGTGATGATCTGGGCCGCATGAGCGTAGGCGACCGCATAATGGGTAGCTTCTTCGTGAGTCGCATGGAGATAGTCCTCGTGAGCCGCATGGGGTAGCCTCTGCTTGAGCCGCATAAGACAGCTTCGGCCTGAGCCGCATGGGACAGCTTCGGCATGAGCCGCATGGGGTGGTCTCTGCTCGAGCCACATACGACTGTCCATGTGTCAAGGCCGTCTAACAGTTTTTGGATCTCGGGGGATCGAGCCACGTGTCAAGGCATTTAATGCAGTAAAAGGACAAAAAAAGAGCTGTTGCAGGCCACGTAGCTCCTCTCTGAGCCGCATGGAACTTATCCGAGCCGCATGGACGCTTGAGCCACATGGATCCCTGAGTCGCATAAGCTTTCTGAGCCGCATGGGGCTCCCTGGCCGCATGGATCTTTCTTTATTTTTTTTCATGCTTCTACAAGACCCCTTTCAAAGTTTTCAATTTACAAAATTGAAATACTTTGAATAAGAAGCATGGCTATGCATAAACTCTCCTGGCCGCATATGATGTCCTAGCCGCATGGATGTCTCGGCCGTATGGATGTTTCGGACGCATGGATGTGTCAGCCGCATGGACTTTTGGGCCACATAGGCTGTTCTGGCCGCATGAGCTCCTCGCAACGTCATCCTGCCACGTGTGGAAATCTTTTGTATTAAATGCTGTTGATCTGCTGTCATTTTTAAGGCCACTTTTTGGGACAGGATCCCAGGAGTTTGGCCTTCATTTTAGGCGGCTTGCCTCGATAATCGAAGAGTCAATTTTTTGTGCTGCATGAGAATCGAAACGCCCTGCTTTTGTTTATAAATAGGGACAAGTTCAGTTGGAGGGATTTCTTTACTTTCTTTTTCGTCCCCAACTCTTGCTGTCTGAACTTTCATTCCTTTTCTCCCTTTTCCGACCGTCGAAAATGGCCCCCAAGTCTTCCAAGGTCACCTCTGCTGCTGCGAAGGGCAAGAAAGTGGCTTCTTCGTCGGCCGTCGTGCCCGAAGTGCACCCTGACGTCCACCTTGCTTTCAAGGGTAAGGATTGGATTTGAATACTTTAAACCCTAAGGACCTATGGCTCTGTTACATAATTTATGCACAAGCCTTCATTCTTCGTCTTCATTGAACAGGCCCAAGTTCGACCATGATGGAGCCGTATATGTTGTATGGGCCGCATGACCCTCTCATATCCGAGCCACATAGGACATGCCCTGTGTTTGAGCCGCATGAGAAGGATTTGAGCCGCATGAAGCTTCCTTTGAACGGGACCGCATATGTTCATGACGTATAAAATTTTGCTAAGTTGTGCCGTATAAGTTCTTCTGCTAGATAGAACCGCATTAGTTCAACCGAACCGCATAAGCTATCAAATCAGTGTCACATGGAACTCCCAACTGAATTGGACCGCATGAGGCTGTGTTGACCCGAGCCGCATCGTCTCTATTGAAGCCGTGCCGCATGAAACCTAGCTGAATTGAGCCGCATAAGGCTTCGTTGATCCGAGCCGCATAGGCTCATAGGAACTTCTTTTTGAGAAACTTTAAGTGGTTTCGTTTTAACCATCTTTTAATCCTGTTTCTTTTGTCCTTTTCCAGTGAACCTTCCAACCAACCCGGCAGGAGAGCTTCTGGTGGGTTCAGCTCAATTTGTCGTGGGTGTGTGGCTTGACGGCTTAATTCGACATGTGACGGATCAGCTTCCCACCAATGAGCCTTTGGAGAGGATGGCTGCCATCAACAACCAGCCTTTCCACTTTCTTTGTACTATGGTGAATTCAGGGAGACTGGACGGAGAATATCTGAAACCAGCTTTTCTCTTTGGTGATGCTCTTTCCATAAAGAACTCCCGAGTGTTGGACGTTTCTGAGAGCTGGGATTTTACTGTGGACGGGGGTGGAGATCTATATTCCCGAGATGGAACGGTATTTTCCCCTTTCGTGGTTTAACATGGTACCGTTGAGCAGGAAAATGGTGGGCTCCCTAACTTACCCAATCGGGGATGTTCGTGGACAACATCCACTATAATATGAGTATTAGGTCAGCATGTGCGAGCAGGGAGTCGGTCAGTCGGAGTGTGATGGGGCTGATTCCTGGTACTTTTATAAACGTGTCTGGTCCCAACTTCACTTTTACTCGAGCTGATACCTTCCTGAATCAGCTCGCTCGTAAGGGGTCTTATCATGTGGGCAGGTTGTCGCTGCTGAATTGGATAAACCCCATTCCTACATGGGCCAATCTTACCTCATGGATCCTGAGGACCTACGAGAAATTTCTTCGGGAGATTGACCTTTACTACGCCATCCGGGGCACCTGTTATGGGTTACCCATTAATAAGCCGTTGTTCATGGCCCTTTTGGAGATGTATAACCGGCGTACGGGAACTTTCTTCGCGCCCGGAGGAGAGTTGGGACTTGCTCTCCATGAAATGCATGCTGTTTTTAAGCTGCCGTGGGGGGACGAGGCCTTTGAAGTATATACCCCGACGAACGAGGAATTCGATGTAGATCGACGATTCACGGGTTTCGTCGCTGTGTACCGGGAACTGTTGTGCCACCATAGTATGTGTCACCAGACTGCTATCAAGAAGAATAATAGCTCAGAAGGGAACGCCCCCCATACCACGGCCTGGGTCGCATATCTTTTCAAATTACGTCATTCCGACCGGGTTTCTTCTCAAGGTCCTCAAACCCAGGCGGAGGTAAAGGGCCTGATGTTGAATGCCAAAAGGTCGAGGTCCACCCGCGATAGATTTGGGAGTCGTACTGACTCCTTCAGTTATTTCCACCACGGTACCCGGCAGATGTCTGAGAAAGCACTATTGGCCGAGTTCTTAATGGTGTGGCTACAGAATTACGTGGTCTCGCGAGGGACAGGTTCTACTGAAAGGATCAGCCGCCACTTTATTCTCCCGGCTGTGAAGCTGGTCTTCAAAGTCAGACTGGCCCTTCTTCCGGCTATGGTGTGTAGCATACACCACGACCTCCGCGCCTTTTCATCTAAAGTCATTGCTCGCGAGACGACACTGGACTTTGAGCGGATAGAGCTACCATACCATTATCTCATAGGGTGGTTATTGATGCATTACCGGTCATTGATAAGGCCCGGAACAGAGGATGATGTTACCGCTGATGATGCCTTCCTTTTTCGATACCGTCATCAGTCTTGGGAGTATGACACCATGCCAGCCTGTCGGAGGGCATTGGCGAGAGTTGACGGGCCCGACTTCTTTGTGTCTCTTCCTCAATTTACCCCTAGAGAAGTGAGGGGGGGTACACGTTGATGGCATTGAACCTTCCCACCTCTTATCTGAGAAGATGCTTTTTTGGCTGCACAACATTCGCCCCGCGCACCTAATATATCATTACCGAAATAACGTATACCTGGAGCCTTATTTGCCCAATAGGTTTTCTCGTCAACTCGGGTATAGTCAGTTGTTCCTTGATTGCCCCAGCACTTGCCTAGGCTTTGAGGGCAGCATCCTCGACGGTATTAGGGCTTGGCATTATTACAATGCGCTCCATACCCGGGCTAGCTTTTTGGTCCCTGACGCTAAGACGTCAGAGGAGATTTTGTACATGGCGACCCTTTATCATGTTGCGGCGAGCAAGCCTCCTGTTAACTTCGACATGAGTACCAGCTTCATTGCTGGCACTGGCTTGGCCGAGAAGCCCGAGGGATCTAAGAAGAGGAAGAAAAGGGCGAATAGGTTTCCTGTGTCGGACTCGGAGTCCACTGCGGCGGACAAAGAGGATGATGAGCAGGACGTCGATGACTCGTCGCACTCTCCGGACGAGGAGGTGGGGGACCAGCCACCTACTGTGCCGAATGAAGAGGTTGAGGATCAATGTCACGACCCGCACCCTAGAGTAAGGGCACGAGACGTGAATACATCCAGCCTACGCCGCAGTGTCGGCGGTAGAACACTGTCCTAAGTCACATCATCTAGCAGTATATATATCTAAACAGTTTATACTCCCCGAATGGGGGTGACATAGCAATAATAAACTCAATCACTACTAAGGAAGAGATAGCACGATATGAACAGAACTCAAGGAAATAAAATAGATAAAATAATAGTCTAAGATAATCCCAGCAATACAAGGTCTCAGATAAAAGAATATATACAAAACTGGTCTCCAATAAGAGTCTAACTAGAACATGAACCAACTACATAAAGATAAAAGCCTAACTATCAGGTCTAGGCAGTCGGGGGAAAGTCCTCAGCTACTGCTGGATCCTCCTGAGGGTCCAGCTCACAGGTGTCATCTAGGGCTTCCCCGTAGTAGGTGTCCAGGCCAGCCTCCTCCTCGTCCTCTGTAATATTTTCAATAGGTCCAGTCAGGACAGGAGCGAGCACAGTACATCTCAACAATTCATCGCAGGTTAGAAAATATGAACATGCAGTAAAGTAAGATACAAGTACTGAAAGAAAAGCAGTATGTAAACAGGAAGAGCTGTAATAGAATATATACTATACATAGAGAACTAGCAGTGACTAGTGAGTCAGAGTACAACATGAACATGTAAATGGCCTGGGATGATTCAATGAAGACACTACGGAATGATTCAATGAAGAAACTACTGGTGTATTATTTACATGTCCACTTCTACTCCCCCGTACCCCCAATCAATACACAAGGATCCAGCCAGGTTATGTTATATGATTCCATGCAAGGCCCGCGAAGGGGATACATGGATGTCCCATAAATGGGGAGTCTGGGGGTTACCCAACTGTATAGGATTCAAGAGACTCTGTGATCATGAGGGTACATGTCACAAGTAATCAAGTGAACCAAGAGCATAGTGATACACCATGTAAGTGAAATGCACAGAACACGTAGTACCCGATGCTCCCTAAGGATAACATCTCAAGAAAGGATCCATATAGTACCAATCCGTGTGACAGTCGTGACAGTACAAGTAAAGTAATCTACTGCAGGAAATAATTCTAAGCAGGATATGAAATGATCAGAGAATGTACTCGCCTGAAACTGAGTGTCCGATATGAATAGTACTGCCCAAGGAGGGGTGTCTGGCTCCTAAACAGAACAACACAAGTCACAACAAGTCCAGAATAGTGAGATGGAGTCCTACTATGCATTCTACATGATTCTAAGTCAATCTAGGCCAAAGTCAACTCTTGGTCAACTTTGGTCAACCCTAGAAGTCAAACTAGGTCAACCTTGTCTAAACTAGGCTAAATTAGTCTAATCAAGTCTAGCTTAGTCTATACTAGGACACACAAGTCTATACTAGCTAGTACACACCACTACAAGGCTATGCAAGCCTGAACTAAGCCTATCCCAACTATTTCACATATCACAACATAGCTATATGCTATATAACTAGCATACATCAAACATGTCTAACTTATTTATCAATATACATACATATATATATATATACATTACATGTGTAGGCTACCTACATGAATATACATTTAACTTACATATATAGATATCCACATATAGTATGTACATACATGTGTAATAAGAGAGAGGGGAAGCATGTGCTTGTGGGCTGTGACAGGAAATAACCATATCATGTGTGTGTATGAAACTAAGGTACAAGAATACAACAGTGTACAGGAACAATATATGCAAGCAATGACAAAGTGTGGAAAGGGGTGTGTCCATGTGTGGACTGTGCAGCAGGAATGTGACAGGAAAAGTGAAGAGAAGGAATGTGTGTGTTGTGTCAAAGTTTGCAGGAAAAATTAGTGGTGATGTGGTGCATAGCAATGTGCAGGAAATCAGTACAAGGTGTGTGGTCAGGTATTTAAATGCAGGAAATAACAGTGCAAGTAAAACTAAACCATGGTGAACCCTGCATCAGAAAACAGGGACTAACAAATGTGACAGTGTGTGTGTTGCCATGTGCACAGGAACATAAGTGACAGTAAAGAGAGTATCACATTGAGATATGCAGGAATTTATATTAGTTAACCAACCAATCTCAGGTTTACACTAAAACTTAGGAATAGGCAAGGAATTCAATTCAGTATTTAAAGGCAGTTTTTTTCCCCCTTGCCTATTCTCAGGTTTTACAAGTTAACCCAATACCAAACTCAGTTCAAAGTATTCACAGGTTTAAGAAAAAAAGAAAGGAAATCAGTTCATTGTCCTACAATCTCAGTTTTCACAAATTAACTCAAATGACACCACTCACATCCAGCCACACAGTTGACTTAACAATTTCAGGAATATATTCAAGTTAATACCTAAGTAATTCTCAGGTTAACCAGTGTACTCCAGTACACTGTTCTCAGATTTAAACATACCCTGCAGTCCTAATCATGTTATCAATCAAATTAAGAACAATTGGGAATCAAAACAGTGGTCAGGTAATGAATTTCTTAGTTTATCAAATTACATTTGCATCCATTCTCAGATTTAATACCCAAATCAGTGAAATGACAGAGAGTGCTCAGGGTTTACAAATCAACATGGCATCCATTCCCAGTTTTAGCAAATCAAACATTGCATCCATTCTCAGTTTTAGCAAATCAAACATGGCATCCATTCTCAGTTTTAGCCTCAGGTTCAATAACAGTTTTGAAAAAAAATAACCCAATACTAATATCCCATTTCACAATTTCAAAAGTCTATATTTGAATTCAAATACTTAGCTAATATTAATTGTAAGATGTGGGATACATAAACAGTGAGGAACACAAATTAAAACAGGGAATTAAAGTTAGGAAACACTGGAAAAACCCAGTATCAGGAATGTATCAGAAATTTCCAATTCGAACCCATTTTTCCACCTTAATCCTAATTAACATGTAATCTAATATTATCAGAGATTATACATCACATATAGGATCTAAATAGCAATTAAAAATAGAAATTAAAAGCATTAAAACCATTAACTCAGGAGCACATATCAAGGAATACTGATACACACAGTGCACGACACGTGTACGGGCGAATGCGTGTCAATACGACACGAAAGCTCATGACACTTCACGAACCTCGTGTCAGTCACAAACACCACACGCATGTCAACTTGTGTGCATCGAAGTGGTGTGTACACTGCACACCAAGCCCCGAACAGCAGGGGATCGAACCACAGTGCGCACGCATGTGCACCCGTGTGTGCACGCATCGATTCTGACACGACACGACACGAAAACCACCTCAGTGTCCCAGAAACATGTAAGCAAGAACAAAACGAAGATTTCTATTCAAACACAAAGAATTAATTCGATCGAAATGCCCTTTGAGGCATTTCGTCGAACACTAAGCTATGTTCACTGATACGTGTCCAGAACGGACACGAATCCAATGACACAGGATACGAAAACTATCCAAACCTTAGGAGGACCCTTAGGGCTTCCTATTGGTGAAGACTAAATGGAAATCCATGGAGGAATGGAGAAGTTACCTCTTGAAGAACAATGGGTGGAAAAGCCCCCAAATGAAATGAACTCCTCAAGCCTCCAAATCTCACAAATTGTTTCTTCCTGCAACCAAATTAATTCTAGCAGCAAGAGGAAGAAATTTAGGTCCTAATGGAATTGGTTTGAAGGAAAAAGGATTCAAAATGGATTTTTAATGATTTTAGGAAGATGGGACTCACCTCTTTCCTTAGAACTTTTGAAGAACCTTAAAAGAGGCTAGCCCTAAAAACTAGGAGAGTATTTATAATGGGGGAATCCTTAGATTCAGCTAGGGTGGCCGGCCACTAGGCTTTGGGTTAGGGTTGAGCTAGGTTTTGTTAGTCCTATCTAGCTAAGTCATAAAATGACTTGTGAAACCACAAGCCGTTTAACAAATAACTTGATTCCTAAATTCCTAATTCAAGTTCTAATGAATTACTAACCACTAACTTGAGTCATACTAGGTTATACTAGGTTCCACTTGACCAAACAAAGCCCAACTAACTATGGTTAGTTCCTAAGTTGGTCTACATGAGTCAAAACTAGTCAAAAATCAAACTAGTCCAAATAAATCCAAAATAAATCCTAAAAATTCCCATAAATTCTAATTAATACTAATAAATTTTATTTATGCCAAAAATGACAAATTTACCCTCAAACTAGAAATATGGTAGTGACAATCAACCACCTGCTGTGCCTAGTACTTCGTGCAAACGAGACAGGCGTATGTCCACTGATGATGGCAGGACCTACTCTACGAAGTGGGCTACAGTAAGACGTCACCGGCTGTTTATTGATGATGTTGACGCTGCTTCTGAGGTGATTGGAATTTCAACTACCTTCATCTTCTTTTCCTAAGTTATGGCCTAATCATTTTTTCTTTTTGCTCTTTGTAGGCGTCAGAGGAGTCTGCTTCTTGGGACTCGACTGTCGAGGTCGATCCGGCCCTGTCCACTTTGGTCAATAATATGCGCACCGCTATCATTTCTGCTGGGGTTCTTCCGGAGGCGGCCGGGGAGTCTCACCTTGCTGAGACCTCAACCCATGGGGGCGGGGGCTCTACTGCACCTGTCCCTGAGACAGCTAAATTTTAACAAGATAACACTGACCTGGCTAGCTCCCTTTCAGAGGTGGCTGGGGCAGAGAAACCAGTTGAATTTGACTTGAAAGCCGCGGGTGGGGAGACTATGCCAGCTGCGAACGAGCTGCAGCCTCTATGCTCTTCCCCTAGTAGGATAAGCCAACTCTTAACTCGTGAGGAGGCCTATTTGTTCTATCGTTCGGTCCTTTGAGTCACGTGGATTAATGGTTCCTTTGGGCGTACAGGTCCCATCCCTTTATTGCCAGTGACGGATATTGCCGAGACGGACTCTACTGGAGGGGATCTGATGGAAGTACGTGTGCCTTCTTCTTTTCCAACCTATATTGAGGGGCCTCCAGCCGGTCCGAGTTTGGGAGCCCAAGTGGCAGTATAGCTGGGGCAAGGGGCGACGCTTCCTATGCCCTCCTCTGCGAACATGGTTTCGGGGGTTAACCTTTCCGCCCTGCCAAGTATCCAGGCTCTTCGGGCGACGGAAGGGGAGCTCACTGCTATTCATGCATCTTTTCGCACAGAATTTGTTTTTCTGGGGGCAGGGACGGCAAGTTCTGAGGCTACTCCTTCAGTACTACCCGCCACACTCCCTTTGACGTCGTCCTCTGCAGAAGTTTTGGATAAAGTATCCCAGGATGTGGTCGACAGCTTTCACCGCCACCTGAAGAGGGGGATCGAGGCAGCTATGGAGAGGGGGACTCCCTTTGCTATGGCCCGTCATTGCGCCAGTGGCCAAATTAATATCCTTAGAACACTCTCCGGTGGGGCGGGACTAGCTGCGCTTCTGGAGCCTAAGCTGTTAGAGGCTGATCGTCTTGTGGCCCAGTTTCGCGTACTGTAGTAAGCTGATCTATCGGTGACAATAGCTCAAGAGCGTACTTTCCTCACAACTGCGATAGAGAAGGTAAAGATTGCTCGGGAATCGCTCAAGCCAGCTATATTGAAGGACCGCCGGAATCTGACTTAGTTATACGATCAATGGAGCCGACGAACTGAAGATTGCACGACTCGGGAAGCGACTGCCTCCCGCAGGGTAACTGACACCCGGGAGCAGATCCTCAAGCTCCAAAGAAAGCTGGCCTTCCAGGAGTTCGAGCTCGAAGCTGCTCGTACTGAGAAAGGGGTTGCTATTCAGGAGGCTGACAAATTTAGTAGAGCTTCTGCCAATCTGAAACTTGCCCTGAAGAAGATGGAGAATGACTGGCATGCATATATGTACTTGAATGATGCGGAGCAATTGTCCCAGGAGGCGGAGCACCGAGCTAGACAGCTGCTTGAGCGGGGTACTACCTTGGTGAGAAATCGCCTTTTGGAGTTGTGTAATGCCGAATTATAGTCGGCCTTTTCTTCTTTTGTTCTTGTTCTCTCTTTCTTTTCTTTTTGAGAGGGACGCGGTCCCAAAACATGTAATGCTTTTTTCGACTTTCAAATAAAGAGTACTTTCCATTCTACCCTTCATTTGTACTGTTTGTTGTGCATGTGGTATTATGGTGATGTTTGCCCCGCATGGAGGACTTGTCTGTGGACCTGTTACCCCTGGCATACCTTGGTTTTAGGTACTGATAACAAGTTTGATTGGGGATACCTAGAACGGTTCCACAATAAGGTTGTCGTGGATGTTCCGAGTATCGGGAGAAGGAATGCCATGGAGCAGCTGGGCTCCCGGGACATGATGAGAAATGGTAGGCTTGTGCTAAGAAACTTAGCACAGGACATTTTATGGGCCTATTATCCTTGGCGTACCCTGTGTTAGTATAGAGATAATAGGATAAAAAGGAACCAATATACTTACTCAGAGGTAATGATGACATGACAAGCATGAGGGTTTTCTTACCGCGGAATCTTCCTACTCAGAGGTGATGGGGACATGGCAGGAGTGGACTCAACGGAGGATATTTTTGGACTTACTATCCTTGGCGTACTCCGGTAGTGGGTACAGATAATAAGTCTAAAGGGATCAACATACTTACTCAGAGGTAATGAGGACATGGCAAGCATGAGGGTTTCTTCGACGGAGCCTTCCCACTCAGAGGTAATGACGACATGGCAGGTGTGGGCTCAATGAAGGGGGGTACAAAAAGTGACTCAGAGGTAATGAGGACATGGAAGTTCTATGTAGATGGGTGATTTGTTTTTGGCGAAATTAAGACGACTCAGAGGTAACATCGACATGGTCGTTTTGGAATTTTGTAGATCTATTACCCTTTTTGTGCACTGGAAGTGCGGGTAGTAGATCATGAGGAAGAATCTCCTTTAGGAAGAAAGTTCGGAGGTATGGTCACACATAACTTTCTTCCAAAAGAGTGACCGGGATGTAAGTTCAGGGATAACAGCGGGTACAAATCTCGACAATTCGGGAATTTTGGGATCAAAATATAAGTTCAGAGGTACCAGCGGGTACATGACTCGATATGAGAGTGAGTTCAGCGGTACGAGAGGGTATATGACTCGATGATCTGGAATATTATAAAAGTGAGTTCAGTGGTACCAGCGGGTATATGACTCGATGATATGAGAATATTGTGAAAGTGAGTTCAGTGATACCAGCGAGTACATGACTCGGTAATCTGGAATATTGTGAATGTGTGTTCAGCGGTACCAGCGGGTACATGATTCGATGATCTGGAGTATGTCGTTTAGACATAATATTTCTTCAGAAACTTGCCGTTGACGGGCAACATGAGCAAGTCTCCATTTTATTTTACGAGGCGATAAGCACCGTTGGAGAATACGACCTCAATAATAAACGGCCCTTCCCATTTTGGCTGGAATTTGTCGGCACTTTTGTGAGTCATGACCATCGGCCTCCAGACTGCCAGAACGAGATCGTCCACTTGGAATGTTCTGATTTTAACCTTCTTGTTGAAGGCTCCAGAGATGCGTGCTTGGAATAGCTCGATTCGTTGCTAAGCCAAGAGACGGTTTTCATCTAAGGCCTCAAACTCTTGTAGCCGACGACGGTAGTTATCATCTGTCGTCAATTGGTAAGTAAGGGCGATATGGAGTGAGGGTATCTGTGTCTCCAATGAGAGGACTGCCTCACTCCTGTATACCAGGGAAAATGGCGTATTTCCAGTGGCTGTTCGAACTATAGTACGGTACGCCCATAAATATTCACCAAGCTTCTCGTTCCAGTCGCGTTTGTTGGAAGAGACAAACTTCTTGAGAAGTTTGATGATTGTTTTGTTGAATGCCTCTGCCAACCCATTTGCTGACGGATTATATGGCGTCGAAACAATATTCTGGATGTGATGCTTGTCGCAGAACCGATAAAAGGCGTGGCTTGCGAACTGTGGACCATTATCGTGGATGATCCTTCAGGGCAGTCCAAAGCGATAGATGACATGATGCTTGAGGAAGCTGATCACGTTTGAAGTCTTTACTTCTGCGAGCGGAATAGCTTCCGCCCATTTGGAGAAGTAATCCGTGATTGCGAGTATGAAGCGATGTCCACGGGAGGAAGGTGGAGTAATTGTACCGATGATATCCATTCCCCATGCTTCAAATGGCCAGGATGCCACCGTCAGATGTAGAAACTCGGATGGTTGGTGGATGAAGTCCGCGTGGACTTGGCAGGCTTTGCAATTTCTTGTATAGTCTATCGTATCTGCTACCATCGTGGGCCAGTAGTAGCCCATTCGGCGGAGATGGTCTTGCAATTTAGGGCCAGGCTGATGGGTCCCGCAGACACCGTCATGAGCTTCGCGTACAGCTTCTTTGGCTTCAGCGTTTGACAGACACCAAAGCAATAACCCATCGTAGGATTGCCGATACACCATTTTCGTCTCTGTATCATAGAAGAATCTGAGAGAACGCCTTCTGATGGAAGTGGCTTCCTTTGGGGTCTCGGGCAGGATGTCGTAGACTACGAAGTCTATGAATGGTTATCTCTAGTCTGGCGCTTCGTCGGTCGTCTGAGCGGAATAACTCGCCATGACTTGAACATTGTTCTTGGGACAGACCAGCTCGTGGCCTATCACGTCAACGAATGATGAGTATGGTTCGGCACTGCTAAGGAAGCGGCAAGGCCAGCTAGGGCATCGGCTTCGATATTCTGGAGTCTGGGAACATGTTCGATGAAGAATCCTTCAAATGACGAGATAATGTTGATCGTTATTTGGTGATAGGGGATCATGTCTTCGTGACGAACTTCGTACGAACCCCGAATCTGATTGACGATTAACTGCGAATCACCGTATGCTTCAAGATATTCTACCCCTAGCTCTCTTGCAAGTTGGAGGCCAATGACCAAAGCGTTGTACTCGGCCACATTGTTAGAGCAGGGTTCTGTGAGGGAGTAAGCACGATTGATCACCAGTCTGGAAGGAGAAATCAATACTACCCCGACTCCAACAACAATGTTGCCTTTGGAGCCAGTTCTCGAAGCACCGTCGAAGAACATTCGCCATATATCATCGTGGGAGGTCACATGTGAGTCGGCGACCTTATCTGGGATTCCTTCGTATACTCTGGACAACTCCGAGCCTGGATGGGCTGCTAAAAAGTCTGCCAGAGCTTGACCTTTAACAGCCTTTTGCGGGACGAAGACCATATGATAAGAAGACAACAATATTGCCCATGTGGCGAGGCGGGAGCTGAGTGCCCCTGGTTTAGTCATGAGGACCCTGAGAGGGTTGACTCGTGAGATCACATGTATGGTTCGTCCTGTGACATAGTGCCGCATCTTTTGAATGGCGAACACCAGGGCGAGGCATTCCTTCTCCACGGCGGTGTATCGGTGCTCTGGCCCAAACATCATTCGACTGAGGTAATATATAGCTTGTTCATGGCCTGTACCGTTGTTTTGTGCCAGCAGAGTACCGAAGGAATACTCCATTGCTCGTACATACAGCAAAAATGGTTTTCCAGCAACCGGGGCTACCAGGACTGGAGGACTTGACAAATATTCTTTGATGTTGTCGAAGGCACGTTGGCATTCTTCATCCCATACGAACGAGACACCTTTCTTCATGAGGTGGGTGAATGGCCGACACCGCCCGGAGAGGTTAGAGATGAACCTCCTGATGTAAGCTAGCCTTCCTCGAAGGCTTCTGAGTTCGTGAAGATTTTTTGGGGGACCCATCTCCATAATTGCCTTCGTCTTCTCTGGGTCTACATGAATTCCCTGGGCAGTAATAATAAAACCCAGGAATTTTCTACTCGATATGCCCAAGCAGGATTTTGTGGGATGTATCTTCAGGTTGTGTGCTCGTATCAGGTCGAACACTGTCCTCAGATCATGTAGGTGGTCTCCCTTATAGCGACTCTTGACGGCGATGTCATTAACATAGCACTCCGCAGTCTTGTGCAAGTGGTCTCTAAAAATGATGCTCATGGCTCTTTGATAGGTGGCGCCACCATTCTTTAAACCAAAAGGCATTACTGTGTAGCAGTACGTGCCAATCGGTGTTCGGAATGATGTATGCTTTTCGTCGTCATGAGACATCTTGATTTGGTTGTACCCCGAGAAACCATCCATGAATGACATGTGTTCGAAGCCTAATGTGTTGTCAATCATGATGTCTGTGATAGGGAGAGGGAATTCATCTTTGGGACATGCCTCATTCAGATTGCGGAAGTCGATGCAGATTCGAATCTTTCCATTCTTCTTGAGGACCGGTACTATGTTGGCGACCTAGTCTGGATGTTGTTCTTCACGAATGAAGCCGCTGGCTATCAATTTGTTGACTTCTGCTTCGATCGCATCCATGATGCTTGGGAGGAAGCGTCACTGTTATTGTTTGACAGGCTTCGTATCTGGCCGAATGTTGAGCTTGTGAAGGGCAACCTTGGGGTTTAGTCCTGGCATGTCTTCATAGCTCCAGGCGAACACATCAATATATTCTTTGACAAGTTCTAGTAGCAATTATCGCTCTTCGTCTGTTAGGCTTTTACTGACGAAGATTGGTTTTGGAGAAGATTTGCTGTCGAGGTCGATCTGTATAACCTCGTCTTCGGTAGGAGGTTCTCTCTGTTCGAACCGCTTTTCCTATTGTGCATCTAGATGTTGGGCCCACGGCTCTAACTCGAAGATTTCAGGAATGTCTTTATCTTCTTCGTAAGCGTCGGCGAATGCCATATTGAATGACAAGACTTGTCTGAATACATCTCCGATGCTGGTATCCGAATCAGAAGTTGGTGACCCGGTTGAATGTGAATGCCAGTCGTATTCCTCATCTAAACTTTTAGGGGTCGTTGCGGGCGTAACATACCCTAGTCCACATCGGGTCTTGCTGTAGTAGTCTCGTGGTTTGCCAGCTGGGACTGGTGGCTTCTAAGGCAATCGTCGACCGGTGCCGTAGTTCAAGCCTGGCGTAGCCTCCAGATCATATCCCTATTTTTGCATGAGGTATTTGGATTAGGGGCTATAAAGATACAGAGGCAGTCTCCCGGCATCTGATTCAAGATTGACATTCTCTAGGGTGAAGGGCTGTGGGTCGTCCTTCCGGCCGAAGATGATTGGATGGTCCCCTCCATCGATTATGCGGTAGGCGTCTTCCGCTGGAGTAAGCTGGTTTGCGGTGTAAACATTTGTCACCTGTGTGTGTAGGTGAGTGCCTATACCGTGTTCCATAGCATACATTGTATAAAGCTTATTAAGCTCGAGGTAGTTCAAAGATAGCCCTTTATTGATGAAGTAAGGTATCTTTTCTAGCGGGATTACATCATCTGCGGAGGGAATATCAGTGTAGGCAGCCACATACTTGGCCAGCTCCGGTTCTTCTTCGGTCACCCCTGTATAAATGAAGACTGAGAGAATGACCTGGGTAGCTTGATCATCAGGGGTTCTATTTGTGGAGCCGAACGTGGAGTTGTTAGAAAACTAGCGACCCCCAGTTTGGTACTCGATGCTGGACGGGGAGTAGTTGGTTTGCTAGCGACCTCCAGTTTGGTACTCGATGCTGGACGGGGAGTTATTGGTTCGCTAGAAGCCCCAGACTTTGCATCGGGGTGACGATTCTTCTTGGAAAGACGAATCGTCATTGGCTTGTCAGAGGAGTTGAACTTCTCTGCTTGTGGCTGGCCGACTCTCGGTAATCTGATTGTCAGTGGCTCCGTTGTGGGTCTCGACGCTTGGCCGGACTTTGGCAGCCGGATTATCATTTTTCCTTCTTGTGCTGAGAGGCTGATCGTATCCTTACGCAGAGCGGTCGTAAGGGGTGCAAATTTGCCAGGTTTACGATCTTGAAGGTGGATCATCAGAGGTTCTTCTGATCCTGGGGCCATTTCAGTTCGAGCCTGTACGTCTTCATCCAGGTGCCTCTTCGACTTCTCGTATAGGCCAGAATCCGAGTAGTAGGATTCGACTCCTTTGAAGGGATCAATGTCGGCAAATTCTGTCCTCACAAATCCACGTTTGTCGACATACTTGAAGCACTAGTACCGTGTAGAAGGCACGATCATGTAATCGTGTATCCAAGGGCGCCCTAAGAGGATGTTGTAAGAAGTGTCCGTATCTATGACGTAACATGTCACTTTTGACTGGAGATCGCCAATTTGGCACTTCAAACGAATCTTCCCAATTAGGTAGTTCCTGCCCGAATTGAAATCGCTGATGGCAGTGCTTGTTGGCATCAGGCGATGCATCGGAATACGAAGATGATGTAGCAGACCCTTCGGGATGATGCTTATGGACGGGCCAGGATCAATGTGCATCCGGTCCACCTTTACGTCCCCGATGTATCCGGTGTAGTATAACGGACGATTGTGGAGATTGGTTTTGATGAGCATGTCCTGTGGAGTGAAGACAATATTGGGCATTGCTCCTGTGCAAGCGATGTCTTGGAGATTTGTAGGCGGGCTCTCTCTTGTGAGGTTGACCTGAGACAAATACGCGTCAGCATTTTAGAGTGCATCGCTCAAAGCTGCACGAACATCCTTTGAGAGCCTCAGGAGCTCGTATAATGACAATTTGGCCGGTGTATTGGCCAACTGTGCCAAGATGTCGAAGTTGTAGGGCCTCTCCAACCCCTGAGGTGTCTCTTTTCAGAGGGATTTGTCAAAGCGGGTCTCCTTTGGCCAAGGCTTGTCGGTCGTTGAAGGCTGAGAAGGTCCTGGAGTGTCAGCAGTAGCTGGCTGATGATCCTCAGTTGAGTTCTCAGCCACTGGTTGGGCCTGTACCCCAGATCGAATAATAACAGCCATGACTTCTTCTGCATCTGCCGAGATTGTACGACATGATCTGACTTTTTCACCCTTCTTCTTACGAATGGAAGGTGGTGTGGACTGAATTACTTCAAGTACCAGGTCCGGATGGACCCACATGATCTCCCTCCGTGATGTGGTGAGGGGCACTAGACCAGCAACCTGATCCCAAGGAGGTGAAAGATTAGCAATCTCCATTGTCGCCAGAGGGATGGGTACCACCCCGTCTTGAGTCTCTGTTGGAGGGAAGCTGCCGAATTGTACGTACACCATGTTGGCCGCCACGGTTACCTCCTCGAAATCGATGGCCAGAGTGCTCGAATCGATGAGATGTTGGATGTATAGCTTCAGTTGGTAGCAGTCGTGCGTAGCATGGTGGACGTAGCGGTGGTAATAACAGTATTTTGGGCTCTCTATTTCTGTCGGCCGAGGTTCCCGTCTTGGTGGAGGGAGCTGAATTCTGTCTCCTTGTATGAGCATGTCCAAGATGGGCTTGACGTGACCGTCTTCGAAGGAGTAAGTAATTTACGGCCATTATTTGTCTGCCAGTTTTGACTCAGGTTTTTGGGCTGTGTCGGCCACCATAGCCTGCTTACCCCTGTTGTCCCGATTGTTGGAGGGGCTACCCCCATTGTCGTTGTTGGTATTAGGACGCTTGCCCTTGTTCTTTCCGTCTGAGATGTGCAATCCCAGTTGGCGAGCCTTCTTCAACCGTTCTTCGGCACTAATGGCACTGATGATGAATGTTTTTCAGTCCTTAAATTGACTTTCGCCCATCCAGAGACTGATTGTTGGGAGCAATCTCTTTTGGAAAATTTCAATCAAGGAGGAATCCGGGTTACCAGACGGCAACTTCATCACGGTTTGGCAAAACCGCTCGATATAGTTCCTTGTCAGCTCTTTCTTCCCTTGGACGACATCCATGAGGGTGGACATTATGATATCTTGTCCTACTTCGTAGAATCTCTCCAAGAACATGCGCTTGAAGCTGACGAAGGAGTGGATGCAGTTGTCTGGCAGGTTGCGATACCAGTCGAAGGCGACTCCTTCCAATGCCCCAATGAATAATCGTGTGAGGATGGCATCGTCATGGGGCAGATGGTTGGTGATGACCTCGAATTAAGTGATGTACCGACTTGTGGAGGTCTTGCCATCATAAGGGTTGATGTTGAATGGCTTATATCTTGGCAGGAAGGGGACATCCCTCCATGCAGCAGGGTACGTTTGCCGTATTCTGAGGTCTTGAGAGTTTTCTCGAGCGTAAAACATGGCCCGGAGCTCCTGGACCTCTCTTCTCGCTTCTCGGGCCTCATCCACAGTGGTGGGGGCCGTAATTTTAGGAGGATTGTTGCCCGGATTTAGTGGCGCTGAGTTCGAGTCCGTATTGACCGCGGGACCCGCGCTTGTTTGGCCAGGCGTCCCTCCTTGCAGAGTTGGAAGGGCCGTTTTGATCTCGTCTATAGACTTGACCATGGCATGCAATATGGCTTCCAGAGTGTCGATGCATTGGCGATCACTGGAACCACCTTGGTTACTATCCGTCATGAATACCGTTCTTACATGAGACGAGATGGATGGAACGGTGGAGGACGTGTCCTCCGAGTCATACCCATGTACCGAGAAGTCATCAGGATATGTGCGAATGTTCTCCTCTGGTTCAGACTCAGATGGAATAGTACCTCCAACTTCGGAGCTTGCTTCATCTTGAGAGTCGTGGATGTCCTCGGGGACGTCGGCATTTGCTGTATCTAACGGGAGAGTTGCTTCCTCGAACTCGTTTCCTTGGAATATCGGATTATTGTGGATGTTCTGAGGAGTGCTACCCCCTGTTTCCGTGACCCCTAGTGGTACGGATGATGAATCTCCTGCTGTAGCAGATGTCATCTTCGAACGGGTGCCTTGGAATACTTCGGTGGTGGACAGCCGTTTAGACGACAGTTTCTTAGCCGTAGTGGTTGAAATCTTCGGGCTGGAAACGTTTATCTTCTTCCCTCTCCCATCAACGGGGATCTTTTGAGTAGAGTTGCAAGAGACGACGGGAGGCGCTTCGTCCTCGGAGGTTGGTCGTTGCAGTCTTTGGAAAATAGATTGCCGATCTTCTCTTGTTGTCGCATTGTTGCAACAGCAGTTGACAATGATTTGATGCAGTGATATCCGTAGGAGGACTCTTTGCATGCCGGGGACTCTTCTCTTTTCTTGCATTTGTGGAGGATAACCTCACGTAGGTCAGAGGGGTCTGGAATGACCATGTTCGCTCCCAAGGTTTTGGGAGACTTTTGGAACCACTCCGTCCGTTTGCTGCCGGGGGCTGGACTCGAGTGGTTCTGTACAACTTCCCATCAGAGGCCCGCATAACAGTATGTGGAGCGCTCGGATGGTCAGAGGTTGGGACAGTCGACTGAGCTCGTCGAGCTCGCGCTGCCCTTGACTTCTTCACTTGAGCGCCCGAAGGCGTATAATAGGAAGAGTCAGAATGATGCTACAGAGAGTCAGATATATTCTCTTGAGCACACGAGAGATCGGGACCATAGGAGAGGCGATCGAAGACTGAGCCTGAGCTGCGAGGAGCAGGCAGTATGCGGCTGGAGTCAGCAGTCTTCCTGCGGCTGGCAGTTGTAGCCGCATAGGCTTTCTTCATGCGGCTGGAAGTCTCGGCCGCATGAGTTTTCTCCATGCGGCTGGAGGATCTGGCCGCATAGACATTCTTCATACGGCTGGCAGTTTTAGCCGCATGAGCATCATTCATGCGGCTGGCAGTCTTGGCCGCATGAGTGTTTGGCTTCCTCTTGGAGCGCATAGACTCACTCTTTGTCCCTACAAGTCCACATCGTAGTACTTTCCTCTGCCGGACTTGGGGAAAGCAGAGTCCTCTATGGCTTGAAGTGGGGCTGCATGAGAATCACGTTCGCCGTCTTAGGTAGCAGAGAGTACTCCGTCCAGGGCTTGGGGAGGAGCAAATGAATTTGGCCTCCACTCCCTGTAAGTCTTTTCTGTTCGGATTTGCTTCTGGACTGGGCCAGCGCTCCCGTCGGAGAGCATTTCTTCAAACGCCTGTTGGTCGAAGCGGACGACCATCTTCTGTTGCATGGAGCCAAGTTTGGCTGCATCCGATTGCGTCACCAACTCCTCAGCCGTAGAGAAGTTTGTCCCCAGCAGAGTCGCCATCGTATTTGCCATGAAATATAAAAGAACAGAACAATTATCGAAGGACCGGACTTTTACTTCACAATACAAACTTGCTTGTACAAAGAAAGCCTAGGGATGAAAGCCTAGGTACAGCAATCTAAGTACAATTGTTTATTTTAGATTCTGGGGGTGACGATAGAGGCTCGAGAAAACGACGGCCGCTCTGCCTTACTCCTTGGACGATCGGGTGCAGCTTTTGCTCTGTAGAAGAACTGCCTGGCATTGGTGAAGAGATGCTCTCCTTTTGACCTCTGTATATTCTCTCTCTGGCTCTCTGGATCTCTGTGTCTCTCTTTTTTTATCAGAGAATCTCCTCTTTTGCAAGGGAATGGCACCTTGCTATTTATAAGAGTGGGGGGCATCATTAGGGTTTGCAATGATTGTCCATTCTCAAAAGTCGGCGGCTAAGGATCACTGAATCTGGGCCGTTCATCTTGAATATAATAGATTTGAGAAATTAATGTCATTGCATCAAATCTTTTATGGGTAATTAATGATGATTGACATAAATCCTTATGATTTGCCAATCTCGGATTTCCCGCCACGTGTTATTGATTTGCCTGATTACAAATGATCTGATTTGATCCCAATATTTTATTAGGATTTGTTGATTTGATGCCACGTGTCCCACCATCATGCCACATGTCTTAACCGCGAGCCACTAAGGAAATCTGAGCCGCCTAAGGATTGAGCTGCATAAGGCTGGCCACGTGTCAAGGCTGCTTGGGAGTGGCCCCTAATCATTTGAACCGCATGGTGATGATCTGGGCCGCATGAGCATAGGCGGCCGCATAATGGGTAGCTTCTTCGTGAGGTGCATAGAGATAGTCCTCGTGAGCCGCATGGGGTAGCCTATGCTTGAGCCGCATAAGACAGCATCGGCCTGAGCCGCATGGGACAGCTTCAGCATGAGCCGCATGGGGTGGTCTCTGCTCGAGCCGCATGCGACTGTCCACGTGTCAAGGCCGCCTGACAGTTTCTGGATCTCGGGGGATCGTGTTAGAGATTTCCTTTGTTTCCCTAGGAGTCCGCCATTATGAGGGAGTCATAATTGTATCTTTGTGTCAGAACTGTCACCTTGTTAGAACTGTCAGTCGTCAAGGCATTTAATGCAGTAAAAGGACAAAGGGAAGAGCTGTTGCAGGCCACGTGGCTCCTCTCTGAGCCGTATGGAACTTATCCGAGCCAAATAGACGCTTGAGCCGCATGGATCCCTGAGTCGCATGAGCTTTCTGAGCCGCATAGGGCTCCCTTGTCGCATGGATCTTTCTTTATTCTTTTCCATGCTTCTACAGTTTTCGGTTGGTATATTTTCTCAGGGTTGACTCGAGACAGAGAGCCATTTGTACAATGCTGTTTTAACTTCTTTATGACTTTACCTAGAAAATTCATCAAACATCTACCCATCCTCCCTAGTGTTCTGTTAAAGACAGTAAATGGGCAATTCTAAGAGTAGGTGAACTTACATTTGATTTGAAGCAGAACTCGATTGCTCCTAGCCTCTCCTTTGTTTTCTTGCAACCGAGAGAATGTAGATTGTTTAGGGTTTGTAGAGAGGTTTTGGTGGTCGGCTGCTACTCCCACCTATATATATATATACATTAGCTTTAGATAGGATTGTATCCAATTCAAATCGGTTTTGGATTTGATTGGGGACTACGCTTGGATAAGGAAGGGTTTTGATTTTGAACAGATGACCCTATCATTTGGGGATTTGAATCTAAGAGGGTCGGCCATTTAGAACTTAGGATTTGAATCATAGGATTTTGCAATCCAGCCCCCTGTAGATTTGATGTTTGCAAAACCCCCCTCCTTCTTCACTTTTTATTTACTAAGACTTAATATATATTACATATATACATGTGATTACTTAAATATATCTATGCATAATAAATAAGCAAGATAATAATAATACAAAAATGGAGATTTCTAGTCAAGGGCTCACAAATCTACCCTCCTTAAAATAATTTCGTCCTCGAAATTTAAAGATAGACACAAGGGTAGGAATTTATACCTCATGTCTCGAAAAGGTGAGGATAGCGCTCTCGCATCTCGTCTTCCCTCTCCCAAGTGGATTCGCCCGGAGAATGGTGCCTTCACGTGACACGCACCAATGGAATAGTCTGGTTGCACAACACTTTCTCCCTGCGATCCAAGATCTCTACGGGCTGCTCCTGATAGCTAAGGCTCGGCCCTACCTCAATCTCTGCGTTGTCTAGCACGTGACTGGGGTCTGTCATGTACCGTCTCAACTGGGACACGTGGAATACGTTGTGCACTCCCTCCAATACGGGTGGTAATGCCAAGTGGTATGCCACTTCTTCGATCTTCTCGAGGATGTCAAACGGCCCGATGTACATCGGACTGAGCTTCCCTCCTCCTCCGAAACATATCGTACCACGTGTCGGAGATATCTTCAAGAATACCATATCGCCAACCTAGATTTAAGCAAGTGGTCACGTCCAATTCCTATCATGATTAACAATTACAGCTAAGGAGAACTATACCTCAAACTCTAATGGTCTCTGGTGACTGTCGGCCAAGTGCTTCTGCTTGTCCTGAGCCATACGAAGTCGCTTCCTAATCAGCTTTAATTTTTTACAGCATCCACGATCATCTCGGTCCCCAACAGTGCTCTCTCACCCACGTCGTCCCAAGATACTGGGGTATGACATCTCCACCCATATGAAGCCTCAAATGGGGACATTCCGATACTAGCTTGGTAGTTGTTGTTGTAGGAGAACTCCACGAGGTGAAGGTGATCTTCCCACGAGCCACCAAAGTCTAGTACGCATGTTCGCAGCATAACCTCGAGCATCTAAATGGTCCGCTACGATTGCCCATCTATCTATGGATGATAGGCTGTGCTGAACTTGAGCGATGTACCCAAGCTAGCCTGCAGACTCCTCCAAAAGTGAGACATGAATCTGCTATCGCGATCGGAGACGATACTCACTGGAATGCCATGCAACCTGACGATCTGCTTCACATATAATTCCGCCAACCTCTCCGTGGATAGTCCCACTTTGAATGGTATAAAGTGGGCCAATTTGGTCAACCTACAACGATGATCCAAATCGCATCCTTTCCGCATGGCGATCGTGGAAGACCAGAAATAAAATCTATAGTAATATGTCCCCACTTCCACTCGGGAATCAGCAATAGCTGAAGTAAACCTCCGGGTCTCTGCCTCTCAGCTTTGACCTGCTGACACACAAGGCATCTAGAAACGAAGAGTGCCACCTCGCGGTTCATGCCGTACCACCATTCGTAGGCTCTCATATCTATATACTTCTTGTTGGCTCCAGGATGCAAGGAGTACTGGGAACGGTGTGCCTTCTGTATGACCTCCTCTCACAGCTCTCTACTAGGTACACATAATCTCGTCCCGTGCCTCAACGAGCCATCCTATGCAATGGTGAAGTCCTCTAATAAACCGGATTGTGCCTGCACGGTGATATTCCTCAGCTGCTCATCCTGGTGCCGTGCCTCTCGTATCCTGTCCATCAGTCCAACTGAATATGCATGTCCATCATCTATATCTCGACTCCGGAAATAACGACCTCAATTCCTAAGCTCTCCAAGTATGCTAACAAGTGACGGTCTCTTGTCAAGAACATAGCTACTGGATAACGACTCAAGGCATCCGGAACTATGTTCGCCTTCCCAGATGGTACTGCAACAAGATGTCAAAATCCTTTATCAATTCTAGCCATCTACGTTGCCTCATATTCAGCTCCTACTGCGTGAAAACGTACATCAAGCTTTTGTGGCCAGTGTAAATTTCCATACGCTCTCTGTACAAGTAGTGTTACCACAGCTTCAGGGCGAATATAACTGCCTCCAACTCTAGGTCATGGGTGGGGTAATTCTTCTCATGTGGTCGCAGCTGTCTGGACGTATATGCTATCACCTTCTTGTTCTGTTCTAAAACACACCCTAACTTTTCCCTGAAGCATCGCTATAGATAAAAAAATGTCAGAACCGGATGGCAGTGTCAATATAGGAGCTGTCGTCAACCTCTTCTTCAGGTCGTCGAACGCAGCCTGGCAGTCCTCTGTCCACATGAACTCTACGTCCTTTTGAGTGAGCCTAGTCATCGGTTCTGTAATCCGAGCAAAGTCTTGCACGAACTACTATACCCTGCCAATCCCAAGAAATTTTAAATCTCAGCCATAGAAGTCAGAGTAGTCCATGACTCGACACCTGCAATCTTCTTCGGGTCAACGGATATACCGTCTCTTGTCACCACATGCCCAAAGAATTCCACATTGTCTAGGAAAAACTCGCACTTCGAAAGCTTTCCGTAGAGGTTCTCCTTCCTGAGGGTCTCCAGTACGATCCTCATATGCTTCTTATGCTCTTTCGGCGACTTTGAATAAATGAGGTTGTTGTCGATGAAGACCACTACGAACTTATCAAGGTATGGATGTAATACCTTGTTCGTTAAATTCATGAAGACTGCCGGGGCATTGGTCAATCTGAATGACATCACCATAAACTCGTACTGGCCGTATTTGGTCTGAAAAGCTATATTCAGAATATTCTCTTTTTTTACTTTCACTTGGTGGTGCCCCGACCTTAAGTCAATCTTCGAAAATACCCGTGCACCGCTCAACAGATCAAAAAGATCATCAATTCTGGGTAGCGATTATTTGTTCTTGATCGTCTTGTTATTCAAGGTCCGGTAATCGATACACATACGCACTGTCCCGTCCTTTTTTGTTAAGAACAACACCGGTGCACCCCAAGGCGACGAACTCAATCTAATGAACCCTTTCTCCAGAAGCTCGTCGATTTGCTACTTTAATTCCACGGCCTCTTTGTTGTTGATTCTGTACACTTACTGCGACTCTGGCTCCGCGCCTGGCACAAGATCAATGGAAAACTCAATGTCTCTGTCTGGCGGCAGTTCCGGCAGCTCTTTAGAAAAAACGTCGAGAAACTTCACGATGATGGGATGAGGTAGCTCCATCTCCGCTACCATGGTCCAGAAATGGCGTCGCTAAGCTGTTCTACTGCTCCTCTAGCGAACTCGAACACGGTCTCTCTAGGCGGACTAAACACAACACATCCACGACGACAATCATTGCTGGCAAAATGTTTACTCAACCAGTCCATGCCAAGTACTATATCAAAGCTCGGGAGTGGCATTATGAGTAAACTAGCGCACATTTCCCGGCCTCCTATGGTAATGCAGCGACCGACATAAACATCCTTTACTAAGATGATGCCTCCGCCAGTCGAGATTTTATAGGTGCAGTCTAAAGGCTCAGATACAATACTCTATCTAAAAATAAAAGCTGCAAATATGTCACGATCCGCACCCGAGAGTAAGGGCACGAGACGTGGGTACGTCCAGCCTACGTCGCAGTGTCGGTGGTAGAACGCTGTCCTAGGTCACAACATCTGACAATATAATATTGAACAGTTTATACTCCCCGAATGGGTGTGACATAGCAGAAAGTAAACTCAATCATAACTAAGTTAGAAAGATAAGATGGAAAGATAGATAAATACTGCTGAAAAGAAAGAAAATCCACAAGTACAAACAGAGGGTGTAAGTGCCTAAGATAAGTACATATCCCAAATTCCAAGTATCAATATATACAGTCATCCAGAATGAATATAAAAGAAGATATTCTAGTCTAGAGGAGTGTCGTCCACAGCTAAAGGCTCCTGCTGCTGGTCCAAGTCTGTACTGTCATCTAGGGTAGCCCCATAATAAGTGGGACAGCCCGCCTCGTCCTCATCCTCTGTAATATTTCAACAGGTCCAGTCAGGACAGGAGCGAGGACAATACATCTCAACAAGTCATAACAGGAAAGGAAATATAATCATGCTAGAGAATAAAATACAGGAAACTGAAGAATAGCATAATATAAGAGAGAGACAGTAAGTAAATATCTATGATATATAAAAGAGAGACAGTGCTAGTGATTTAGAGTACAAGACGAACATGTGAATGGCTTAGGACTGATTCATGACTACACTAAAAGTGATTCATGACTTTACTACTTTGGATATTTATTCACATGACCATTCATACTCCTCCGTACCCCAATCAATACAAAAGGATCCAGTCAAGTTACATTAAGATTCGTGACTGAACTACTAACCCGTAAAGGGTGATTCATGAATTGATTCGTGAAGGCTCGGTGATCATGAGGGTACATGAGTCACTAGCTGATTCCCGAAGATTCATGATAATAAAAGCATGAGATACGTAATGTAAGTGAAACACAAGAGACAAGAGTATCTGATGCTCCCGAGAAGGATAATATCTCGTGAAGGGATCCATATAGTACTAATCCGTGTTACCAACGTGTCTGCATCAAGTAAGATAATCTAAAACAGGAAATATAAACATAAACAAGATATGAAATGATCAGAGAATGTACTCGCCTGCTATCTGAGTGTTCGAATGAAAAGTACTGTCCGAGGAGTGGTGTATGACTCCTAATCAGAACAACACAAGTCACAACAAGTCTAAAATGATAACAAGATGCAATTCAATGCATTCTACATGAATCTAGGTCAATCTAGGCCAAAGTAAACTCTTGGTCAACTTTGGTCAACCCTAGAAGTCAAACTAGGTCAACTATGGTCAACTAAGTCTAAACTAGTCTAACTAGTCTATTCTAGGCCTAATCAAGACTAAACAAGTCTATCTAGTCTAACAACACACGAAGGCCAAATACCATATATAGAATATGTATATATATTTCACTTTTCACATATACCAAGTAATGCCTAACACATTAGCTACTACACATATAGAAATTCCTTTACACTTTACACTACCATCACACATATTCACATAGGTTACACATGCTATATATAGCTATAGGCGTACCTATATAGAAATATATTTATATACATTGTATTTACATAGAGAGAGGATAACATGTGATGTGTGTGATGTGCATGAGAGATAATGTGTGTGTATTCCAGGTGACAGTGAATCAAATCCCTCTGTGTGTGTGTGTGTGTTCAGGACCATGTGACCTGGGTGTGAGTGTGTAGTGTCCTGTATACAGAAAAGTATAGGCGTGTGTGTGTTGGCAGGAAATAGATGTGGAATGTGTGTATGAGTATACAGAAGATAAGTGACAGTGCCTACATGATAGTGTAGTGTTCAATATGTTCATGTGTTCTCAAAATTGTGTGTGAGGCAAAACAGTGTGGCAGGACATTAGTGTGTATGTGTGTCAATAGAATATAGAGTGTGTGTTAGAGTGTGCCATAGGGTATGTGAACCTGTGTCCAGTGTTCCAGTGAGGGAAAATCAGAACAATGTGTGTATGTGACTATGTATCAATGTGTGTGTCAATAGGAATTTGCCACCACAGTTGGGACAGTTAACAATACAAAAATGGGAAAGGAAAATCAGTTCCCAGGTTTAATCAAACAGGGAATACATTGACAGGTAATAAGAGGACCTGTGCTTCCCTGGATTTTGATTTCCTGTGTGTGACAGTGTCTCAGGAATCATACAGTGTGTTAGGAATGTTATGACAGTAATGCTCTCAGGAATCACATTAAAACTCATTTGATTTAGTTAAGGAAAGGAACCCAAGTAACAGTAAAAAGGAATTTAGCATTAGTTAAGGAAGTAACCAGTCACGGTTTAAAAAGAAACGAAACTAATTCAACAGTAACAACCCCATCACATATCCTTGCACATTATTAAAACCAACTTCAACAGTTAAGATTAGGAATCAATTCAGGAAAAATCAGGAAGTGACAGTTAATACAAAAGCAAGATTAACATTGAAACCTAACTCAATCATTGATTATCCCATTCGAAAATCCCAACAGTCTCCAATGAAACCAACATCCCCAAAACACATTTAGCCATATAACATGTGTATTAAACTATAACACCTGGTATTAAGTAACTAACTGTTCAGCAATTTAACCCATAATATAGTACACGATTTAAATCATTAATGCCAACAGGATGAATCAACTCAGTAAAATGAATTAAACTCAGAAATATCAGCCAAGGTATCGGTCCATTGGAAATTCAGTGAATTTGAAATCAATAAGCCCTCAAAATGATTCCTTAACAATCCTATCTTATTATCAATATGTAACCATACTTAATCACATTAATTATATGATACAATTAATCATTAAAATATAATCAAGAGGAAGAACAGTGCACAATTTCACTGATACCCGACAGTATCAGCCAATGGGAAAATTCTCCAATCTAAATTCGATTTCCTAATCCATTTTAGAAATTCATGAAGAATAATAGGTTGGTAATAATTAGGGTATAATAGTAGTTAACATACAAACAAGATGGTCTCCTAAAACTGGACACAACGTGTGCAAAACCAATGCACATACACGCACGAGACTGGCACGATATCGTACGACCAGTGCACGTGTCCTAACTGACTCGACATGAAACAAAGTGACATGAGACTTGGGGAGTGTCGTGTCAGACTCCCCGAGCTCCGTGTCAAAGGACACGCCCCCACGTGCCCTTGAACAGTCGCACGAGCACGCGAGTAGCAGGGCATTCCTGTACACGCGCGTGCGGCCGTGTCCAAGTGTCCCAAGCGACACAAAAATGACACGAGAGTCGCTCAGTCACCTAGAAACCCATAGGCGACACCAAGACACGACTTCCTATTCAAACACATCTCGAAAACTCGATCGAAATGCCCTTTGTGGCATTTCATCGAACACCTGCGCACAATACTGATACGTGTCCGATACGGACACGTACAAGACACAAAATTTGACAAACCCTATTCCTACAGAACCAGGACACCTAGTGCTAGGTATTTATGCAAAGAAAACCAAATTTTAATAGGTGGATAGGAATTTACCTATGGGTGTTCTTTAACACAAAAAGCCTCTTTCAAGGAGTTCTTCAAAGCCACCAAAAATCTCCAAATTGCTTCAAATCTGAGATGTGACTCCACAATCAGTAGGAGAACAGGGATTAGCATACTATGGAAGAAACCCCAATAAAAATGGAGCCCTAGTGATTAAACTATGAAGAAAAATAAATAAAGGCTCACATAGTTCTTAGAAAAAATGATAACTATTGAAAAGAGGCACAAATTCCTAAGGAGATATTATATAGGCAGGGGGGGTCTTGGCTGGCCACTTTAGCTAGGGTTAGGGTTTTTGGGTTGCATCTAAGGGCTAGCAATAAATCAAGGCTAATGTGTGGCCTAAAATCTAGGGCTCTTTCCTAGTTAAGTTGTAACCTACTCACTAAGCTAAACATGACTCAAACCATTTAACCAATACAAACAAATTCTCAAAGTGGCTAACTAAACCAGTTATGACTAATCTAGGTTAGGGCCAATCTAGGTTAGCTAACTAAAATCATATGGCAATAAATAAACTAGTATTTAAATCACACCATTCAAATAAATCATTTTAAATTCCTAATAAATATATTAAATTCAAATAGTTCAAAAATGACAAAAATACCCATAAATTAGAAATATGGTAGTGACAAATCTACCATCCTTAAAAGAATTTCGTCCTCGAAATTGAAAGGCGAAATGCAACTGATGAGAAGGATAGAAAGTATACCTCAAGGTCCAAAAAGATATAGGTAACGCTCGCGCATCTCATCCTCCCGCTCCCAGGTAGACTCTCCTGGAGAATGATGGCTCCATGCGACGTGTACCAAGGGTATCACCTGGTTCCTCAGAACCTTCTCCCGTCGATCCAGAATCTCCATTTGCTACTCTGGATAGCTGAGAGAAGGCCCTACCTCAATCTCCGAATGATCAAGCACAGGGCTAGGGTCAGCCACGTACCGTCTCAACTGTGATACATGGAATACGTTGTGGACACCCACTAGTACAGGTGGCAAGTCTAGCCTGCAAGCCACGTCGCCGACTCTTCCGCTGATAACGAAAGGGCCGATGAAGCGCATGCTATGCTTCCCACCTCCACCAAAACGTATCGTACCACGAGTCGGAGATATCCGCAGAAAAACCATGTCTTCGACCTAAACACAAGCAAGGTCTCAAATTAACTATGCTAAACAAACATGATCAATAAAATACAACAAACAAACCTAAATCTAATCCTACTCTAATCTGTACCTCAAACTCTAAGGTCCTCCGGTAGCTATCAGTCCAGTGTCGATGTCTGTCCTGCGCCACGCGAAGTCTGTCCCTGATGAGCTTCACCTTCTCGGCTGCGTCAACAACCATCTCTGGTCCCAGTAAAGCTCACTCACCAACATCATCCCAAGATAAGGGTGTACGACACCTACGCACGTACAGAGCCTCGAAAGGTGACATCTCAATGCTGGCCTAGAAACTGTTGTTGTAAGCAAACTCCACCAAATATAGATGATCCTTCCAGGAACCTCCGAAGTCCAAAACGTACGTCCGCAGCATATCCTCGAGCGTCTGAATAGTCCTCTCTGACTGTCCGTCCGTCTGGGGTTGTATGCAGTACTAAACTTGAGCTAAGTGCCCAAACTAGTCTGCAGACTCCTCCAGAAATAGAAAGTAAAGCGACTTTCTCGATATGAGACGATACTGACCGGAACCCCGTGAATCCTGATTATCTGCCGCATATACATCTTCGCAAGCCTCTCTGTAGACGTACCCACCTTGAATGGCAAGAAGTGGGCCGATTTGGTCAACCTGTCAATGATGAACCAAATCGCGTCTTTTTCTCCTGGTGTACGCGGCAATCCTGATATGAAATCTATAGTGATATGCTCCCACTTCCACTCGAGAATGGACAGCGGCTGCAATAATCCACCAGGCCTCTGTCTCTCTGCCTTGACCTGCTGACAGACCAAGCACCTAGCTACGAAGCGAGCCACCTCCCGCTTCATCCCGGACCACCAAACATGCTCTTTCAGATCTCGATACATCTTGTTGGCACCAGGGTGTACAGAGTACTGAGATCTGTGGGCCTCCTGTAAAACCTGCTCCCTGAGGTCTCCGCTGGGCACACATAACCTAGAACCGTGCCGTAAGGCACCATCCTCTACAAGAGAAAACTCGCCATCCACCAGCCCTGCTCGAACCTGCTCTCGGAGACACCGCAGAGCAACGTCCTCAAACTGTGTCGACTTGATCCTCTCCACCAAGTTCGACTGAATCTGTAGGCCACATAACTACATCTGAACTCCGGGCATGATCATCTCAATCCCCAGGCTCTCCAAATCAGCAAGCAAGTGAAGTTCCATGGTCAAACACATGGCTGTCGGATACCTACTCAAGGCATCGGCAACCACGTTGGCCTTCCCTGAGTGATCCTGAAGTAGGATGTCAAAGTCCTTCATCAACTCTAGCCATCTGCGATGCCTCATGTTCAGCTCCTTCTGAGTGAACACATACTTTAAGCTCTTATGATCTGTAAAAATCTCTACCCTCTCCCCATATAGATAATGCTTCCACAACTTCAGAGCAAAAATCACCGCTGCCAGCTACAGGTCGTGGGTAAGTTAGTTCTTCTCATGGGGAAGTAATTGCCTGGAAGCATAGGCAATCACCTTCCTATGCTGCTGCAAGTCACAATCCAGCCCCTTTCCTGAAGCGTCATTATAAATAGTGAATTCGCCTGATCCTGAAGGCAATGTCAGAATCGGAGCTGTCGTAAGCCGCTTCTTAAACTCATCAAAAGCTGTCTGATACTTATCTGACCAAACATACTCAGTATCCTTCCGGGTCAATCGAGTCAACGACTCTACAACCTGGGAGAAATCCTGCACAAATCTCCTATAATATCCTGCCAGCCCCAGGAAGCTCCTGATCTCTGCCACTGAAGTCGACGCTGTCCATGCCTCAACTGCTACGATCTTGTTAGGGTCAACTGAGATACCATCTCCAGTCACCACATACCCCAAAAAGTCAACCCGGTCCAAGAAGAACTAACACTTGGAGAGCTTCCCATAGAGCTGCTCCCTCTTGAGAGTCTCCAGCACTATCCGCACATGCTCCTCGTGCTCCTCTTCAGTCTTAAAATTTACCAAGATGTCGTCAATAAATACTACCACGAACTTGTCCAAGTACTGGTGGAACACCTTGTTCATTAGGTTCGTAAACACTGCTGGTGCATTGGTTAGCACAAACAGCATAACCAAAAACTCAAACTGCCCGTACCGCATCCTGAAAGTGATATTGGGAACATCCTTCCCCTTCACCTTCGCCTGGTGATATCCTGACCTCAGATCAATCTTAGAAAACACCCGAGCTCTGCTCAACTGATCAAAGAGATCATCGATCTGCGGCAGTGGGTATCTGTTCTTGATCATGAGGTTGTTCAGTGCCCTGTAGTCAATACACATCCGTACTGACCTATCCTTTTTCGGCACAAATAATACTGGTGCACCCCATGGCAACGAACTCGAACGGATGAAGCCCTTGTCCTGTAGCTCATCCACCTGCTTTCTCAGCTCCACCAACTCATTGTTGTTTACTCGATAGACGTGCTAACAGATGGGTTCCGCTCCTGGAACCAAGTCTATCGAGAACTCAATGTCTCTGTCTGGTGGCAATCCCGACAACTCCTCTGGAAAAACATCTATATACTCTGCTATCAAGGGGTTTGGAATTGTCTGCTCCTCAACCGAGACTCCACAGAAAACTCTGCTGCTCTGCTCCGCCTAACGTCTGGAGTACTCGAACTCTAGTTCCCCCGGCTCTCTGAAGAGAATTCTATCCCCTCTACAATCAATACTGGCATGGTGCCTGCTCAACCAATCCATACCGAGTACTATATCGTAGTTCGACAATGGCATTACGAGCAGGCTCACCTCCAACTCACAGCCTCCCAAAACAACACTCTGTGCCTTACAAACATCACGTACGAGGATAATGCCACCCCCGGTTGTGATCTTGTAACTCCTAGGCAATGATTCAGCTATGATACCGTGTCTAACCGTAAATGACACTGATATAAAACTATGTGAAGCACCGGAATCGAATAATGCAAAAGCGGGACTGGAGTCGAGAAGAACCGAACCTGCGATCAACTCTCCTATCACCTCTGCATCCTCAGCTGCCATGGCGAAAGCTCGCCCCTGCTGTCCTCCTCTGGCCTACTGCTAGTGCTGTACGAACCGTTGCTGCTGAGTCGACAATGGTTCCTTCTGCTGCTGTCCTGCTGGAGCCTTGGCTCCTGCTCCTGCTCCATGTCCTATCCTGCCAATAAACTGAGCGCAGTCCCTCAACTGATGGTTCGCTGCTCCGCAAAGAAGGCATCTACCCAACCTCTTCCTGTACTAGTCCCACCCGTGCCCTGGCTTCTTGCAATAAGCACAGGGGGTGGCCTGCTGCCTCGGTGCCTGCTGCTGTACCCTCTGCTGCTGATGCTGAACTGGCTGATGCCTCGGCTGCTGAAACTGCTGCGGCTGGAACCTCTGCTGCTGGTGGTGTTGCTGATGTTAATGCTGTTGAAAGTACGGCCTCTTGGCCGGTCCTCCACTACTGCTGCCTTTCTGGACGTCTCGCTCCCTCTTGAGCCTAAGCTCAAGATCATCCTTTGCAGCTAACGCGTCCACCAGGATCTCCTCAAAGGTAGCACTGCAGGCATTCTTGGTGTAGGACTTGACCTCCTTCACCAGGCCCTTCCGAAACCTCCGGCCTTCGTCGCCTCCGATAAGCCCTCCATAAATCTGCTAAGGCGGCAGAACTCTCCTGTGTACTCCTCCACAGACTGGCTCCCCTTGATTAGGGCCTCGAACTGAGTCTCGAGGGATCCCAACGCTGCATCCGGGAAGAACTTCTTCTTGAATAGCTTCTTGAGTGCTGCCCAAGTCTGTCCTGCTGTACCAACCCTCGGGTCGGTCTGGTACCATGTACGGGCCAGATCTTGCATCATGTTGGCCGCTGCCTCATTCTGGAGCCTCGTCGGGATCTCAGCCAACCTGAATATCTCCTCCATGTGCTCAATCTACTCATCGGCATACAAGATCCCCTCTGTCCCTCGGAAGTCTCTCGGGTGTATCTTCAAAAAATCTTGGCTGCCCTTCTTCCGTGGATGGTGCGACTGCGGGGCTGCCGCTGGCTGAGCTACAACTCTCTCTACCGCAGTCACTGCCAGCTCAATGCCTCGTGTGAGCTCTGCTGTGTGGCTCTGCTGCTGGATCTACTGACCCTCCATGTACTGCCGAAAGAAAGCTAACAGCTGAACGGCGTCAACTGTCCCCGTAGGTGGCTGCTGCTGCTGAAGCACATCCGGAATCACCGGACTCGGCTCATGCCTCACAGATGGAGGGGCTCCTCCAAAAACAGCTGAAATGCCTACCTCAGCTGGCATGACTGGGGTTACGGTACCAAGGGCTGGCTGCTGAGTATGAGAGGTGGCAGACCTCTCATCGGTGTCCCCCTGGCCCTGGCGAAGCGATCTCGTCTCAACCATCCTAGAGACACAAATCAAAAAGAAACAATTGCTGAGAATGAGTCGAAATATCAAAGGAGGACATTTTAAATTCAAAGGAAG
Organism: Iris pallida; assembly: GCA_029216955.1. Lineage (NCBI taxonomy): Eukaryota > Viridiplantae > Streptophyta > Magnoliopsida > Asparagales > Iridaceae > Iris > Iris pallida. The sequence goes on from JANAVB010024254.1 coordinate 120,950, forward strand.
ACAATAAGCAGCAAAATTTAGATATACGAAATCTGATGAAGAGTTTTTCCTAATGTGATTGAGTACCTTCAAAATTTTTCTAATTCTACTGCAGGCTGCAGTGATACTCTAGTTCGAAACCACTACACTTCTAATCTAGACCTACATAGGCCACCACTAAAAACGTGTCACGACCCGCACCCTAGAGTAAGGGCACGAGACGTGGGTACGTCCAGCCTACACCGCAGTGTCGGCGGTAGAACGATGTCCTAGGTCACAACATCTAACAATATAATACTGAACAGTTTATACTCCCCGAATGGGGGTGACATAGCAGAAAGTAAACTCAATCACAACTAAGACCGGAAGATAAGATGGATAGATAGATAGATAAATACTGTAGAAAAGAAAGGAAATCCATAAGTATAAGCAGAGAGTCTAAGTGCCCAAGATAAGTACATATCCCAAATCCCAAGTATCAATATATACAGTCATCCAGAATGAATATTGTAAAACCCCTATATTTCTACTATTTTTTTATTATTAAATTTGGTACCGATTTAAAATTTTGAATTGTACGTTGCATAGTCGTATTGTACGTCGCGCACGACGTTTTATTTTTCGTAATTGCTCGACGAGTGCAAATATGTGCGAGCGTACATATTTTTAGAAAAAAACATTTTTCTTATTTTATAGTTTCAAAATAATATATGTAATATTTAATTTAGCTATCAAAATTTCCTAAATTTATGATTTTATTTATGAAAAGTCTTTTATTTAGAATAAATAATATTATTCGTGCATACATATATTTCATAAATATTTTGCTAGTTTATTTTAAAAAAAATTATAATTTTCGAGATTTATTAATATTAATAATTTATTATTCAAAAAGATATTTAAAAAATTAATGTAATTTTTGAAATTATTATTATTAATATTTTTTAGAAAATATATTTCGAAATTATTGTGAAGATTTAAATCTTGATTTGAATTTATGGATTTATTTAAATAGTTAAATATTTGAAATTTTATTATCCCATCTGATTTTGAGCTAAAAATTTAATTAGATTTAAAATAGATTTGTATTTGGATTTGGATTTAAATTAATTTAAATTAAATTACGAATTACCTATTTTTGGGTTTAAACTATTCCTAGTTCTTATCCGAATGGGAATTCCCACATCCTATAAATAGGCAGGTAGTCTTCCATGTTATTTGCTCCACAATTCATCTTCCACAAAATTCTCCACATTGTGTTGTGCATCGTGTCCGTGACCACCCAAATTTCCTTCCATTATTTTTATATATATACATTTTTCTACGCCGTGTCGGACACACACCGATACTTCTTTCCCAACCTCGATACAATACTCCCAGAACCTAACCCAATTCTTAACCCTAACCCAATTCCTAATCTGGCCAACTCCCTGCCAGGCCGCCGCCTACAACGGTGACCATCGTCGCTGCAGTGCACTGTGACCCCTGCCAACACCACCAGAACCCCATGCCGCCCTTTACCTGTGCCTACCGACAGAAACTCCATCTTCGTCGGCCACTTCTGCCAGAATACCCCGTCCCTAATTCTGTCCGGCCACACCACCGTGGTCATCACCACCACTTCCATCACCCCGACCATTCACATATTCCCTGCACCCTCACCACCGCCATCCTCCGGCTGTCATCCCGGCCAATTCCCCCAACAACCACCGAGTACCACCACCCACAATCCAAACCCAACCAAAACCAAAACGAAAGGAAAGAGGAAGACCCTGAACTCACCAAATCGACCGTCCCGGAGCGAGACGCGTCGACCCCGTCGTCGTAAGAAGCCATCCACGCGTGCGCAGCTCTGCCGCGTATGCAGCGCCTCCGCGGCTCCTCCGCATTGCAGCGTTACCCCGAGCTTCCGCCCACTTCTCCACGCGGATCCGCCCTACCCCTCCGCCGCGGTCGGCGCTCCCCAGCGCCCGACGCGCCGCCGCTCCCCCGCTCGACTCCTCACGATCCCATCTCCCTTTCTCTTCGGCCGACCCCTCTCGAACGCCGGACCATCCGCCTCCACGGGTGCAGCCCGGTCGCCGGAGACGTCCGACCATCTCGGCGCTCGCCGTCTTCCAGTGTCTCCACGCCCAAACCCCTCTCTCGTCCACCGCGTCCAGCGACCAGATCCGCCCTAGCCGCCCGCGCCGCCGTCAGCCACCAGCCGTACTGCGCCGCACCCCGAACCCCCAACTTCCCTTCTCCGCCGGCGTGCGCCGACGCCGACCCTCATCCGCCGCGCGCCTCCTTCCTCCGCCTCCCTCTCGCTCACTCTCTCACCGATCTCCCCTCTCTCCCATGCCCCCTTTTTCGTTTCTCTCACCATCCTTTCTTTCTTTCTTTTTTTAAGAACATCAGCAGTCAGTAGACTGCTGCACTAATTTTTTTAATTATTATTATTATTTTTTAATTATTATTATTATCATTATTATTATTATTACTATCATCATTATTATTATTATTATTATTAATATTAATATTAATATTATTATTATTATTTATATTATTAAAATTATTATTTTTATTATCACTCTCTTTTACAGTATAATATTTAGTGTAAGTTATTTATATTATTATTATGTATATCATTATAAGTATTATTATAATTAGTATTAATATTATTCTTACTATTTTTGTTTATTAAATAAATAGATAGTTAACATTTTTAAAAAATTATGTTTGGCAACTCATTTGGCCTAAAATATTTTCCTAGATTTTTATATATTTATTTAAAATATTTTTGGACTAATGAAAAATTTAGTTTTTAACCTAGAAATCATATTTTGATAAGATTAGAGTTTTTGCCTAAAAATTTATTTTGATTTTTTTGTATTACCTACAAGTATTTTTGCTAAGGAAATATAGTTTCTTTCTAATCCTATTTTTACTACTTAGATTTTTAGACGAAAAACGATTTCTAAATTTGTAAGTACGTATTTATCTAAAATATTTTTCCAAATTATTATAAATAGTTTTCTAAAATCGTATATATATTATTTATCTAATTTCCTTCGATTTCCTCCAGCCCGTGACTAAATCCTCTTATTCCTATTCTGTCACCAAATCCGTACCACCATATGTCCTCCATAACTAATTTGACCCTTCTGGACCCAATAGAATCGTCCGTGCCACCACCCGAGGTCACCATGTACAGTTGTTGCACCAAAGTCGCAGTTCATGCCAGCTTGATCATTACAATACACCAGGCGTCCTACCAGGCAAGACACCTTGTCTTTACTGTTTAATTTCTTGCTTAATATCATGCATGTTTTATTTACTATAAGTTGTTCTTTCAAAACCATATGTAGTTGCAAATTATTATATTTTAGTTTTCTTTATGGATTTAGCCTAGAGTTAAGGGACCACCTTTATTTGTGCCGTATTCATGGGCCGACACTTGTGTACCACGATGTCACGTGTCTCATATAGATTCGGACTTACGTACCGACCATACATCGGTGCCTACAGAACAAGCGTTAGGATATAACTTCTAATATGGTTGTCCAGAAGACTTAGCGGTTATTAGAAATATCGTGGTGTGGATTCAGCACGAGTAGTGCATGGGGAGGGTGAAGACAGTTATTAGGCGCAGGGGCTTTCATACCTTTACTTTCGTCTAGCTGCCATTTATGACTCAATCGAGAGCTAGTGGCCGTATATTTATTTATTTTTCTCTAGATGCCACTAGTGCCTCGGTTGAAACACAAATGTGCCGTATATTTACCTTCGTCTAGCTGCCGTTAGTGACTCACCTAAGAGCTAGTGGTCGTGCATTTATTTTTCTCTAACTGTCCCTTAGCTCTCACTCGAGTGCTAATGGGCCGTGCATTTACTTTTCTCTAGACGCCACTAGTATCTTGGTTGAAACGCTAACGCACCGTATTTCTAGTCTCGAGAGCCCTTGTGTGAAACGTTGTCTTCAAATTGCATTTTCACATAGAATGGTTAAGAACCTTTATCTGTTTAGTCATATATAAATTTCTGTTGAGCTAACTTTATTCAGTTTATGGCATGATATTATGTGTCTTGTTACGTCCCTCTGAGGACCTGGTTATCTCGCTAGGTGTGTGCTCTTATCTTTCGCAGGTGCTCTAGTTCTAGCCGTGACCGACTCCATTTCTTCGAGGATGATTGCACTATGATCGTCTTCGCTCGCTAGCCAAATTTATTTCATTCTTCATGTATTTCTTTCCTTGCTTGTTGGTAGTGGATTTGTCTTCGCCCAACATATTGTATAAAGACTTTTCATAGTTGGTATTATGATATCTTAAATTTTCTTTTATTTTGTGGATGAGATTAGTCGTTATGGTTTCTACTATATTTTACAGCTTATGTATTCATACGAGATTTCCATATGTTGGAGTATACTTCGTATGAGTACAGCTGGCATGTCTACGTTCCTAGTCATACGTATTTTGGGACTGGGGCGTTACATGTTTTTGTGGTGGCCCATGCAGGTCAAGATAAATTATTTGGTTACTTTACCGTACCAAGCAAGCCTGCGTATAGGATTAGATTCTAGGATCTCATCCACATACTTGACCTCTATCGTTCGACTCATCGACTGCATCTTGCTTGATTCCTTCCATCATAATTATTATCTTCACTTCGTGCTTGCTAGAGATTGACCATACTAGTTAGATGTCCCGAACACCCTTAGCTTAATTCTTTAAGTTGGGTAGAACACCCTACGACCTGACACACCCTTGACCATTAAGGGAATACAAATAGTATTATCTAGACTATAGAGACTAGAAGAGTTTAACCCATTTGGTCAACCAAGCCTTGGTCAATAAAATCATAGAATGATTGTATAGGAATAAACAAGACTTAAATTCTTATGACTCATGGACTATTTATATTGGTTCTTTATTTCAATCTTCAACTCACGTGCCTATATTTGTACTATCTAGACTAATGATGCTAATGTAGCCTAGTTTTTGTAAGCTTATTCTTTTATCGAGCTTGTTCAAGACATATATAAATTGGGTCGCTTCCACTAACATATTGCCTAATCAGAACCAGTGCATGATGTTCTGATCAACCTAGGGCACTTTGGTTCGCTTTTATCTATCGTTCTACGTGGATGGAGACATAGCTAAAATTGTCCTTTAGAGTCCCATCCACGACTGCCTTGACAATTCCTTTGAAATTATTCGATCATCTTTGAATCACGTATTCGTATTCGATAACGCCTCCTTTGAACTCTATATTGCTTTCGCCTTCACCTATTTTAGAAGAACGAAAGCGTTGTACTAGAACTTCCTCTAACTGTCCTATCATCATGACCATTACCACCCAATGTAACCATATCCTTGTCTTGAACTACTCGACCTTTCCCTCGATCGTAAATTTACAATCTTGACTTTCTAATTACTTGAATTTAAGAGTGATTACAATCGTCTCTTAATCATATCCTCAACCTAGACTACGACCATATAAACTTCTTTAAACCCTCCTATCTACCGTTGTGCCTTCTCACCTCTTCATAATTCTTAATTTCGAGGACGAAATTGTTTTAAGTTGGGTAGGATGTAAAACCCCAAAATTTCTACTATTTTTTATTATTAAATTTGGTACCAATTTAAAATTTTGTATTGTACGTCGCGTAGTCGTATTGTACGTCGCGCATGACGTTTTATTTTTCGTAATTGCTCGACGAATGCGAATATGTGCGAACGTACATATTTTTAGAAAAATATTTTTCCTATTTTATAGTTTCAAAATAATATATGTAATATTTAATTTAGCAATCAAAATTTCCTAAATTTATGATTTTATTTATGAAAAGCCTTTTATTTAGAATAAATAATATTATTCGCGCATACATATATTTTATAAATATTTTGCTAGTTTATTTTAATTAAAAATGTAATTTTTGAGATTTATTAATATTAATAATTTATTATTCAAAAAGATATTTAAAAATATTAGTATAATTTTTGAAATTATTATTATTAATATTTTTTGGAAAATATATTTCAAAATTATTGTGAAGATTTAAATCTTGATTTGAATTTATGGATTTTTTTAAATAGTTAAATATTTGAAATTTTATTATCCCATCTGATTTTGAGCTAAAAATTTAATTAGATTTAAATTAGATTTGTATTTGGATTTGGATTTAAATTGATTTAAATTAAATTACGAATAACCTATTTTTGGGTTTAAACTATTCCTAGTTCATATCCGAATGAGAATTCCCACATCCTATAGATAGGCAGGTACTCTTTCATGTTATTTGCTCCACAATTCATCTTCCACAAAATTCTCCACATTGTGTTGTGCATCGTGTCCGTGTCCACCCAAATTTTCTTCCATTATTTTTATATATATACAGTTTTCTACGCCGTGTCGGACACACACGATACTTCTTTTCCAACCCCGATACAATACTCCCAAACCCTAAGCCAATTCCTAACCCTAACCCAATTCCTAATCTGGCCAACTCCCTGCCAGGCCGCCGCCTACAACGGTGACCATCGTCGTTGCGATGCACTGCGACCCCTGCCAACACCACCAGACCCCCGTGCCGTCCTTCACCTGTGCCTACCGACAGAAACCCCATATCCGTCGGCCACTTCTGCCAGATTACCCCGTCCCCAATTCTGTCCGGCCACACCACCGTGGTCATCACCACCACTTCCATCACCCCGACCATTCACCTATTCCCTGCACCCTCACCACCGCCATCCTTTGGCCGTCATCCCGGCCAATTCCCCCAACAACCACCGAGTACCACCACCCTCAATCCAAACCCAACCAAAACCAAAACGAAAGGAAAGAGGAAGACCCTGAACTCACCAAACCGACCGTCCCGGAGCGAGACGCGTCGACCCCGTCGTTGTAAGAAGCCACCCACGCGTGCGCAGCTCTGCCGCGTATGCAGCGCCTCCGCGGCTCCTCCGCGTTGCAGCGTTCCCCCGAGCTTCCGTCCACTTCTCCACGCGGATCCGCCCTACCCTTCTGCCGCGGCCGGCGCTCCCCCGCGCCCGACGCGCCGCCGCTCCCTCGCTCGACTCCTCACGATCCCAGCTCCCTTTCTCTCCGGCCGACCCCTCTCGAACGCCCGACCATCCGCCTCCAAGGGTGCAGCCCGGCCGCCGGAGACGCCCGACCATCTCGGCGATGGCCGTCTTCTAGCGTCTTCGCGTCCAAACCCCTCTCTCGTCCACCGCGCCCATCGCCCAGATCTGCCCTAGCCGCCTGCGCCGCCGTCAGCCACCGGCCGTCCTGCACCGTACCCCGAACCCCCAACTTCCCTTCTCCGCCGGCGTGCGTCGACGCCGACCCTCATCCGTCGCACGCCTCCTTCCTCCGCCTCCCTCTCGCTCACTCTCTCACTGATCTCCCCTCTCTCTTTCCCATTCCCCCTTTTTCGTTTCTCTCACCATCCGTTCTTTCTTTCTTTTTTTAAGAACAGCAGCAGTCAGTAGACTGCTGCACTAATTTTTTTAATTTTTTTTTGTAATTATTATTATTATCATCATTATTATTATTACTACTATCTTTATTATTATTATTTTTATTATTATTATTATTACTATCATTATTATTATTATTATTTTTATTATTATTAAAATTATAATTTTTATTATCACTCTCTTTTACAGTATAGTATTTAGTGTAAGTTATTTATATTATTATTATGTATATTATTATAAGTATTATTATAATTAGTATTAATATTAATCTTATTATTTTTGTTTATTAAATAAATAGATAGTTAACATTTTTAAAAAAATTATGTTTGGCAAATCAGTAGGCCTAAAATATTTTCCTAGATATTTATATATTTATTTAAAATATTTTTGGACTAATAAAAAATTTAGTTTCTAACCTAGAAATCATATTTTGATAAGATTAGAGTTTTTGCCTAAAAATTTATTTTGATTTTTTTGTATTACCTACAAGTATTTTTACTAAGGAAATATAGTTTCTTTCTAATCCTATTTTTACTACTTAGATTTTTAGACGAAAAATGATTTCTAAATTTGTAAGTACGTATTTATCTAAAATATTTTTCCAAATTATTATAAATTGTTTTCTAAAATCGTATATATGTTATTTATCTAATTTCCTTCGATTTCCTCCAGCCCGTGACTGAATACTCTTATTCCTATTCTGTCACCAAATTTGTACCACCTTATGTCCTCCCTAACTAATTTGACCCTTCTGGACCCAATGAAACCGTCCGTGCCACCACCTGAGGTCATCATGTATAGTTGTTGCACCGAAGTCACGGTTCATGCCAGCTTGATCATTGTAATACACCAGGCGTCCTATCAGGCAAGACACCTTGCCTTTACTGTTTAATTTCTTGCTCAATATCATGCATGTTTTATTTATTATAAGTTGTTCTTTCAAAACCATATGTAGTTGCAAATTATTATATTTTAGTTTTCTTTACATTTAGCCTAGAGTTAAGGGACCACCTTTGTTTATGCCGCATTCATGGGCCGACACTTGTGTACTACGATGTCACGTGTCTCATATAGATTCAGACTTGCGTACCGACCATACATCGGTGCGTACAAAACGAGCGTTAGGATATAACTGCTAATATAGTTGTCTAGAAGACTTAGCGGTTATTAGAAATATCGTGGTGTGGATTCAGCACGAGTAGTGCATGGGGAGGGTGAAGACAGTTATTAGGCGCAGGGGCTTTCACACCTTTACTTTTGTCTAGCTGCCATTTGTGACTCAGTCGAGAGCTAGTGGCCGTGCATTTATTTATTTTTCTCTAGATGCCACTAGTGCCTCGGTTGAAACATAAATGTGTCGTGCATTTACCTTCGTCTAGCTGCCGTTAGTAACTCACCCAAGAGCTAGTGGCCGTGCATTTATTTTTCTCTAATTGCCCCTTAGCTCTCACTCGAGTGCTAGTGGGCCGTGCATTGACTTTTCTCTAGACGCCACTAGTGCCTTGGTTGAAACACTAACGCGCCGTGTTTCTAGTCTCGAGAGCCCTTGTTTGGAACGTTGTCTTCAAATTGCATTTTCTCATAGAATGGTTAAGAACCTTTATCTGTTTAGTCATATATAAATTTCTGTTGAGCTAACTTTATTCAGTTTATGGCATGATATTATGTGTCTTGTTACGTCCCTCTGAGGACTTGGTTATCTCGCCAGGTGTGTGCTCTTATCTTTCGCAGGTGCTCTAGTTCTAGTCGTGACCGACTCCATTTCTTCGAGGATGATTGCACTATGATCTTCTTCGCTCGCTCGGCAAATTTATTTCATTCTTCATGTATTTTTTTTCTTGTTTGTTGGTAGTGGATTTGTCTCCGCCCAACATATTGTATAAAGACTTTTCATAGTTGGTATTATGATATCTTAAATTTTCCTTTATTTTATGGATGAGATTAGTCGTTATGGTTTCTACTACATTTTATAGCTTATGTATTCATACGAGATTTCCATATATTGGAGTATACTTCGTATGAGTACAGCTGGCATGTCTACGTTCCTAGTCCTACGTATTTTGGGACTGGGGCGTTACATGTTTTTGTGAAACTATAAAATAAGAAAAATATTTTTCTAAAAATATGTACGCTCGCACATATTCGTACTCGTCGAGCAATTACGAAAAATAAACGTCGTGCGCGACGTACAATACGACTACGTGACGTACAATACAAAATTTTAAATCGGTAACAATTTTAATAATAAAAAAATAGTAGAAATTTAGGGGTTTTACAAATATAAAAGAAGACATTCTAGTCTAGAGGAGTGTCGTCCACAGCTAAAGGCTCCTGCTACTGGTCCAAGTCTGTACTATCATCTAGGGTAGCCCCATAGTAAGTGGGACAGCCCGCCTCGTCCTCATCCTCTTTAATATTTTAACAGGTCCAGTCAGGACATGAGCGAGCACAATACATCTCAACAAGTAATAACAGGAAAGGAAATATAATCATGCTAGAGAATAAAATACAGAAAACTGAAGAACATCATATTGTAAGAGAGAGACAGTAAGTAAATATCTATGATATATAAAAGAGAGACAGTGCTAGTGATTTAGAGTACAAGATGAACATGTGAATGTCTTAGGACTGAGTCATGACTACACTAAGAGTGATTCATGACTATACTACATTGGATATTTATTCACATGACCATTCATACTCCCCCGTACCCCAATTAATATACAAGGATCCAGTCAAGTTACGTTAAGATTCGTGACTAAACTACTAACCCGTATAGGGTGATTCATGAATTGATTCGTAAAGGCTCGATAATTATAAGGGTACATGAGTCACTAGCTGATTCCCGAAGATTCATGATAATAGAAGCATGAGATACGTAATGTAAGTGAAACACACGAGATAAGAGTATCTGATGCTCCCGAGAAGGATAACATCTCATGAAGGGATCCATATAGTACTAATCCGTGTTACCAACGTATCAGCATCAAGTAAGATAATCTAAAGCAGGAAATATAATCCAAAAACAAGATATAAAATGATCAGAGAATGTACTCGCCTGCTATCTGAGTGTCCGGATAAAAAGTACTGTCCTAGGAGTGGTGTCTGGCTCCTAATCAGAACAGCACAAGTCACAACAAGTCTAAAATGATAACAAGATGCAATTCAATGCATTCTACATGAATCTAGGTCAATCTAGGCCAAAGTCAACTTTTGGTCAACTTTGCTCAACCCTAGCAGTCAAACTAGGTCAACTATGGTCAACTAAGTCTAAACTAGTCTAACTAGTCTATTCTAGGCCTAATCAAGACTAAACAAGTCTATCTAGTCTAACAACACACCAAAGCCAAATACCATATATAGAATATGTATATATATTTCACTATTCACATATAACAAGTAATGTCTAACACATTAGCTACTACACATATAGAAATTCCTTTACACTTTATACTACCATGACACATATTCACATAGGTTGGACATGCTATATATAGCTATAGGCATACCTATATAGAAATATATATCTATATATACATTGTATTTATATAGAGAGAGGATAACATGTGATGTGTGTGATGTGCATGAGAGGTAATGTGTGTGTATTCCAAGTGACAGTGAATCAAATCCCTGTGTGTGTGTGTGTGTGTGTGTTCAGGACCATGTGAACCTGGGTGTGAGTGTGTAGTGTCATGTGTACAGGAAAGTATAGGCGTGTGTGTGTTGGCAGGAAATAGATGTGGAATGTGTGTATGAGTATACAGAAGATAAGTGACAGTGCCTACATGATAGTGCAGTGTTCAATATGTTCATGTGTTCTCAGAATTGTGTGTGAGGCAAAACAGTGTGGCAGGACATTAGTGTGTGTGTGTGTATCAATAGAATATAGAGTGTGTGTTAGATTGTGCCATAGGGTACGTGAATCTGTGTCCAGTGTTCCAGTGAGGGAAAATCAGAACAGTGTGTGTATGTGACTATGTATCAATGTGTGTGTCAATAGGAATTTGCCACCACAGTTGAGACAGTTAACAATGCAAAAATGGGAAGGGAAAATCAGTTCCCAGGTTTAATCAAACAGGGAATACATTGACAGGTAATAAGAGGACCTTTGCTTCCCTGGATTTTGATTTCCTGTGCGTGACAGTGTCTCAGGAATCAAAACAGTGTGTTAGGAATGTTATGACAATAATGCTCTCAGGAATCACATTAAAACTCATTTGATTTAGTTAAGGAAAGGAACCCAAATGACAGTAAAAAGGAATTTAGCATTAGTTAAGGAAGTAACCAGTCACAGTTTAAAAAGAAACGAAACCAATTCAACAGTAACAACCCCATCACATATCCTTGCACATTATTAAAACCAACTTCAATAGTTAAGATTAGGAATCAATTCAGGAAAAATCAGGAAGTGACAGTTAATACAAAAGCAAGATTAACATTGAAACCCAACTCAGTCATTGATTATCCCATTCGAAAATCCCAACAGTCTCCAATGAAACCAACATCCCCAAAACACATTTAGCCATATAATATATGTATTAAACTATAACACCAGGTATTAAGTAACTAACTGTTCAGCAATTTAACCCATAATATAGTACATGATTTAAATCATTAATGCTAAGAGGATGAATCAACTCAGTAAAATGATTTAAACTCAGAAATATCAGCCAAGGTATCGGTCCATTGGAAATTCAGTGAATTTGAAATCAATAAGCCCTCAAAATGATTCCTTAACAATCCTATCTTATTATCAATATGTAACCATACTTAATCACATTAATTACATGATACAATTAATCATTAAAATATAATCAAGAAGAAGAACAGTGCACAATTTCACTGATACCCGATAGTATCAGCCAATGGAAAAATTCTCCAATCCAAATTCGATTTCCTAATCCATTTTAGAAATTCATGAAGAACATTAGGTTGGTAATAATTAGGGTATAATAGTAGGTAACATACATACAAGGTGGTGTCCTAAAACAGGACACAACGTGTCCAAAACCAATGCACATACACGCACTAGACTGGCACGATATCGCACAACCAGTGTACGTGTCCTAACTGACTCGACACGAAACAAAGTGACATGAGACTTGGGGACTGTCGTGTCAGACACTACCCCGAGGTCCGTGTCAAAGGACACGCCCTCCATGTGCCCTGGAACAGTCGCACGAGCACGCGAGTAGCAGGGCATTCCTGTACACGCGCGCGCGGCCGTGTCCAAGGGTCCCAAGCGACACAAAAATGACACGAGACTCGCTCAGTCACTTAGAAACCCATAGGCGACACCAAGACACGACTTCCTATTCAAACACATCTCGAAAACTCGATCGAAATGCCCTTTATGGCATTTCGTCGAACACCTGCGCACAACACTGATACGTGTCCGATACGAACACGTTCATGACACAAAATTTGACAAACCCTATTCCTACAGAACCAGGACACCTAGGGCTAGGTATTTATGCAAAGAAAACCAAATTTTAATGGGTGGATAGGAATTTACCTATGGGTGTTCTTCAACACAAAAAGCCTCTTTCAAGGAGTTCTTCAAAGCCACCCAAAATCTCCAAATTACTTCAAATCTGAGATGTGACTCCACAATCAGTAGGAGAATAGGGATTAGAACAGTATGGAAGAAACCCCAATAAAAATGGAGCCCTAGTGATTAAACTATGAAGAAAAATAAATAAAGGCTCACCTAGTTCTTAGAAAAAATAATAACTATTGAAAAGAGGCACAAATTCCTAAGGAGATATTATATAGGCAAGGGGGGTCTTGGCTGGCCACTTTAGCTAGGGTTAGGGTTTTTAGGTTGCATCTAAGGGATAGCAATAAATCAAGGCTAATGTGTGGCCTAAAATCTAGGGCTCTTTCCTAGTTAAGTTGTAACCTACTCACTAAGCTAAACATGACTCAAACCATTTAACCAATACCAACTAATTATCCAAGTGGATAATTAAACTAGTTATGACTAATCTAGGTTAGGTCCAATCTAGGTTAGCTAACTAAAATCATATGGCAATAAATAAACTAGTATTTAAATCACACCATTCAAATAAATCATTTTAAATTCCTAATAAATATATTAAATTCAAATAATTCAAAAATGACAAAAATACCCTCAAATTAGAAATATGGTAGTGACAAAATATGAAGCTATGAGTAGCACCAGAATCGAATAAAGCAATAGCTGAAAAAGACTCAAGGAGAAAAAATCTGATATTACGTCAAGAGATGCCAGTGTCTCCTCGGCCGCCATGGCATAAGCTCTGCCCTGCTGCTGATGCTGGACGAAGCGCTGCTACTGTGTGGGCAGGGGTTCTCTCTGCTACTGGAGTATCGTAGGCCTCGTCGGTGCTCTTGGGGCAGAAGCTGTCTCCTTTGTCGAACGGGGCGTTACTAGGGTGCACTTTCGCAGCTGGTGCGCACTCGACCCACAGAATAGACATACTCCGAGTCGCTTCCTACACACCTTCCATGTATGCTCTGGTTTCTTACAGTAGGTACAAGGACCAACTGGCTGTCTCTGCTGGATAGTAGGGGATCGAGCAGGAGACAGGTACTGCTGCTGCTGGAAGCGGGGCTGTGGCTGATGCTGTTGTGTCACGGTCTTCCCTGGAGCATTGGATCATTTTGCCGATTCGGACTGGCTGTTGCCTCCTCCTAGGCATCTCGATCCCTCTTCTACTTGCGCTTCATCTCCTTTTCCACTGCTTGTGCAACCATCAGGATTCTTTTATAGGTGGTGGCCTGGCTGGTAGCGATGGCGATATGAATATCATGTGATAGTCCTTTGCTGAACTCAGGCGGGAGAACTCGATGGTGTACTCGTCGAGGAAGAGATTGCCCTACTCCAGGTTCTCGAACTCATTCTCTAGCTCTTTTCTGGCCGCGTCGGGGTAGAACTTCGTCTTGAACATCTCCTTGAATTCTTTCCATGTCACATCTGGTGTAGTGATCGAGGCTCGTCTCTATACCACGTACCGGCGATGTCATAGAGCTGCATGCTAGTCGTCTCGACCTTCTTGTATTCAGGAATTCAAGCCATTCGGAGGTTATGATCCACGTTCTCCAACTAGTCGTCTACGTAGAGTATCCCTTCCGTTCCTTTGAATTCCTTGGGCCTAAGGTCCATAAAATTTTTGGAAGTTCCGGAGCGCAGTGAGGGAGCATCTCTAGTTTGAAGAGCCTCCATCAGGGTATCTCAAAAGATGTCGGCCTGCCGCGTCTGGGAAGTGATGAGCTGCTGGAAGATCCTAAGGAGAGTAGCATTGTCCAGCGCTGGTGCTAGAGGCAAGACTGGTGCTGGATGCTGGAAGGGTACTGGTGGAGGAAACTGTGATGGTGGCAGAGTCTGCGACAAGAACTGGGGAGGTGGTGGAATGTCATCTTGACGAAATCTCAAAGTCTGCGGCTGGGGCGTCTCGCCTAGATAGGTGAAGTGGCCTCCGTGAGTCGGTGGACTTCCATTCGCGGAAGATCCGCCAACTGTTGCTGGGGTGTTCAAGGGAGCAGTGTTCCTGCCTTAGGATTCTATCTAACTGCCACAAAAGGAAAATGGTTAGTTGGTATGAAGATTCAAATAGGATGCAGACTAAAGGAGTAATTGGAATCAAATAGGGAAGTCAATAGCGGTTTAAAATATGTGGAGATGGTCCTTAATTCAAATCTTATTCGCAGGCCGCTTTAGTACATCTAAGTTGAGTACTACCATTTGCAACCTTTGCAAAAATGGACCTGCATAGGCCACCATAAAAATGTGTCACGACCTGCACCCAGTATTTGGGCAAGAGCCGTAGGTACGTCCAGCCAACGGCCCAGAGTCAGCAGTAGTTCGCTGTCGAGTTATCTCCACAGTTGTAAATACAACCACGCAGTTTATATTCATTTGCATAATGTAAACCACATCAACAAATAGGATCAAAATAAGATGAATTTTATAACCACAGTTTGGAGAAAAGGGTAATAAGTAATCTGGCAAGACTCCTAGATATGGCAAAGCATACTATAATGACATAGTCCCCAAGAACGAAATATACTAGAGAACATCCACAATTCAAATCATGAATCTCAAAACAGGAATAATATCTAGAAGTCTCAAACTAAAAAAATCTGTAGAATACTAAATAAATCCACTAAAAGCCATCTGTAATGGGTAACTCCACATAAGCAGCCTCCAGCTCGTCTTGTGCGCCAAAATCGAAATATATAGTATTCTCATAATATGTGGTACAGAAATCCTCTAACTCATCACCTAAAAAAGTGGGTTTTTCAGTCAGAAATAGAACAAGCCCACAAACTTAAAAGCAATCCGTAACATAATAGATTCAACAGTGCATGAAAATATCATATGTGAAAGAAACTAGATGGTGAACTGAAGGTATGGTATAATTAGAATGAAAATATGAATCACAGAACATGGTATGTCAACTAAAAGAATGTAAAAGCATGATGACATGGCATGTGATGTAATGTAAAGGAATAATAAAAGACAACTACCTAAGTGTGTTGAAATATCTGTTTCGACATGTAAATGGCTAGGGATAAATCTGGCACCCCGCACGTGAAGTGTGCAGCTGCTATTCTCCACGAAAGATATGGTGGATACAATGGGTAGTTCACACGTCTACTAAGATATTTCCCCCTTCCGAACAGTACTCATGAACCCAAACAAGTCACGAAACACAAGGTAAGATAAAATAAGAATACAATAAATGGGGTCCATGATACTAACTCGTGTGTCCATGGTGTCATCAAGCAAGGAGCATATGTATAATATGTACTGAGCAAAACTATCAGAATTGAAAGCAATCAGAGAGTGTACTTGCCTGTGGTGCTAAGCTGTAGGTACGGGTTTATTGCTGAGTCAGAGTCCAAGTAACCTATTTGTAAAATTATAATATTTATAAGTGACTCAACAAGAAATAACCTATCTATTTGAATTCCTAGTTTCCGAAGTTGGTAGACTGGCTAACCTCATATCCTCTCTTCACTAATTCTCATTGAGCTTATAACCCAATATATGTATTTTAACTCTTATCTAGATAGGTAACCTATAGTACTTATCAATTATCCTATTTGATGTCTGATGATACACACTTGTATTGGTCTAGTTTAGTAGCCCACTACACTTTACTGCGTTATGGTACATACTCAACTACTCTTCCTGTGAAACTGATTACTAAGGTACCCTTGCTACTTGTAGTTGCAGTAAGCAACACCCTCCTGGTCACTGCAGTGCAGTATATACTACTGCCTCACCTGGCCTATTAGGTGCTGGGCTGGCATATATTGAAAGGATACTGAAATTGCATATGAAGTTGATGCTTGTTTCTACCCACCCAGTCTAACCTCTCCTGGACAATCTAGAGTTTGTACCTGTTTCCTGAACAACAGAGAATTCAATTGTCTAATGCCGTTTCTAACTCTGGTATGTGTAGACTGATACCCTCTTTATTTAGCAATTACAAACTGCAGGTATTACAGTAGTAGACATATAGTGTAAACACGTGGGAATATGCATACTACTCTAGTAGCAACTCTACCTACTAATGCCTTTTTCCCTAGGCTGATATACTATATGCCAATTGATGCACTATAGGTTTTCTTCTCTGTTTAATATATTGGTACATGCCTTGTTTCTTATTGCTGTGGAAGACACACCCCTGGTATCCTTTATCAGTACAACCTTTGTCTAGTGATCCTAGTACCCGGTTATACCTGATGGGTTTGGACCTTAAATTAGTTTGTCCCCATTAGTTCTTTGATATTAGACTCCAAGTCCCATCTTGTTCCTAATATGTAGAGTATCATCTGGGCACTAGGTAAACCTATTGCACTCAATCATTTTATCCTATTGCAGGTCATGATTGGAGTTTATTTCCTGGATCGAAACTAGCAACCCCACCTTGTCATTCTAGGGCATTCTTGGTTGAGGGTCTCTTAGAGTTAGGATATGGTATGTGGTCTGACTTCTATAGTTCAAATGATTGAATCTCAAGGAATGGATTGATCATCTAGTGATGAAGGAACAAAACACATGATCTCAATATTGTAACTAGCATTGGTCCATATAGGGCTGACTCTTCACGACAGTGGAATAAATCCTACTATAATGGACAGATCAAGCGATACTAAGGCTGAAACCTGGAGATGTTGTGACTGAATAAACGGGTGAGTGGATTCAAGGATTCAAAGGGCTGATTACAAATACAAATCCTCTTTCTCTGTCTTCAGATGCAAACCAAAAATGACTTGGCATATGGGCAACCATTGTACTCATAGGACTACTACCACAATAGTTCAAGTAAATGAGTTCATTGTATTTACCTATACTGGTTCATGTAGGCATCCCCTCCTTTTAGTCTATATCATTATTTCCTTGGGTACTCTAATTTCTTAACTGGGATACTCACTGACCTACACCCAAATGCTATAGTCCCCTACTATTCTATACAGGTGTAGCAGTACACCCATTGACCCTAGCTGTCTATGCAACATCCTACTGTCCAGGTCTGATACAGAGGCAAGCTAGGCTATCCTAATATCTTGTTGTTCATAAAGAGCCAAGTGTGTGTGTCTATAGTCCAATGGGCCATGAGATATGGTATTGCACCAGGGGTGGGTAATAGACCTTTAGTGTTTGGTACCATAGTGTAAGGTTCATGACACCTGTACCCTAGCCCTTACAAGGTCGACACCTTATTATGGCCTATCACTATAGTCCTAAAATACCCTTTTCTCATCCTAAATGTCATATGGTTTACTCTACTTAAGTGGTCCCATCCTAGATGGTACCTGGACTTGGTCCTCACTGTATGCTTGGGTAGGTATCGGTAAGTATTGTAACCTGCTTCCCAATATACACCAGAGTTGAGGTGAGAAAGGGCCATACATACAGAAGGTGGTGTTGGTGAGGGCCTTGACAGGGAGTTCTTAGTGGTACTCTGATATCTGATTCTACATGTTATGTTTTTGCCTAGCCTAAGTATCTAAGATCTCATCCTTATCAGTTGTGATGACAGAGGATCCTGACATCTTAGGTGACCAAGTTCTCTATTAACTGACAACAAACAAGACCATCCCACGACTCTATGTATGCAAAAGAACTTACGGTCATGGAGTAGCTTAGCTTATACTCATAGATGCCTAACTGAGTACACTCCCTACTCTTTCTTGTTTTACTCCTTAATGACATATCCTTGGAGTGGATATGTAGACAGAACTGTTACATGTGTCCAATGTCTTTCTGGAACAATAAGTCCAAGTAAGACTTCCAGGGTCATACTCTGGTCAAGTCATGGATTCTATGTCATGTCAGTATCAATACTTAACCTCTCCTTATTTTCTGGTGTCCTATCCTATTCTGTTACTCAGCCATAGCTCTGTACCTTCAGCTGATACATTACATATGACCTATATATATAGCCTGCTACTCTTCTTAAGTGTAGTTTTATGCTGATCCCTTCACCAAGTGTATGCTAACCTACTCCATTACCCATAACCACGAAGAATTGGAGAGGGAGAATAAGAACAACAATGGTAGTAGCAGTAATTTATATGGTCGGGTTGTCTAAAGTGCCAAATATTAAGGAAATGGCCAAGGGATATTGGTATCATCTTGATATCAAGAGGGTACTACTTAATGTTAGTATCATTGGAATACAAATGAAGGTTCATAGGTTAGACACATAGGTTGTATGACATTACCTGGGGCTAGCTACCCAACCTCTGTTCAATTGCTACATGATGTATCATGGTGTCTGTTGGTAGGTCAATAACTGTGGTAGTAAGACTGACATTAGAGAAGAATGGCCTATTTGGTCATATCCTAGTTGTCCTCTATACACATGTAAATCACTGTTGAACTTTAATACTCATTGGGTATTCTTCCTACCGATTTGTTTGTTCTCTGATGTGGGTCTTATGGCATGGTGAAGGGTTCATATGGGTACATAAAAGTCCCAGGTGATCACATCTACGAGTATGGGAACTAGACATTAGGGTGTCCCACACTTGGTCTGAGGGGTGTCATGATACACTCTGCAAGGCCAGGTATTCTCAGGGTGTTTAGGACTCTTCTAGGATTTGACACTATTCTTCTTTAGTTTATTGCTGTAATACCACCTGATGTATAGTTGCAAAAGAGACTTTATCAACACCCTGCCCCCTTTGAATCATCCCATCTGTACTCAGCTATCCATTACCACTGTATACATCTAGGACACCAATACCTATGTAGGGACTTATACTTGGGCTTATACTCACCTGCCAGTATCCAATGGATACAGGGAAGTCTTCCAATGTCAGTATCTAAATGTGTAGAGGAAATATCACTTGGTGGTATTTAATGGTTAGTAAGGAGAACCCCCCATTCCTATATGAGTACAGGGCAATATACAGGGGATGAAGTATTGTACTTACAGTAATGAGTTCCCTAGTTTCTAGTTGATATATTATCTCAGGGTTGTACTCGTGCCAGAGAGCCATTTGTACAATGTAGTTTTAACTTCTTTATGACTTTACCTAGGAAATTCTTCAAACATCTACCCATCCTCCCTCGTATTCTGTTAGAGACAGTAAATAGGCAATTCTATGAGTAGATGAACTTACATTTGATTTGAAGCAGAACTTGATTGCTCATAGCCTCTCCTTTGTTTCCTTGCAACCGAGGGAATGTAGATTGTTTAGGGTTTGTAGAGAGGTTTTGGGGGTCGGCTGCTACTCCCACCTATATATACATTAGTTTTAGATAGGATTGTATCCAATTCAAATTGGTTTTGGATTTGATTGGGAACTAGGCTTGGATAAGGAAGGGTTTTGTTTTTGAACAGATGACCCTATCACTTGGGGATTTGAATCTAAGAGGGTCGACCATTTCGAAGTTAGGATTTGAATCATGGTATTTTGTAATCCAGCCCTTTGTAGATTTGATGTTTGCAAAACCCCCCTCATTCTTCACTTTTTATTTACTAAGACTTAATATATATTACATATATACATGTGATTACTTAAATATATCTATGCATTAATAAATAAGCAAGATAATAATAATACAAAATTGGGGATTTCGGGTCAAAGGCTCACACACGTCGCTGTTTTGGCCGTACGCTGCTGATTGGTCGCGCTGCACGCACGCTGCATGGCTACAACTGCTGCTGCATGGCCGTGTAGTACTGGCTCAGGTCACGCAGGTGGCCGGGCGGAGCTGGCTTGGAGATGATGGTGATGGTGAGGTGAGGTGAGGATGATGATGGCTGAATAAAGATGATGAGGGTTATGGTGATGGTGATGGAGTGAAGAAGAAGAAGAAGAAGAAGAAGAATATGAAAATGAAGATGGTGGTGGAGCCGACTGTGGCTTGGGAGAAGGACTTATGTCGTGTGAAGAGAATAAGAGGATGAGAAGAAGAAGAGGAGGAGGAGGGGTGCTGTTGAGGGGGCTCGGACATAGGAGAGCTGTCGGGTGAGGAAGGAAAGAGAAAAGAGGATGATGATGATGGAGTGTGAAGAAGAAGGAGTTAAAGTAGAGGGAGGGGTTGCTGTCAGCTAGGGGTGGGTAGGTAGGGTGCTAATATTGATGGGGGTATATTGTGTAATTAGGAGGGAGAGAGAGAGTAAGTGATATATGTATATATACATTATTAGAAAGAGAGAGAAAGAGTTATTTAAATAAAGTAGAGAGAGAAAAAGATATTTTAGAGTAGGACAACATGAAGCTTGGTTGGGTTCATTTGAGTCGGGTCGGGTCAAAATAATTTGGTACAATAAATGATTTAATTTAATCATTTATGATCACGGGTAAACAAATAGAATATAGAGGCTCAAATAAACGGGACACAAGTGTTATGTGGGTAGTAGGCTTAATATGGGCCATGTCCATATTTTGGGTCGACAGGTTTGGGCCGAAAGGGTATCCCCAATTCAAGTCAGAAATAAATATGACTCCGTGGGATGAATTAAGGTTGGGTCTTGTGTCAGAAAATTTGTGCGAAGCAAATGAAGCACAGATGGTGTGTTTCAGTGGGACACGAAGGCCATGGGTGTAGGGTGTCTCGACTAGATCGTGCACGAGAAGTTGGTTTTGAGAAAACGACTAGTCTTGTGCTCCTATATTAAAAGTCACGGCAACGTGCATACGATGATCAAAGATAAAAGTGGGAAATTATTAATAATTATTCAATGATCAAATGGCCTAAATTGACCCGAAGTTGTGCGATGCAAAAAGAGCACAAGTGGAACAAGTTTGAGAGGGACATGATATATCAAAATGAAGATAATCTTGTCTACTACAAACTCATGAAGAAAGATTTCAGAGTTTGACATCTCTGACGCTCTAGAAATTAAACTCACAGAAAAGAGCATTTAATGATCCAAAATAATTAAATAAAATTAAATTATCGAAAATAATTCATTTAGAAAATTTGGAAAAATCCCTAAAATTCAGGAGGCTCACATCAGGCCAAACAAAATGGCGTTCCGGTCGACCCTCTCAGAATCGGACCAAACTTGGCTTACAGGACCCAAAAAATGACATGGTCCTGTTGGCACAAGTTTCGTCTCGAAATAACAAACATGAATGAAATTATGGGCTAGTTTTCAAAATGACCAATACGGGGTATCTCGATCGATACGCCTCGATTTCATCGCGTACACAAAATAAAATTAAGTTTCGTCTAATCCTACATATTGACAACATTCATATGCGTCTCTCGATGCTCGTGGGTTGCGGCCAAATAGCCCAATTTATCGGCGCGTACACCGTATCTGGAAATTTTTCCAAATTTTTTTCGAAGAATAGATTTTTCTTGATTTTCAAAAATGAATTCTGTATAGTGGATGAAAAGTAAATCTACAAGAAGGGTTTTTATCTCCTATACGTTGTCTTTAACTGATTGAAATTGGTTTTGAAAATTCGATGTATTTGGCTCAGGAATACCCTTCCAAATCAAGGGTTTTGAGTCATCTTTAAGTTCTATTTTTGAAAAACAATTTCCCAACTATGTGTCGATTTCCTGAGCGAAATAATGGGTTACAACTAAATCTCTTTCAAGGGTTAAGAAGATGGTCATGTTGTCTCTACGTACGAATTAACGGATCAAAAATCTATTGAGTAGGAATTCAGAATTAGGGCTCGAAAGTGGGGTACCTAGAGGCTTCGAAAATAGAGTATCCTCTATTTTTTATCGGGCTTACGATGCTTCTCTGGCGATGCGACCGTCGATGGATGTGCTCAGACGGCCATAATTGGGCACAGGGATGTCGGAGTGCTCTGGGTTTTGGGAGTTACGAGATTGGGTGGGCTTTTGATGGAAAATTCTTGTAGAACACTACCGTGCTCGTACATTTATATAAGGCTTGGTAATATTTTCTTGATTCGATTCAAATTCTAATTCGAATCAGATTTAGGGTTGGATTTGCATCGGTTTAGAGGAGAACTAGATAAGGTCGGATTTGTAGAAAAGGTTGATAGAATTTAGAGAGAATTTGAGGAGTTTTCATAACCGAAAGCTAGGCCTTGTTTCTTCCCCCACGGTCGGGTTTTATATAGTTGAATATCTCGCAAGTTTATGAAAAACTCGTGAGATGTTCATTCATGCATTTGTTTTTTTACTTATATATATTTTTTTTTTACTTATATATATATATATATATATATTATATATATAATATATATATATAATATATATATATTTATATATATATATATATATATATATATATATATATATATATATTATATATATATTATATTATATATAAAAAAAATATACATATATATAATATATATATATATATATATATATATATATATATATATATATATATATATATATATATATATATATATATATATATATACTTTTTATATATATATATTTTTATATATATATATATCTATATATATATATATATATAAAAATATATATATATGAAAAGTATATATATATATATATATATATATATATATATATATATATATATATATATATATATATATATATATATATATATATATATAATAAAATCCTTGTGACTGAAATTACTCCTTTAAGTAGTAAAATACTAAGAATCATTTGCTATTTAATAATAAAAAAATACTGTAAAATTTAGAATAAAATAATGAAAATTCATATAAAAAATTATGGGGGATTACAGATGGTATCTGATTAGACTCTACTTTATGTGTATGTGTTGTTGGAAATGTTTCGACGTTCTAAGATAGTAGTACTTTTATTTTTAGTACTTATTCGATTTAAGATGCTGAGTTAATGAATTCAAACTCTTTCTATTATGCATTTTCTATATTCAGGATATTTTTCTTCTTTTTGGTGTGCATTTCTGCGTTTTATTCTTAGCACTATATTTTATTTGATGCTTCTTCCGTAAAACTATCTATGAACTTTATGTTCTTTCTTTATATTATCTCTGTGTTTCTTCAACGTTCGTCACTTATTCATGAATTGCGGGAGCTTCTTTCTTTGCAATTATTTTGCTAAGTAACAACGGAGGAGAAAATGATCTAGCATCCTTTTTAGGACTATTTTTACTAAGAGGAGACAGTGCAGAATAGTACCCTCCTAAATTTAATATTTTCGGTCAAATCAATATCAAGATGGTATATAGGTCAATTTTTGTCAATTATCAAAATATGGGAGATTACCCTGTCTCGATATAAGGGCTACTTAGATGATCTTCTCAAACTACTGCTCCTACCATTCAAGACTTTGAGCCATTTTTCTATTGAGTTTGTATTTTCATTAGCAATACATTTTTCATAATTTATTGAGTCTAGAAATACAATGTGCATCGAGTCGTACAAGAAAATAGGCTATCTACAAATGTTTTCAAAAATACCTTTCATTTTGAAAACAAACCCACTTACAAAAGCACAAACTACTTCTTAACTGCTTGACTTCTCAAAAAATCTAAAACCCGATTTGCAAAACCCTAACCAAACCAATTCTGGACCAACAGAATTCAGACCGAGTTTGGCCCAAATTCGGCCAGAGTTCTGTTAGTGGAACATTAGCTTTTAACCCCAGTCTCCCCGCAGTTATGGATGCAACAACTATCTGCCAAGATTCTCTCAAAGAATTATGCCCGAATTCTGTCAGAATTTTGTCTGAATTCTGTCCGAATTCTCCCCGAATTGCCCATTTGGAAAACCTATAAATAGAAAAAAATTCATCATCTTAACACACCAATTCACTTTCTTTTTTCTTCTCTCTAAGCCTACTACGGTCTTCCAAAGCCTTCTAAGCTTTCATTTTCAAATTCCAAGCCAGTTACAATCTTCAAGTCGATTTGCCAGTGTGGTACGGTCTAGAAGTTTCAGAGTGATTGTAATCAAATGCTTGATTCAAAATAGACACTTCACAATTAAAGTTGGTCAAGTGCTTCAGCTCAAAGCCCACGTTGTCGAAGTTACAAGGGCTTCATATGAAAACTTGCATTTTTCTATTGTGTATTTCAATTGGAAGCTAGAGTTCTTCCGACTGGATTAGTTCTCACAAGAGAGAAACCAATATACATCCTTGTGTTTGCATTTGCTCTCTACTCTCTACTTTTACATTTCTATATATGGGATATATTTTTGTGATCTTGCGACTAATAATTTTTAATAGCTAATTTTTTTGCTTCCTACTCTATTCACCCCCTCTAGAGTATAGCGTTTTATATCTCATTCCTACAGTAGGCACATCCATCAACTACTTCTCTATTATTTGCAGCATCTCATCAATAACCTGGAGAGATCACCAGATCCTCAGAAGTGACGTAGCAAGATATATAGTACACAAGCCTACGATAACACTAAGTAACATGTATAGAAGTATAGCAAGAAAATAATGGCAGAAGAATACTCAGTGAAAGAATAAAAACATGAAGAATGTGACATGCCATAGAGAATTGTGCTAATAAACATGACTACTGTACCGCAACTCAATGAGAGCTCACATTCCTCTAGTAAGTAGGCCAATGAGGACTCCTAAACTATAGTAAGTCTCCTTCGCAGCCCAATGGAACTCACGAATGAGAATGGCCAGGTATAGTCAACGTCTAATAAAAAGATCCTCGTTTAGAACTAAGAATCAAGTCAAATCATGTCAAGTCCAAGTCACCTCAGGTCAAGTAAAGGTAGGTGAAACTCAAGTCCAAGTAACAGAAACCCATGACAAACTCAATCGCACGAGAATATAAGAATCTAGCAAATATAGCGTAGCATGAATCAAGTATGTGACAAGGAAAAGAACATGTAGCCTGTAGGAAAATAAGTAAAGAATACATCATGAAGCATGAATAAGAATTATGTGATAGTAAAAAACAGAGATAAATATGAACAAGAATGACTTAAAATGAACATACATAATATTGTATAAGTTGGCAAGGTATACTTATTGGGGATATTTTGTCCGATCCATGTGGAGACTACAAGTACCAAAATCTAACCATGATTTATCCACGAAAAAGCAAAGAAAAATATTTTGTCTAGTCGATAATCACAACGTCGCTAAAATATTCCGTCGTTAAGTAGTTGTTACTGCACTTTTCTCCGACGTATTTGCGATTGCTAAATAGTTGATGTTGATGGAACTGGGGATTCCCAGGACCCTTACTTTGGTATGCGTATCGATCGATTGAAAGTTAAACATATTTAATACGTGTTCTAACCCTTCATAGGCGGAAACTCGGGTTCAAGAATTATACCTGTGACGGAAAGAAGACAAGTAGTTCTTGGCAATCTCGAGCAGACGACCCCGAGATCTTTCGTACGTATACCTTTCTCGAGTTGGATGTCGTGCGGACGACGATCTCCCAACCTTTTCTTCTCCTTGGCAGCCCTCTCTTTCTCTCCTTACGTAAATTACGAATTTAGAGAAGCTTTAGATTTTCTGATCTGTTATTTGGCGGCCAGAGAATAGACGATATATATATGCTACGGTAGGGACCATGAAGAGAAATTAGGGTTAGGCCTCCTAACGGATCTGGATATCCCATGTTCAGCACGAACACACAATCCAGGCCCATTAACAGTAGCTTGGTCCACTAATGAGCTATTGTTGTACTACCTCCCTAATTTGAAATTATGTTTGTAGGCTCCTTTGGCTCCCTATGTTAAGATATTGAATGTCCATCGATCAAATTAAGTTAATGACAACTATATTGATTCGACATCTTTTATCCTTAAGTAGTACCGTTCAACTTTATTTGTCATGTCGGATATAATCCACCTGCAGGGTTTACATGACAATCCTTATAAGCTTCTTAAGGGGACATCATCAACCTAATGTATCAGGACATGGATTCTATTTATAATCAACAGTCCGTCATACATACAATCTTATTACCCAATTCATAGAGGATGTTGACCCATAATGAATCTCACTCTTTTATGAATCAAAGTAATACACACTACATATACATGTCTGTTATTATATCCGGATTAAGAGCATAACCATCCATAATAACCGAGGTGTTTGTTCACTTATGTAGTCAGTACAAAGAGAACAACCTCAAGTGGTCCCATTCAATATACATAAAGTGCACTAGTGTAAAACAATAGTCAAGATAGACTAATATGAGATTACACTACAACCTTTCTAATAGATTGTCCAAGTCCATCTAGGTTGTGAACAATTTTTATATTCCATAGGAAACTGATAATATGATCTTCTGTGTAACACCATACACCATATAATCTACAATATAGAATATCAGACATTTGTATTAATACATGCAACAAATACAATATGCAAATATTTGCCTATATGATTCTTATTCAAAATTTAAGGAAATAAGGTTACTACAAAAGTGATGCTTATAGTATATAGCCCTAATAATCTCCCACTTATGCTCAAAGCATTGCTTTTCAGTATACTGTTATAAATCTTCCACTTATACTTAAAGCCATGTTGCTGCATATCTGACTCCTATTCCCTCAACATGACTATCAAAAGCCTTAGCTGGTAAGCTCTTTGAAGGGATCAGCTAGGTTGTTGGCTGATGCTATCTTGATCATAGCAACTTTTCCTTCCTTTACGAAATCTCGTATCATGTGGTGCTTGCGCTCAATGTGTTTACCTGTCTTATGGGCTCGTGGTTCCTTTGAGTTTGCAACTGCACCACTATTATTACAATAAAGTGTAATAGACTTATGCAAACTAGGTACCACATCCAAGTCTAAGAGAAAGTTTCTTGACATCCATTTGCCAAATCTCATAATCGAAATGAGCTGCAATAGATAAAAGAATCTGGATAGACTTAAGCATGGCTACTGGAGAAAAGGTTTCTTCATAATCGATACCCTCTCTTTGAGTAAAACCTTTTGCAACAAGTCGAGCTTTAAAGGTTTCAACCTTACCGTCTGATCCTCTTTTTCTATTATAGACCCACTTGCATCCAATGGCTTTTACACCAACGGGTGGTTCTATAAGCTCCCAGACCTGATTGGAATCCAAAGATTCTATTTTAGATATTATTATTTTTTGCCAAGACTCTACATCTTTATCTTGGAGAGCTTCGTTGTAGGTACAGGGATCAAAATCTTGTTCCACAGAGACGAAGTGTGACGACATTCCCAAGAACATATATTTATTCGTTTGTATCATAACCCTCCCACTACGATGAGGCACTGTCGGTTGTGGTATAACATTTGTGACACGTTGTACAGTTAATTGTGGTTCATCCTCTTGTACTGTTGGTACTGAAGTACTTGGTGTCTCACCTCTCAGTTCTTCTAGAACAAATGTACTTGTAGGTTTATGGTTCATCACATAGTCTTCCTCTAAGAATCGGGCATTGGTGCTAACAATGACCTTCCAATCCTTAGGACTATAAAATAAACCTCCTTTCGTTCCTCTTGGATAGCCTATAAACAAGCGTACTTCTATACAAGATTCCAACTTATCTGTTTTTCCATTCAGCACATGTACTGGACTACCCCAAATTTGAACTTATTTTAGACTAGGCTTACGTCCAATCCACAGCTCTGTGGGAGTAAGAGGTACTGACTTAGAAGGAACCAAGTTCAAAATACAAGCTGCAGTCTCTAAGGCATATCCCCAAAACGAATCTGGTAAATTTGAATAACTCATCATTGATCTAACAATCTCCATAAGAGTTCTATTCCTTATTTCGATTATACCATTCTACTGGGGCATTCTAGGTGTAGTCAATTGGGATGTAATCCTAGCCTCTAATAAATAATCCCTAAACTCTCCAAAGAGGTACTCGCCACCATGATCTGATCGTAATGACTTGATATATTTTTCATGACGTTTTTCCGTTTCAGCCTAGCACTCTTTGAATTTCTCAAAGCACTCAGACTTACGGCGCATCAAATAAATGTATCCATACCCTGAATAATCGTCAATAAATGTGACAAAATATTCAAAGCCATCTCTAGCTT
The DNA here is from genome assembly GCA_029216955.1 of Iris pallida. Classification (NCBI taxonomy): domain Eukaryota; kingdom Viridiplantae; phylum Streptophyta; class Magnoliopsida; order Asparagales; family Iridaceae; genus Iris; species Iris pallida. The sequence goes on from JANAVB010024254.1 coordinate 149,815, forward strand.
GGATAGTCATGGGTCCACAAAAATCAGAATGAACCAATTTCAACAAATCTTTGGCCCTATACCCCTTTGCTATAAAAGGCCTTTTATCTATTTTACCTTCCAAGCATGATTCACAGACTGGTAGTGCCTCCACTTCCAATAAACTCAAAGGTCCATCTTTAACCAGTCTTTGAATCCTTCTTAGGTTAATATGCCCCAATCGCAAGTGCCAAAGATATGTTTGGTTCATACAAGAAGGTTACTTTCTCTTATTTAAGTTAGATGACATATTATTCATTTCTATAAGTTGCATTGTGGGCGAAACATGATTAATGACATACAGATTATCAACTAATGCTCCAGAACAGATAAAATGTTTATTCTTTCTAATAACAATATTGTCATTAAAGTAAACTGAATATCCATCCTTCACTAACATAAAAACATAAATTAAATTCCTTCTAAGTGAAGGTGCATAAAGACAATCTCTCAATGTCAAAGGCTTATTTCTACCAAAAGATAAAGTAACATCCCCCAATGCAACGACCGCTTCTTTTGTAGCGTTACCCATGAATAAGCATATCTCTCCATCACTGAGCCGCCTGGTTTCCTAGAACGCCTGTAATATATTGTAGACATGATTAGTGGCTCATGTATCTACACACCAGGTGCAGGTAGATAGCACCGCTAAACATGTTTCAACTACAAGTAAATGAGATATACCTTCTTTGTTCCCTTGTTTGAGAAGTGGACAGTCACTCTTCCAATGTTCTGACCTTTCGCACTTGAAATATTTGCCTTTCGAATCATAACGCCTTGAGGTCCTATCCCTTTCTTTGCTGAGTTTGCCTGTTTGTGAATGTTATTCTTATTCTTACCGCCTTTTGGCTTAGAAGGAGAAGCCTTTTCAGAAACAAAAATATGACCACTCTGCCTAAAGAGAGATTCAGTATCCTGTAGCTCTTTTGCAAGTTCTGCCAAACTATACGACCTTTTGTTCATGTTATAATTAATGAAAAAATTGTCAAAACTTTTAGACGGAGTCCTGATAATGATATCTACCTAGGATTCCCCATCGATTTCAGCTCCAAGGATTTTTATCTCATTCATATGTCCCATCATCTTGAGAACATGATCCCTTACTGGTGTACCCTCAGCCATTTTTGTATTCATCAAACACTTCATAGAAAACTGCCTAGCTGCTCTACTCTGATGTTCGAAGAGTTCTTTGAGGTTATACATCATGTCATAAGCCGTAGTCTTGGCCTGATGTTGATGTTGCAGTACATTTGACATAGATGCCAGAATATAATATCGCGCCATCTCATCCGCCTTTTCTACTTCTTATAAGCCTCTTTCACCTCTTCATCAGAGTTAGCATCAGGCTTAGGTGGGCATTCCTCAACAAGTACATATTTGTACTCCTCAACAATCAAGGCAATATCCAGATTACGTTTCTAGTCAATATAATTAGGTCTAGTAAGTTTGTTTTCTTTAGGAATTACCATAAGTGGTCTGAAAGAACCCATTTTTGAAATCCTAAGAATCATATAAATAAAAATTATATAGGGCAAAAACTTTTTGAATCAATTAAATATTGATTCCCTCAAAAAATAATAAAAAATTTACCAACAACTTGAACATCATGAATTTAGCATGCCACGATAGTGTGGACGTATACAAATTCAACTTTGTTCAAGTAGGTACTACCTATTAATTTTACTATCATGTCAACATAATTTTATGACAAATAAAATTAATATGTTGGTCTTGCTCTAGTCATACAAATAATAGCAGTGACTCCGATGGGGAGGATACCATTATTTGTATCTAAGTGTATACCATTACTTAATACTAAGTCCATTACCTTGTAATGAGTTCCTTCAGATAGAGAAGTGAACACATACTAGTTTTCTTACTACAATTATCGCTAAGGAAGTTTGTACGGGTGATCAATTATACTCATCCAATATGGAGGAAGGCACTAAAGCCAAAGCACAAGTATAATTACATCACCTACAAACCAGTAATAGAGACCATAGAATTTATACTAAATAAATATCCTCTCCCACTTAGTTATTTAACAATAAGGGTTTTTCTACTAGTTGCTATTATGTCCATGTTGTCCATTATTAATGTAGGCTTAGTTTTTTCAAAAAAATAACCACACAATAATAAACATGCATAATCAGAAAAAGCAAAATAACAACAAATAAGAGAAAAATATCCAACTATTATGGTCATGTCTTTTTAGGTTTTGGCGAACAATTTCTTCATCGAAAACAATCCGTCTGCCTCTGGACTTCTTAAAACTGGCATCTCGTCCGACGTCAGAAACAACCACCACCGCTATCACGATTGATCAAAGATAATTAAAATTACAACAATTCTATGCCTCCCAAAGGAGTTCACACATAATCTAGGTTGAAAAATAAAATTATAAGCACGATCAACCCTCATGATTTTAATTACATCCACAGCAACAACAACATCCACGATATGTCCGTGGTTTAAAACAATCACAAAACAAAACATGCATTGGACCATAATAGTTGGATCTAAGATGCTTGCAAAACTGAGTTAGAATAGATCTACATCGACCGACTACTACACAAAGTAAGTTTTATTGGACAACATGGACGTATCAATCAATACGCAGATCCAAAGTGGCTTTGATACCAATTGATGGAACTGGGGACTCCCAGGACCCTTACTTTGGTGTGCGTATTGATCGATAGAAAGTTAAACAGATTTAGCACATATTCTAACCCTTCATAGGCGGAAACTAGGGTTCACGAATTATACCTACGACAGAAAGAAGAAAAGTAGTGCCTGGCAATCTCGAACGAACGACCCCAAGATCTTTTCCACGTATTCCTTCCTCGAGTTGACGTCGTGTGGGCGACGATCTCCCAACCTTTTCTTCTCCGTGGCAGCCTCTCTTTCTCTCCTTATGTGAATCATAAATTTAGGTAAAGCTTCAGATTTCTGATCAGTTATTTGGCGGCTAGAGTAGAGGATATATATGGGCTACGACAGGGACCATGATGAAAAATTAGGGTTAGGCCTTCTAACGGATCTCTATATCACGAGTTTAGCCTGAACACACAATCCAGGCCCATTAACAATAGCTCGGTCCACTAATGAGCTACTGGTGCACTACCTCCCTAATCCCAAATTATGTTTATGCACTCCTTTTATTATATCCTCGTTTGGCTCCCCATGTTATGATATTGAATGTCCGTTGATCAAATTAAGTTAATGACAACTATATTGATTCGACATCTTTTTATCCTTAAATAGTACTGCTCAAATTTATTTGTCATGTCGGATATAATCCACTTGCAGGGTTTACATGACAATCCTAATGAGCTCCTTAAGGGGACATCATCAACCCGATGTATCGGGACATGAATTCTATTTATAATCAATAGCCCATCATACATACAATGTTATTACCCAATTCATAGAGGTTGTCGACCCATAATAAATCTCACTCTTTCATGAGTCAAAGCAATGCACACTGCATACATGTCTGTTATTATATCCAAATTAAGAGCACAAGCATCCATAATAACGGAGGTGTTTGTTCTCTTATGTAGTCAATGCAAAGAGAACAACCTCAAGTGATCCTTTTCAATACACAAAAAGTGTACTAGTGTAAACCTATAGTCAAGATAGACAAATACCAGATTACACTGCAGCCTTTTCAATAGATTGTCCAAGTCCATATAGGTTGTGAACTATTTTTATATTCCATAGGAAACTGATAATATGATCTTCTGTGTGACACCACACACTATATTATCTATAATATAGAATATCAGATATTTGCATTAACACTTGCAACAAATATAATATGTAAACATTTGCCCATATGATTCTCATTCCAAATTTAAGGAAATAAGGTTACTACCAAAGTGATTCTTTTAGTATATAACCCTAACAGATGTTTGTGCGACGGTTTGGCGACGGAATATCTTAGCAACGTATGAGAAGTCAGCGACATTAACTAGTACTCCATAGACGACTAATTAGTGACTGAATGACGTCGTCTTAAATGACATATGAACGACTACTCAGCGACAATACTTTTCTTTTTTGATACTCTAAATTTTTCGACACGCGAAGTTGGCGACATCATATTCCCTCACTGAAACATCACAATTACGACGTATCAGTTGTGACTTAGCAACATATTATATGGTTTTGATACTCTTTACACTCTAATACTCAATGTTGGCAACGTCATTTGGTGTCATTGTTTAGTCGCCATTACGTCGAACGTAGTCAGAATTCTGTCACTAGATTACTTAGTTACGTCATTAGTGTCACGTTTTAGTCGCCATTCTGTCGAAGATAGTCAGTAATCCGATGCCAATATACCTAGCAACGTACAAATCTGTTTCTAGATAGTCGTTAAATTGCCCAGGACTACAAAAAAGAATACATTCCTCATAGTCGTTTAAAACAAACCTATCAACCATACATCACAAACTGTTGAAGAAACACAATCAATATGTTACCCATCCAGCACAACCCGCTGTAGAATTCTCGTCCTATCGATCTTCAACGACACAAACACCCAATGGAAACACATAGTGAGATATATAACTAAAAAAATCTATATAATACAAACAAATATCAAATATCGTCTAAATAAAATAATACAGTGCTAGGGAGATAACTGTTTGCAAAAACAAAAGTTTCATTTCTACTAACTAAGAAAGACTACAAAAGTACAATTAATTTTTGTGGAAGTACAACTATTGGAATCGGATCAGAAGACGATCACTTTATCCATTGGACAATGTGATATCGAAGACACGAGCCTCTGGAGGATGCAACAGCACTTTGTCAGTAGATTATGATCATTCGTGATGCTTTGAGACTGATTTGAAACTCTATTTACAAAGTTCTTGAAATAACTGTTTAGCAATTATTCTAGGTTGCATGCGCCTCAGGTCGTGCAGCTATGTTCATTTGTGCGAGCGGTTACACCAACTGCTGTGGATACGTGGCATCATTTGAGTGAGATACGCATAATCGTGAGCAATGTAGTGGACATATTCTACGAAGTTAGTGGCAAGCGCACCACGTCACCCTGCTCTGGACATCAAGTCGATCATATTACGTGAGCTTTATCAGGTTGATTGGGGGCACAATATAGCAACTTGCGCGAGCGGTTACACCAACTGCTATTGGCACGCGGCATCTTTTGAGTAAGATGTGCATGGTCGTAAGCAATGTAGTGGACACGTTCTACGAAATTAGTAGCATACATGCCATGTCACCCTGCTCTAGATGATCACATAGCGCGAGCTTCATCAGGTTGTGTGGGGGTGAAATGTAGCAACTTGCGCTTATGCACAACCTCGCGCACCTTGACACGTTGCACAAACTGGTAGCTGTCATAAAATCTGACCAAATCTCCTCGAGCGCCGTGTTGTACGAGATTTGAACGATTTTTCCTTGATATACATGCAGTCTGTTGTCAAAAATAAAGTCAGTCGTTACAGCTTCTCGAGGAGACGCACCAAGTGGTGCTCGTGCAACTTAAGGTTAGCACAACCTGATGCTGGCACAAACTGATGTATGCACAACCTATTGATGTGGCACAACTTGTTGAAGTGGCGCATCTTGTTGATGTTGTTCCTGAATAAGTGGCACCCCTTGATTTTTAGCTCCCAATGGGTGGCACAACTTGATTTTTAGCCTCTATAAGACCCCCTTCAAAGTTTTAAAAATTGGAAAAATTTCAAAGTTTTGAAATACTTTGAATTTAGAAATGACTGTGTCTAAGTTGTGCCGGTCAAACTCAAGCCCAATTTTTCAGCATAGGTTGTGCAACTGTTTGGGCTACAAAGCTATAAATAGTCGTACCTACAACTTTCTCTTCTTCCTAATCTCCTTTGACCACTCTATCTCTTCTTCTTCCAGATTTAGAAGCTTCTTCGACAAACACTAATGGCACCTAGAAGATTCGATATTAAGAGAGGAGAGGACTTCGCTGAGCCTTCATCTCGTGCCTCACCATGTAAAGAGGAGCGACATGCGTGTCAGTACGTTCTGCCTTTATCACGATGAGAAACTGTCAACTCGGCTATCGAAGGTGAGCATTTCGATCATTGATCCATGCATCGATCATATCAACTAAATTCTTTTTTAGGTTTTTTGGATTAATCTCTCCATCGTGTGTCCTCTCTTTTTAGAGTTTGGTGCACTTTCTGACTTGTGCCATCCTTTTTAGAGTTTGGTTGCTGTCACCTTGCGTGATGCAACACAACAGAGATGTTGCGATATGCAAAAGATGGCGCAGCACAGATACTGTGCTATATGGCACAATATAGATGCTGCGCTATAAAATATGGTGCAACACAGATGCTGTGCTATATAAAATGTGGTGCAATATGGCCGTTGTGTAACATGGAAGTCTTGGCACAACCAGTGATTTTTATACAAATTTGATCATTGCACTCTGTAGATTCACTAACTTCTTCTCTTTTACTTCTTGTAGGGAATCGGTTGGCAAGATTCTTCAGAACTAGTATCGGTGATGTAGGATAATATGAAGATGAATAAATCTGACACATACCTTAGATAGCTCAGAACTTTTTGAGTTTCAGAAGAGCCTTCCTCAAATGGTAGGAAGGGCCTTTATACCTGAGAGTTTAATGGTGGAGACACAGAACTAGGAATTGTATCACAAGGGTGATCTCATTCCTACTTCCTACGAAGGGTCATCGTTTCTCCACCAGTTGTATTGATAGCATCTTGTCTTCGAGCTGTTGTACCCTATCATTCTCCTTTCGACTTTCTGAGAGAGAAGACCAGAGTTGATTTTGGTGCCTTGCTTGCTGCTTCAGGTCGAGTCGACAAGGAACTGGCACCAACAAGAAGATCCAAAGATATAATAGACCTTTATTTGTTGTATCAGAATAAAAATCTAAGATGTAATAGATTTCCATTAAGATGTAACTATGTTTTTAAGGGAAAGAATAAAGAATGATATTCTCTCTTCTTTTTGCTGGTATCTTTGTGGTTTTGAGAGTAATATGGATGTGACGAGTCATTTGATATAGATAATATAATTCAGAGGTAATGTGGACGTGAACTCATTTTTCTATTGATGATCTTTAAGTCAGCTAGGACTCAAAGACATGATATCATGTCTAAAAAAACGATATCTGTAATAATACAGATTTATCATAAAGATAGGATATCTTTTAAAATGATTGGGTTTCAAAAGATAGAATTGATTATTCGGATGGGCTCTACTGGGATTTTGAGTATTTATTATCTGTGGTTTTATTTGCGAGAAAGTAAATAAATGATAATAAATGTAGGCCTATTCGCGAAATGAATAGAGACAAAAAGATTGATGAATGAGTAGTCATATCTTTTGGAGGAAAGATCGTTTCGGTTCTCGAGAGAGAAAATAAATGAAGATCTATTCATAAGATGAATAGAGATGAATGAACGGACATGCCTTTTCGAGGAAAGGTCGTTTCGGTTTCCGAGACAGACTGTTTGACATTTTTGTCTATAAATAGTGCGAAACCTTTTTGAGGATGTTATCAACACCTATTCCTTTATTACAAATGTCTTCCGAAGATGTGTCCAAGGAGGCTGAGGTCATCCCGAAGACTGAAGCCGCTATCGATAATCATTCTACTGAGCCTCCGTTGTCTGTTCAGAAAGAGGCGGGGGAAAGCTCGACTGTTCCTGGGCCACAATAAGACATCCTTACCAGACTTGTAGATCCTGGAAGCACTACCGAGGAAGAAACTCTGAGGAAGGCTGCATGTGAATTGCTAGTGTCGTCCGACAATAATGTATTTGAACTTCTTGCGAAATATGTCTTCGATCAAGAGGGCTCTGGTTCTCATTGATTTTAAGTATTTCCTTTTGTCTAAGTTATGCAATAAAAAAAATTATTTACATTCTGGTTTTTGTGCTGATGTATTTTTATACATAGTATTTCTTGAGAAATTTGCCATTGGTAGGCATCATGGCGACTCAACCATCCATACCAGTCAGTTGATAAGCTCCGTTTGACAAAATTTTAATTACAACGTAGAGACCTTCCCACTTTGCTTCGAACTTGCCCTTGCTCATGTGCGTCATAGTCATAGGACGTCTGACGGTTAGAACTAGTTTTTTTTATGAAATGCTCGTACTTTAACTATACGGTTGAAGGCTTTTGATATACGAGCTTGGTATATCTCAAGGTATTTTTGTGCTAGGAGCCGTTTCTCGTCCAATGCTTCAAGCTCCTGAAGTCGAAGACGATCATTATTTTCTTTTGTTAGTTCATTGGCAATTGCAATACTTTAGGAGGGGATTTGAATTTCTAATGGTTTGACAGCTTTGCATCCATATAACAAGGAGAAAGGTGTGCAACCGGTTGGAGTACGTCTAGTAGTGAGATAAGCCCATAGACATTCTCCAAGATTTTCAATCCATTTTTTTATTGGTAGAAATGAATTTCTTGAGAAGCTTGATGATAGTTTTGTTGAATGCTTCAGCCAAACCGTTCGCTGCAGGATTGTAGGATGTGGAAGCAACATTGTTAATTCTGTTATCATCACAAAACCGAGTAAACTTTTGATTGATGAATTGTGGTCCATTATCATGAATAATTCGTCGAGGAATGTTGAATCTGTATATCACATGATGTTTGATGAAATTGATGACGCTGCTAGTCTTGACTTTAGGTAAAGGTATGGCTTTCGCCGATTTTGAGAAGTAATCGGTTATAGCTAGTATAAATCGATGTCCTCTAGATGACGGTGGATTGATGGGACCAATAACATCGGTTCATCTTTCTTCCTGGAGGGTACTAAGAAGGAGTCCTGCATTGGTTCGAGCTATACTTCATCTTGGAGAGGTAGAACTTCTTCTATGGTAAGTGGTTCAAATTTATCTAGCATTTATTTAATTTATCTAGCATTTCTAAATAACATCGAGTATAATAAAAAAACATCAGTATACTGTAAAGAAGATGCTACTTTATTGATTTGTACATCATCATTTACAACAAGAATCTTAGCCTTAACAGAAGGCTTAGTAAGGTTGATAACCAGAGGAGGAGAAAGAGGATTCTTGGCCTTAACAGAAGGCTTAGTAAGGTTGATAACCAGAGGAGGAGAAGAAGGATTCTTGGCCTTAACAGAAGGCTTAGTAAGGTTGATAACTAGAGGAGGGGAAGGAGAAAGTTTGTTACGACGAAGGTCGATAACAAGAGGCGCAAAAGAGTTGAGCTCCCATTATTCCCTTTCTACAACAGGAGGATGTTTGTTATGAGAGGAAAGATGGATAGTCAATGTCTGAGAAGAAGAGGGACGAGTTGTACGTCCTTTGACGGGAATTATGAGAACATCTTTTGAAGTATCTTTCGATTCTTCCTCACTATCCATCGCTAATACAACCTTCATGAACTCTATCTTGTACATTCGAGAATCCGTATAATATGCTTCAATGCCCCTGAAAGGATTTAGGTCAGCTACTTCCTTTGGGACCTCTCCATTGACGTCTACATATTTAAAGTATTGGTGTAGAGTGGATGGTACAATGTTATGCTCATACAGAAAGGGTCTTCCCAGCAAGGCATTATAAGAGCCATGATTGTCGATCACATAGAAAGTAACCTTTGTACGGAGATTGCCTATTTGAACTTTCAGGCAGATCTTTCCGAAAGGTTCACTTCTTCCAGAATTAAATCCTAAGATTGTCGTGATGGTTATTGAAAGATTATGTACGGGAATCTTTAATGCATCTAGTAAAGTCTTTGGCATGATGGTGAGCGCAGACCCAGGGTCAAATCAAGATGCGATCAACCTTCATAGTATCGGTATATCCTGTGAAGTAGAGGGGTCGGTCATGACGATTATTTCCCAACAGCATATCATCTTGTGTAAAGGTGATGTTGGACATCAGCTCTATCATACTATGACAATGAAAGCAAGTTACAGGCTCCTCCTGTGGCTTCTTGAGGAGTGCTAGACAAGTATCATCTTGCATCAAGGCTTCACTCAATGTCTCTCGAGTTTCTTTTGAGAGATGCAGTAGTTCAAAAATTGATAACCTTGCCAGGGTATTAGCCAGCTGAGCCAGTATATCAAAGTTATACGACTTTTCGAGTCCTAAAACTGGAGTCTTCTTCAATACTTTGTCAAAGCAGACAGGCTGCTTTCCTTTATCAGCTGCGTTGGTTTGGGAGGAGTTGGTTCTACTGGAGATAATATAACCGATGGAACTTTGATAGCAGGAGAAGGTGATGCTAGAGGAGCCTCTGGAGCTAGAGTAGGGTTCTTTTGACCTTTTGAATAGTCTCTCAGGTAAATTCTTCCAGACCTGGTACCAGTTAAGGCCTCTTCTTCGGATACAAGTTTGAAGGACACCATATTGCAACTTTTTGTCTGGATTCTGCTTCTGGAAGGTTTCTTTTGACAAGATGAAGAGTTTATTCAGTAACCCAAACCAACCCTAGATTGGTTATGTGAAAGGCATAGATAAAGAGGTATGGAAGATCATTTTCAATGATTCAAGCCGGAAGCCTTTTGTAGATTATATCCCATCTTTGTCATTAGTTCACGAGACTGTGGACTATACAGATGGAAAGCTGGTTAATATTTGGCTTCTGGCTTTGACAGTGTTGTCTCAAAAGGGGAGAAAAAAGAAGGATCTGCAGCATAAGTGAAAGTGGCAGTTAAAGGTGGAGAACCATGTTCACCCAATGAACTCCTATGACATGACTTATATTTGGTTGCTTTCTTGGCCTTTAAAGAAGGTGCTTCAAAACCAGCCACCAAATCAGGATGAATCCACATGATTTCCTTTTTATCAGTAGAAAGAGGAACAAGACCATCAGTTCGTGCAGGTAGAAGAATAACAATCTCCAAGGTAGTTCTCGGGATAAGAATGATGCTGTTATGCACAAGTTGAGCAAAAAAATCGTTAAACTTTAAAGAGACGACATTACCCGTTACAGTCTTTTCATCTTGTCGGAGAGTAATCACTACTAAAATCTGCTCAATTGACAACATATATTTAGCGACGTTCGATTAACGTTGCCAAATTGTGTACATTAGTGACATTTTGTTGAAACGTTGCTAATAGTCGCTACTAGCGACGACCTAAGCGACGTAACAACGACGTATATTAATCACATAATCTAGTTGTCGTGAAACATCGCTCTGACGTCGCTAATAGCGAGTAACTTAGCGACGGTAATATTAACGTCGCTAAATTCTAATTATATCCTCCCACCGATTTATTTCCCCTCATTTTACTCTCTTACTCTCTCTCCTCCCCCCTCCGGCTCTCTCACTCTCTCCGGCGACTCTCCTCCCTTTCCGGTACGTGACTGTCCCCCCCTCTCTCTTTCTCTCTGGCTATTTTGGTTGTTGGTGGTTAGGGGGTGCGGGTGGCTCGGGGGGAGGTGCAGTAGGGATGCGGGTGGTTGGGGGGTGAGTGGGGGGTGGCTGGGGGGGTGGAAGAGGGGGGACGAGGGCGACTGGGGGTGGGCAGCTAGGGTTAAGGTTTGGGTTAGGGTTCATTTCCTTCCATTTTACTCTCTCACTTTCTCTCCTCCCCCTCCGGCGCTCTCGTCCTCTTCGGCGCTCTCACCCTCTCCGGCGACTCTCACTCTCTCCGATGACTCTCGTCCCTATCCGATACGTGGTACTCTTCCCCTCCCTCTATCTCTCCGGCTGCTTTGGTTGTTGGTTGTTGGGGGGTGTGCGTGGCTCGGGGGGAGGGGAAGGGGGGATGCGGGTGGTTCCGGGGTGAGTGGGGGGTGGCTGGTGGGTGGGGTAGGGGGGACGAGGGCGGCTGGGGAGGGGAGCTAGGGGTAGGGTTCGGGTTAGGTATGGGTATGTGTGGGCGGCTGGAGGAGGGGAGCAGGGAGGAGGGGAGGGTTAGGGTTCGGGTTAGGGGTGGTATGGGGGGGCTTGGTCAGGGGTACCGATAGTGCCAAAAAATCTGATAATTTAGTAATAATTATTTGTTTTTCGACACCGAAAAATATGATACTCCGATTCGAACGCACCGATAGTGTCGATATTTGTAACAAGTAGTTTTATTGGTTGGTTAATTGGTAACATGGTGATCGGGACATATAGTCCCTGCAGCCATTCGACTGGCGAGGCAGAAACTATGGTACGACATGGTGATCAGGACATAGTCCCTGCAGCCATTCGACTGGCGAGGCTGAAACTATGTAGCCGTAGATAAAGTTGACTGTCCTTCGACCCTCATCCCTCGACAATGATGATATGACAACCTATCACTATATCTTATATAGTAGTAGATGATGTCTTTGTATTACATTATGTGAGTTCATTTTGATTCTGTTACATTCTTCAGATACTAGATACGATAAGAACATATACTACACCGTATGTACAAAACATAGATGATTCACACTAATGTATGCTACAATAAATTTTGGGTTGTGTTCTAAGCCATCCGCTCTCACACTTGGCAAAAAATTAAATTTTTGTACTTTATCTGCTTTCGAAAATGTACTCAAATTACATGATGGTTCATTTAGTTAGCTTGCTTATGTTATAATTATATTATTTGTGAATATCGATCTTACCAGATGGTACCCATGACCCGAGGAGCGGCACGTCGTTTGAGGGAAACAGTAAATGCTGAGGTGGCTCCTCCTACTGTTAAGAAGGAAGTGGCACCGGTAGCTAGTGAGACCGGGAGTTCTATTCATCCTGCACCGGTAGCCAGTGAGACCGGGAGTTCTATTCATACAGCACTTGCAATGGACTACATCTCTTCTGCCGTCGTCGATCCCACTTATTCGAGGTGGTTGCGTGATCGTATCACTGAGCGTTTGCATGAGCTGCATGGTTCTCATTAGCTATTAGTAATTATTTGTATTGGATCCCTCTACGCGAGCAAGTCCAAGGAAGGACCCCTCTACGCGAGCAAGCACCCTACGCGAGCAGGTGCTCTACGCGTGCGAGTACTTGGGCGGAACTCTAAGCACGCGAGACTCTATGCACGCGAGACTCTATGCGAGACTCTATGCACGCGAGATACTACACGAGACAATACGCACACGAGACTCTACGTGAGCGGGAGTCCCCTGCGTAGAGCCAGAATGAGCTCGGCGTAGAACGAATTACGCGGACACGTAAGGCGTGAGCGTAAAAAAGGAACACTACGAGGGCACGTGAAAACGTGTGCGTAAAGGAGGAGATGCTACGATGGCACATAAAACGTAGGCGTAAAGGAAGTCACCACGCAAGCACGCATGAATGTGTGCGTAAAGGGCTCGACTTCTCCCCAAGGCCGAGACTTGCAGCCGTGGAGACTCAAGAACTCAAGGAATCCCATCTCGGCCAAGACTTGGTGAAATCCAGCCATATAAAAGCCAAACTTGCATAAAATCGAAATTCCCACAACATAGAACTCTCTATTTCGAAAACAACTAAGTTCAGTAGATCAAAACCACGAAGATCAAAAATACTAAAACTTAGATCTACATGAAATAAACCACAGAAATTAAAATGCTAAGTACTAAAGTGTCTTAGAATCTCGTGAGGAAGACAATAGAACAACAAAAATTGAGTTCATCCATGAAGCACGTTGCACTTGCTTACTACAGGTTCGGTGGAGGAATGGAGAAAAAGAAGAGAATTATAAGGAATGAAGGAGGAGAGAGAAGGGTTGTTGGGTTAATAAATAGGGGATGGTGGTAGGTAGGGGTTTGCATACTAACCCAAACCAAACCCAACCAGATCGAACCCAACCGAACTCGATGCATGCCCCAGCCAGAATAAACCACACGAGCCATGAAATGCCAACTAACTCATGCCAATGCAAGAAACCCAAGACTAGCCAGCCAGGACAAGTCAAAATATGGGTTCGAGATATGTACACGTATACCAAAATACGTATAACAAAAATCGAGGGTGACACTGACCTTCCAGCAGCAGAGGCCACAATAGTGTGTTCAGACCCAAGCTCAGATTCAGAACAGGTAGAGAGGTAACCAGCAGAGGAGAATAACACCAAGAGGACAGGGTCAAGCTATGGCTTTGACCATGGCAGAAGAATTGGCATCAGGTGAGGTGGTGGCAGGTACCATTCTCGTCAACTCTTTTCCAGCATCAGTATTATTTAATCAGGTGTATCGCATTTGTTTATGTCTGCACGATTTGCAACACAGATAGGACTGGAGCCCGAGTCATTATCAGTAATGCTTAATATAATTACTGGTAACAGTCTTGTAGGAGTAGATAGAGTCTTTTCTTCGTGTTGAATCGTAGTTAGCGGTAGAGTTTCCTGCTAAATTGATAAAATTTTCGATGGTCGACTATGATACGGTCTTAGGAATAGATTGGTTGAAGGATCAGTATGCAAGAATAGACTGCCATGCTGGCAGGATTATTTTTGGTATTCCTGGCGAAAAACATTTTTTGTTTTCCAGAAACAAAGTAGAACCCTCTCCACCAGTCTTACAGATGGCAGTAGCAGAAGCGGTTTAGTTTTTCTGAGTAGTTGAAGAATTTTCTGACGTATTTTCCGAAAAGCTTCTAGTCATACCGCCAGAGAAAAAGATAGAGTTCTCCATCGATTTGATTCAAGAGACGACACTAGTATCAGAGAGTGTCTACAGAATGGCACCATCAGAATTGAAGATCCTGTACAAGATGATTAACGAACTCAGAACCAAGGGATTCATTCGTGCTAGTGGATCACCTTGGGGAGCCCCGATGCTTGTTGTGAAAAAAAAGGATGGTACGTCAAGATTGTGTGTTGATTATCGTACTTTGAATTCTGTAACAATAAAAAATAGATATCCCTACCAAGGATAGAGGACTTATTCGATCAACTCAGTGGAGAAGCAGTATTCTCGAAGATTAACTTTTGATCAGGGTACCATCAGATAAGAGTCAGAGAGCAAGACATCCCGAAGATGGCATTTAGATCTCGATATGGGCATTAAAAATTTCTCGTTATGCCATTAGGGCGACCAATGTGCTAGCAGTATTCATGGATCTCAAGAATTGCATATTCGTGTTTGCCATTAAATATAAAAGAACAGAACAATTATCGGAGGACCGGACTTTTACTTCACGTTACAAACTCGCTTGTACAAAGAAAGCCTAGGGACGAAAACCTAGGTACAGCAGTCTAAGTACAATTGTTTATTTTAGATTTTGGAGGGTGACGGTAGAGGATCGGGCAGGCGACGGTAGCCCTGCCTTACTCCTTGGACGATCGGTATGCAGCCTTGGCTCCTACGAGAAGATGGTTGGCATTGACGAAGAAATGCTCTTCTTACTCCTCTATTGCTCTTCTGGCTTCTCTCTCTCTCTCTGTGTGTATTCTCTCTCTCTGACTATGGAGGGAAGTCTCTTTGTATATACGTATTTCTCTCTGATATTGTATATATTTTACAAGGGAATGGCACCTTGCTATTTATAATATTGGAATGTGATCATTAGGGTTGCTAATGATTAGCTCTTGGAGATGGCGGCGGCCCATAGATTGGTCAATCCAGGCCGTTCAATTTTGATTATGACGAATCCGAGCCTTTAGGTATAGATTACACCAAATTCCATTAGCAATTAATGCTGATTGGAATAAATCTTCCTTATAATGATCTTCTGATATCTGCGAATAAATTAGATCTATTCTTCTGCCACGTGTCCCAGATTATCGAGATTTGACCCAATCTTTAATGGCAGCAAATCTGAGGAATTAATCGGTTTAGGACACGTGTCCTAGGAGCTGCTGGGGGGATCTGGACCGTATGACGAGTGAGCCGCATATGAATTTGAGCCGCATATGGTTAAGCCCACATGTTAGGGCTGCCTGGGCAGTGGCCCTCACTTGAGCCCTCGAACCACAAGGGAGTAATCTTTGTGGGCCGCATAGGTACATATCCGCCTGAGCTGCATGGATATGATCCTCTTGAACCGCATGAGAAGTCCTCGCTCGAGCCGCATGAGGCTTTCTTGACCTGAGCCGCATAAGACAGATTCACTCTGAACCGCATGAGAAGTTCTTTGTTCGAGCCGCATGAGGCTTTCTTGGCCTGAGCCGCATAGGACAGATTCACTCTAAACCGCATAAGAAGTTCTTTGCTCGAGCCGCATGAGGCTTCCTTGACCTAAGCCGCATAGGATTCATTCTGAACCGCATGAGAAGTGAGCCGCATACGAACGCCCACGTGGCAAGGCTACGTGGCATTTTTATGGCTCTTGGAGGATTTATGCCAGAGATCTCTTTTCTCTTCCCTAGAGATTCATCATTATGACAGAGCCATAATTACCTGCTTTTGTGTCAGGGCTGTCAACTTTTCACAGGGGTCAGCCGTCAAAGCAATTAATGCAGCATGGGTCGGAGGGAAGCACTGTTAGGCCACGTGTCTTCTGAGCTGCATGGAATGCCTCGGGCCGCATAGCTTCTTATGCCGTATGACTCCCTGAGCCGCATGAGTTTTCTGAGCTGCATGGATCTTTCCTGGCCGCATAGATCTTTTTCCATGCTTCTACAAGACCCCCTTCAAAGTTTTCAATTTATAAAATTGAAATACTTTGAATAAGAAGCATGACCGTATTCTTCTAGCCGTATATGAAATCCTGACCGCGTAGAAGTCCTGGCCGCATGGATTGTTCAGCCGCATAGGTAACTCAGCCGCAGGAGACTGTTCAGCCGCATAGCTTCTTGCCATGTCATTATTTGCCACGTATGGCAATCTTTATCACTTAAATATTGTTGATTTTTTAAAGGCCACTTTTTGGTTCGGGATCCGAGGAGCTTGGCCTTCATTTTCGGCGGCTTATTTTGATAACCGAAGAGTCGGTTTACGTGTATGCACGGGGATCGAAATGCTCCGTCTTTGTTTATAAATACGGGTGACTTTAGCCGGAGGGACTTCTTTACCTTCTCTTTCGTTCACTCTTTTTCCTGTCTTCTCTTTCTGATCTTCCTTGTTTTCTCGTCGAAGCAATGGCTCCTAAGTCTTCTAAAGTTATTTCTGCCGCCGCGAAGGGCAAGAGGGTGACATCTTCGTCAGCCGTAGAGCCTGAAGCGCCCGAAGTGCCCTCTGACGTTCGTCCTGTCTTTAAGGGTAAGGGTTGCATTTGGATCTTGAGTACCCATGGCTCTGCTGCATATTTATGCACAAGCCTCCTCCCAAGTTGATGGCAGAGCCGCATATGCTGTATAGGCCGCATAACTTTTCATGCCCGAACCGCATAGACCAAGCCCCATGTTTGAACCGCCGAAGAAGGATTTAAACACGTAAAGTCTCCTCTGAACGGAGCCGCATATGTTCTTAGTAGGCGGAACCGCATAGCATTTTGCGCCGCATGAGTTCTTCTGTTAGAACTGTGTACATTCGTCCAATCCGTATAAGCTATCGAGCTAGAGTCATATGGAAATACCATCTGATTTGGGCCGCATGAGACTGTATTGACTCGAACCGCATAGGCTTCCTCGAAACTGTATTTCTTGAAACCCAACTGGACTGGAGCCGCATAAGACATTATTGACCTGAGCCGCATAGGCTTGTGAGAGCTTCAATAATTTTTTGTTTCAGCCATCTTTTAATCCTGCTTCTTCTTTCTTTCTTTTTTTCAGTGAACCTCCCAACCAATCCAGCAGGAGAGCTCCTTGTGGGTTCAGCTCAGTATACCGCAGACGTGCAGCTTGACGAGTTAATCCGTCGTATAGGGGATCAACTTCCCACTAATGAGCCTAGGGAGAGAGTGGCTGCTATTAATAAACAACCTTTCCGCTTTCTTTATTCAATGATGAATTCGGGGAAGTTGGATGGAGAATTTCTGAAACCGGCTTTTCTCTTTGGGGATGCCTTTTCTATAAAGAACTCTCGATTGCTGGATGTCTCAGAGCACTGGGATTTTTCTGTAGACGGGGTAGAGATTTATATCCCTGAGATGGAGCGGCATTATCCTCTCTCATGGTTTAACATGGTACCGCGGGGCAGGACTATGGTGGGCTCCCTGACTCCCACCCAACAGGGAATGTTTGTGAGCAAAATTTACTACAACAGATGCACGGGTTTAGTATGCGCGGGCAAGGAATCCGTGAGTCGGACTGTGATGGGGCTGCTCCCGGGCACTTTTGTAAACACAACTGGCCCTAATTTTACCTTCACCCTAGCTGATACTTTTCTGAATCAGCTCGCTCACAAGGGGTCTTATCCCATAGGCAGGTTGTAGCTGCTGAATTTGATCAACCCCATTCCCACATGGACTAATCTTACCTCATGGATTTTGAGGAATTATGGGGACTTTCTTCAGGAAATTGATCTCTACTACGCCGTCAGGGGTACCGGCTACGGGTTGCCCATTAACAAGCCCTTATTTATGGCTCTATTGGAGCTGTATAATCGGCATACAGGGACTTTCTTTGCCCCCGGAGGAGAACTGGGGCTTGCTCTTCATGAAATGAACACTGTGTCTAGATTGCCGTGGGGAGGTGAAGCTTTTGAAGTATATACACCGACTAACGAAGAACTCGAAGAGCTGGATCGACGGTTTCCTGGTTTCGTTGCCGTGTACCAAGAACTGTTGTGTCATCATAGCGCCTGTCATCAGATGGCTATCAAGAAAGTAAATAGTTCAGAAGGGAACGCCCCTCACACCAAGGCCTGGATTTTGTATCTTTTCAAATTGCGTCCTTCCGGTCAAGTTTTGTCTCGAACTCCTCGAACCCCGAAGGAGGTGAAGGATATGATGTCGAAGGTCAAGAAGTCGAAGTCTACCCATGACCAGTTTGGGAGTAGCACTGACTCCCTCAGTTATTTCCACTATGGTACCCGGGAGATGTCTGATAAAGCGATCTTAGCTGGGTTCTTGATGGTGTGGCTACGCAACTGTGTAGTCTCGGGCGGCACAGGTTCTATAGAAAGGATCAGCCGCCATTTCATTCTTCCTGCTGTAAAATTGGTCTTCAAGGTAAGACTGGCGCTCCTCCCGGCCATGGTGTGTAGGATACACCACGGCCTTCGTGCCTTTTCATCTAAAGTCATTGCTCGCGATGTGTCGATGGACTTTAAACGGATAGAACTACCATACCACTACCTCATGGGGTGGTTATTGATGCACTATCGGTCGTTGATGAGGCCGGGACCCGATGAAAACGTTTCTATTGATGACGCCTTCCTTTTTCGGTATCGTCATCAGCCTTAGGAACATGATACCATACCGGCCTGCCGGAGGGCGTTGGCAAGAATTGATGGGCCCGAATTCTTCGTATCTCTCCCTGAGTTCACCCTCGGCGAAGTGAGGAGGGTATATGTTGACGGCATTGATCTCCCCCAACTTTTATCTGAGAAGATGCTTCTTTGGTTACGCAATATCTGTCCCGTGCACCTGGTGTATCGTTACCGGAATAGAGTATACCTGGAGCCTTATCTGCCCAGTAGATTTTTCCATCAATTCGAGTATAGTCAATTGTTCCTGGATCGCCCTAGCGCTTGCTTTAGCTTTGAGAGCAGTGTGCTCGATGGCGTCTTGGCTTGGCATTATTATAATGCGTCCCATACCTGAGCCAGCTTCTCACTCCCTGATGCCAAGGTGGAGGGTAACATCTTGTATATAGCGGCCCTTTATCATGTTGCAGCGAGCAAGCCTCCTGTTGGTTTTGATATGAATACTAGCTTCATTGTTGGCACCAGTTTGGCTGAGAAGCCAGAAGGGTCCAAGAAGAGGAAGAGGGGGGCGAACAGGGTTCCTGTGTCGGACTCAGAGTCCACTAGGGCGGATGAGGAAGACGACGAATAAGATACTGATGACTTATCTCATTCTTCGGGCGAGGAGGTTGGGAATCAACCCCCTGCCGTGCCGGCTGAAAGGGCCGTGGGTCAATCGTCTACTCTATCTGACGAAGTAGTAGAGGATCAACCATCTGCGGTACCTGGCCCTTCGCTTAAGCGAAGCAGGCGCGTGACTACCGTCGATGACCGACCTTATTCCACGAAGCACGCTGCGGTAAGACGTCGCCGGCTGTTTATTGATGATGAGGACGTTGTTCCTAAGGTGATTTGGGCTTTAGCTGTTTCCTTTCTTCTCCTTCTATGTTATGGCCTAATTATTATTTTTTTTGCTCTTTATAGGCGTCGGATGAGCTCGCCCCTCAGGACCCGATTACCGAGGCTAATCCAGTCCTATCTCATTTAGTCAGTGGTGTGTGCACCGCTATCATTGCTGTTAGGGTGCTTCCGGTTGCGATCGAGGATTCCCACCGTACTGGAACCTCAACCCAGGGTGATGGGGGCTTTACTGCGCCCGTCCCTGAGACGTCCGAACCCCAACATGATGACTCTGTGGGTGGGGAAACTACGCCGGCTGTGAACGAGCCGTCATCCCCGCGCTCTTTCCCTGGTAATACAAATCGAACCATAGCTCGTGAATAAGCCTATGTGTTCTTGTCATCTTTTCTTTCAGTTTATGTCGACTAATGGTTGATTTGGATGTTCAGATCTCAACCCTTCGTTGCTAGTAATTGATGTTGCTAGATCGTACCCTACCGGAGAGGGCCTGACAGAACCTCTCTGTGTCGAGGGGCCTTTGTCTGGGTCGAGCTCGGGGTCCCGGGTTGCAGTACAACTGGGACAAGAGGCGATACCCCCTGTGTCCTCCTCTGCGAATGTAGTTTCGGGGGTTAACCTTTCCTCCCTGCCGAGCATCCAGGCTCTTCGGGCGGCGGAAGAGGAGTTAGCCGCCATCCAAGCATCCTTCCGTACGGAATTTGCTTCCTTGGTGGCGGGTGCAGTAACTTCTGAAGCTGCTCCTCCGGTATCGTCTGCCACTCTCCCTCTGACGCCGTCCTCTACGGAGGTCTTGGATGACGCGTTACAGGATGTGGTTGCCAGCTTCCATCGTCATTTGAAGAGAGGGGTCGAGGCAGCAGTGGAAAGGGGGACTCCCTTTACTCTGGCCCGTCGATGTGCCGGAGGCCAGATTACCATCCTTAAGACACTCCCTGGAGGAGGGGAATTGGCTGCGCTTTTGGAGCCGAAGCTATTAGAAGCTGATCGTCTCGTGGCCCAGTTTTGCTTGTTGCAACAGACTGATTTACCTGCGGCCATAAATCAAGAGCGCAACTTTCTCATTACTGCGGTGGAGAAGGTGATGGCTGCCCGGGAATCGCTCAAACCGGCTATATTGAAGGACCGTCGGGATCTAACTCGATTGCACGACCAGTGGAGCCGTCGGACTGAAGATTGCTCAACTCGGGAAGTGGATGCTTTCCGCGGGGTAGCCGATATCCGGAAACATATCCTTAAACTCCAAAGAAAATTGGCTTTCCTGGAGTCAGAGCTTGAGACCGCTCGTTTTGAGAAAGAGACTGCTATCCAGGAGGCTGATAAATACAGTAGGGCTTCTGCTAAACTAGAGCTTGCCCTCAAGAAGATGGAGGACAACTGGCAGGCATATACTCTTCTGAATGACGCAGAGCAGTTATCCCAAGAAGTCGAGCGTCGAGCTAAGCAGAGGCTTGATCGGGGGACTGCCTTGGTGAAAAACCGTCTCTTGGAGTTGTGCAATGCAGAACTGTAGTCGGCTTTTTCCCTTTTTTTCCTGTTTTCTTTCTATCTGAAGGGGACATGATCCCAAAATATGTAATGCTTTTTCTTCCTTCAAATAAAGAGTACTTTCAATTCAACCCTTCATTTGTATTGCCTGCTGCGCCTGTGATACTGTGGTGATGTTATCCCCCGCATAGGGGATATATTTGTGGACCTGTTACCCATGGCGTACCTTAGTTTTAGGCAGAGGTAACAAGTTTTGGTCAGGGTACCTAAAGCAGCCATAGCGAAGTAGTCATGGGTGCTCTTGGTATTGAGAAAAGGAATGCCGTAGAGCAGCTGGGCTCCTGGGGCATGATGAGGTGGTAGGTTTGTGCTGAGAAATTTAGCTGAGGATATTTGTGGGCCTATTATCCTTGGCGTACCATGGTTTAGGATACGGATAATAGGATGAAGGGGAACCGACATACTTGCTCAGAGGTAACAAGGACATGGCAAGTAGGAAGGTTTTTTAAACGTAGAGTCTTCCTACTCAGAGGTAATGAGAACATGGCAGGAGTGAACCCGACGGAGGATATTGATGGTCATCAGAAGACGTTTGTGGTCAACAGAGGACATTTATGGTCAACAGAGGACATTTGTGGTCAACAGAGGACATTTGTGGACCTATTACCCTTGGTGTACTCCGGTTGTGGGTACAGATAATAGGTCGAAAGAGGATCATCATACTTACTCAGAGGTAATGAGGACATGGCAAGTATGAAGGTTTCTTCGACGGAGCCTTCCCATTCAGAGGTAATGAGGACATGACAGGAGTGGGCTCAATGAAGGAGGGCACATAGAACGACTCAGAGGTAATGAGGACATGGAAGTTCTATGTGAGGGGTGATTTGTTTTTGGCGGAAGTGGAACGACTCAGAGGTAATGAGGACATGGCCGTTTTGGAAATTTGTGGATCTATTACCCTTTTTGTGCAGTGGGAGTGCGGGTATTAGATCATGAGGGAGGATCTCCTTTAAGAAGAAAGTTCAGAGGTATGATCATATATGACTTGCTACCTGGAAGAGTAACCGAGATGTGAGTTCAGAGGTACCAGCGGGTACATGACTCGAAAATCTGGAGAATGGTGAACATGAATTCAGCGGTACCGGCGGGTACATGACTTCAAAAATCTAGAAAACTATAAGGGTGAGTTCAGTGGTACCAGCGGGTACATGACTCAATAATCTGGAAAACTATGAGGGTGAGTTTAGTGGTACCAGCGGGTACATGACTCAATAATCTGGAATATTGTGATGGTGAGTTCAGAGGTACCAGCGGGTACGTGACTCGATAATCTGGGATGTTGTTTAGACATAATATTTCTTCAGGAACTTGCCGTTGACGGGCAACATGAGCAAGTCTCCGTTTTGCTTTGCGAGGCGGTAAGCCTCGATGATAAATGGACCTTTCCATTTTGGCTGGAACTTGCCGGCGGTCTTGTGAGTCATGACCATTGGCCTCCGGACTACCAGAACAAGATCGCCCACTTGGAACGTTCTGATTTTGACCTTCTTGTTGAAGGCTCCTGAGATGCGTGCTTGGTATAGCTCGATCCTTTGCTGAGCTAGGAGGCGCTTTTCATCTAAGGCCTCCAACTCTTGTAGTCGACGTCGGTAGTTGTCATCCGTCGTCAATTGATAAGTGAGGGCGACGCGGAGTGAGGGTATTTGAATCTCTAATGGGAGAACTGCCTCACTCCCGTACACTAGAAAGAATAGCGTATTCCCGGTGGCTGTTCGAACTGTGGTGCGATAAGCCCATAAGCATTCGCCGAGCTTCTCATTCCAGTCGTGTTTGTTAGAGGAGATAAACTTCTTGAAGAGTTTGATGATTGTTTTATTGAATGCCTCTGCTAACCCGTTTGCTGCCGGGTTGTACGGTATCGAAGCGATATTCTGAATACGGTGCTTATCGCAAAACCGATAGAATATGTGGCTTGCAAACTGTAGACCATTATCATGGATGATCCTTCGGGACAGTCCAAAACGATAGATGACGTGATGCTTAAGGAAGCCGATCACGTTTGAAGTCTTAACTTCTGCGAGTGGGACAACTTTCGCCCATTTGGAGAAGTAATCAGTGATCGCAAGTATGAAACGATGTCCTCGGAAGGAAGGTGGGGTGATTGGACCAATGATATCCATTCCCCATGCTTCGAATGGCCAGGACGCTACTGTCGGATGTAGAAACTCGGATGGTTGGTGAATGAAGTCCGTATGGACTTGGCAGGCTTTGCATTTTCTGGCATAATTTATCGCATCTGCCACCATTGTGGGCCAATAGTAGCCCATTCGGCGAAGGCGGTCTTGCAGTTTTGGGCCAGGCTGGTGGGCCCCGCAGATACCATCATGAGCTTCTCGTACGGCTTCTTTGGCTTCTGCATTCGACAAGCACCGGAGCAGTAATCCGTCGTAGGAGCGGCGATACAGCATTTTCGTCTCTGTATCGTAGAAGAATCTGAGAGAACGCCGTCTGATAGAAGTGGCTTCCTTCGGGTTCTCGGGCAGGAAGTCGTAGACGACGAAGTCGATGAATGGTTGTCTCCAGTCTGGGCATCATCGATCGTCTGGGCGGAATAACTCGCCATGAATTGCACATTGTTCTTGGGACAGACCAGTTCGT
This sequence comes from Iris pallida, assembly GCA_029216955.1. Lineage (NCBI taxonomy): Eukaryota > Viridiplantae > Streptophyta > Magnoliopsida > Asparagales > Iridaceae > Iris > Iris pallida. The sequence continues at coordinate 173,993 of JANAVB010024254.1, forward strand.
GGCCTATCACATCCAATGATTGGCGATCATAATTTGGAACTGTTAGGGAAGCGGCCAGACCAGCTAGGGCATCGGCTTCAATATTTCGGAGTCTGGGGACGTGCTCGATGAAGAACCCTTCAAATGACGAGATGATATCGATCGCTATTTGGTGATAAGGGATCATGTCTTCGTGGCGGACTTCGTACGAGCCCCGGATCTGATTGACGATTAGTTGGGAATCGCCGTATGCTTCAAGGTATTCTACTCCCAGCTCTCTTGCAAGTTGGAGGCCAATGACCAGAGCGTTGTACTCGGCCACATTGTTAGAGCAGGGCTCGGTGAGGGAATAAGCGCGGTTAATCACCAATCCGGAAGGGAAGATCAGCACTACCCCGACTCCGACGACTATATTGCCTTTAGGTCCGGTCCTTGAAGCACCGTCGAAGAACATTCGCCATATAGCCTCGTGAGAGGTTGCATGCAAGTCGGCGACCTCGTCTGGGATCTCTTCATATATTCTGGAGGACTCTGAGCCTGGGTGGGCTGCTAAAAAGTCTGCCAGGGTTTGACCTTTGACTGCCTTTTGGGGGACGAAGATCATATGATAAGGGGACAGCAATATTGCCCATGTGGCGAGTCGAGAGCTGAGTGCCCCTGGTTTAGTCATGAGGACCCTAAGAGGGTTGACTCGTGAGATCACATGTATCGTTTGTCCGGTGACATAATGCCACGTTTTCTGAATGGCGAACACCAGGGCGAGGCATTCCTTCTCCACAGCGGTGTGTAGAAGCATGGAAAATATTAGAATAAAGGCATAAATGGCCCATGCGGTTTTGGGTAGCAAGTCTATGCGGCTCATACTGGAGTTGCCCTATGCGGCCCAAAAGAAGACCCTCAGACTCATGCGGCTCGGGGATGAATGCGGTTCAGCAGGAATATGCGGCTCAATTGACGACACGTGTGACCCCCCCACAGTTGGCCACTGGAGTAATGGCCTCATTTAATGCTCTGACACGACTCGACGGCTGTCTCTGACATAAAGTATCATAATGGCTCTGCCATAATGACAGACTCTTCGGGAAAAAAAGAAAATCTCTGACCCGATCTGACAAAAAATCCTAGATTGCCACGTAGCAAAAGTCTCATGCGACTCGGATAGAGAACAGCTTCATGCGGCTCATTGAGGAGTCACTCTAATATGATTAACAAAAATCCGCCATATGCGGTCCACCCATAGCCCGGTCTATGCGGCTCAACACCACGCTAATTCATGCGGCCCACAGAAATTATGCATATGCGGCTCATGAAGAGATCGTCCCCTACGGCTCGCAAAGATTATGCATATGCGGCTCACGGAAAGTTCGTCCTCTGCGGCTCGATGAGGCATTGACTCATGCGGCTCACGAGGAGTATCCCCCTGCGGTTCAAGTGTTGGTCATCCTATGCGGCCCTGGCAGGATCTTCAATTAAAAAAACATGGCACTGAAGATGCAACAGAATCCCAACGAGAATATTCGACATCATCATCATAATTGCCGAGATCAGGGCATATCATTTATCATCAAGCCAATAGGACACGTGGCGAGCAATCAAATATTGGCATAATCAATCACGAAGATTTAAAGCAGTCAGCATTAATTGCTCATAAGATTTGGTGCTATCCGTATTAGTGGCCGAGATTCATTATGATCAGGATCAAGGGCCCAGATAGAATGAAGGAGCGCCGACATTCCAAACAGATAATCGTCAGCAAACCCTAATGATCCCACCCCACTCTTATAAATAGCCAGCATCATTCCCATGTAAAAGAGGTCGGCAATAAAAAGAATAAAAAAAAAGAAGAAGAGAGAGATATACACAGAGAGAGTTCCCCCTTTTCTTGATAATCACAGAGAGAGAGAAGCCAGGAGAGCAACCCGAGGAGAGTAAGAAGAGCCTTTCTTCGTCAATGTCGAGCAGATCTTCCCCGAGCCAAGGCTGCATACCGATCGTCCAAGGAGTAAGGCAGAGTGGCTGTCGCTTTTCCGAGCCTCTATCGTCACCCCCCAGAATCAAAAATAAACAATCGTACTTAGTCTGCTGTACCTAGGTTTTCGTCCCTAGGCTTTCTTTGTACGAGCGAGTTTGTATTGTGAGTCTAAGTTCAGTCCTCCGATAATTGTTCTGTTCTTTTATAATCAATGGCAAACACGATGGCGACTCTGCTGGGGACTAACTTCTCCACGGCTGAGGAGTTGGTGACGCAATCGGATGCAGCCAAACTTGGCTCCACACAACAGAAGATGGTCGTCCGCTTCGACCAACAGGCGTTCGAAGAGATGCTCTCTGAAGGCAGCGCTGGCCCGGTCCAGAAATGCACCCGCACCACGAAGGCTCGCAAAGAGTGGAGGCCAAAGTCATTTGCTCCTCCCCAAGCCCTCGATGGGATATCCTCGGTCGCTCAAGACGGCGAGAAAGACTCTCCTGCGGCCCCACTTCAGATTGCAGACACCTCTGCTGTCCCCAAGTCCGGCAGAAGAAAACACTATGATGCTGGACTTGCAGGGGCAAAGAGGGTCTCTGCTCAACCTGAACCGCAGAGGGGTATTAGCCGCAGAAAGAAAATCCATGCGGCCACAACCGTCAACCACATGAAGAAAACTCATGCGGCCACTTCTGTCAGCCGCATAACTTATGCAGCTACAGTTCCCAACCGTATGGATGAGATTCATGCGACTAGTAAAGTCAACCGCTTGCAGAAAACCCATGCGGCCACAGATGCCAACCGCATGCGGACAGCCTGCACGGTCGTGACTCCTAACCGCATAAGAACTCGTCCCACAACAGAAGACAGTCGCATGCAGATAGCCTGTACGGCACCCAATGCTAGCCGCATAGCGTCTCTACCACACTTCTCTCGATCAGTTTTCGACCGACTCTCATGCGGTCCTAACTCTGATCACTTTCTGGATGAAAATCCAGACTCTGTGATACCTAATGTGGACTCTTCCTATTACGCACCCACAAGTGCTAAAAAGAAAAAGTCTAGGGCAGCACGGGCTCATCAAGTCCAGACAGCTGCCCCAACCTCTGACTATCGAGGCATCCCGCTGAGTATCACGCGGGCCTCTGACGGGAAGTTGTATAAAACCACTCGAGTCCAGCCCCCAGCAGCAAACGGACAAAGTGGTTCCTCTGACCTGTGTGAAGCTATCCTCCACAAACGCAAGGAAAGAGAAGGAGCCTCAGCGTGCAGAGAGTCCTCACAGGGACGTCACTGCACCCAGATTATCGTCAACTGCTGTTGCAACAACACGGCAGTAACGGAAGACCGGCCATCCGTCTTCCAAAGATTACAACATCCGAGCTCGGAAGACGAGGCACCTCCCGTTGTCTCCTGCAATTCTGCGCGGAAAGTCCCCGTTGAGGGAAGAGGGAAGAAGACAAGCATCTCCAGTCCAAATGTGTCAACTATAGCAGCTAAGAAGCCGTCGTCTAAAGGATTATCCTCTACTGGAGTATTCCAACACACCCGTTCAAAGACGAAAACTGCTGCAGTAGGAAGTTTGCCGTCTACGTCATTGGGGGTCATCGGAACTGGGTGTAGCACTCCTCCAAACCTCCACGACAACCCGACATTCCAAGAAGACGGACTGGAGGAAGCAAATCCTCCGACGGATACAACAGATACCGACGTCCCCGAAGACGTCCTAAACGAAGCAAGCTCTGAAGCTGGGGTACTGTTCCTTCCGAGTCCGAAACTGAAGAGAACATCCCCACATATCCTGATGATTTCTTGATGCATGAGTATGACTCGGAGGGCATGTCCGCCACCTCTCCTTCTGTCACTCCTCACGTGGGGACGGTATTCATGACGGACAACAGCCAAGGTGGTTCCGGCGATCGCCAATATATCGACACTTTGGAGGCCATACTGCACGCCTTGGTCAAGTCTGTAGACGAGATCAAAGCAGTGCTTCCTACTCTGCAGGGAGTGACACCTGGTCAGACAAGCACGGGTCCCGCGAACAACATAGATTCAAATTCAGCGGCACCAAACCCGGGCAATAATGCTCCCGAGATAACGGCCCCTACCGCGACAGATGAGGCCCGAGAAGTAAGGAGAGAGGTTCAGGAGCTTCGAGCGATGTTCCACGCCCGAGAAAATTCTCAAGACCTCAGAATACGGCAACCATACCCTGCTGAATGGAGGGATGTGCCCTTTCCCCCAAGATATAAGCCGTTCAATATCAACCCATATGATGGTAAGACTTCAGCAAGCCGGTACATCACTTACTTTGAGGTCACTACCGACCATCTGCCCCATGATGACGCCATCCTCACACGGTTATTCATTGGGGTACTAGAAGGAGTCGCCTTCGACTGGTACCACAACCTGCCAGATAATTGCATCCACTCCTTCGCTGGCTTCAAGCGCTTGTTCTTGGAGAGGTTCTATGAGGTAGGGCAGGACGTCACGATGTCTACCCTCATGGACGTCGTCCAAGGAGAGAAAGAGCTGACAAGGAATTACATTGAACGGTTTCGTCAAACCGCAATGAAGTTACCATCTGGCAACCCGGACTCTTCCTTGATTGAAATTTGCCAAAAGAGACTACTCCTAACAATTAGTCTCTGATGGGCGAAAGTTAATTCAAGGACTGGAAGGCCTTTATCATCAGTGCTACAAGTGCCGAGGAACGATTGAAGAAAGCTCGCCAACTGGGGTTGCATATCTCAGAGGAAGAGAACAAGGGAAAGCGTCCCAACGCCAGCAACGACAATGGGGGTAGCCCCTCCAACAACCGGGACAACAAAGGCAAGCAGGCCATGGTGACCGATACAGCCCAGAAGCCCGAGCCACAGCCAGCAGACAAACAATGGCCTCAAATCACTTATTCTTTCGAAGACGGCCACGTCAAGCCTATCTTGGACATGCTTATACAAGGAGATAGAATTCAGCTTCCTCCACCAAGGCGGGAACCTCGGCCGGCTGATTTGGAAAATCCGAAGTTCTGCCATTACCACCACTACGTCCACCATGCTACACACGACTGCTACCAACTGAAACGGTATATCCAGAACCTCATCGATTCGAACGCTCTGGCTATCGACTTCGAGGAGGTAACCGTAGCAGCCAACATGGTGTCCGTACAATTCGGCAATTTCCCTCCAACAGAGACTCAAGACGGTGTCATACCCATCCCTCTGGCAACGATGGAAATCGCTAATCTTCCGCCTGCCCGTGATCAAACTTCCGGCCTAGTACCCCTCACCACATCACGAGGGGAAATCATGTGGGTCCATCTGGACCTAGTCCATGAGGTGACTCAGCCCACTTTACCTTCTAAAAAGAAAAGTGGAAAGGTCAGATCATGCCGCACCGCCTCGGCAGAGGAGGAGGAAGTCTTAGCCGTCACTACTCGATCTGGAGCACAAGCCCAACCAGTGGCCGAGAATCCGACTAATGATCAGCAGCCCACAAACGCTGATACTCCGGGACCGGCTCAGCCTTCGACGACCGACAAATCCAGGCCGAAAGAGGCCCGCTTCGACAAATCCCTCCGAAAGGAGACACCTCAGGGGCTGGAAAGACCCTACAACTTCGATATCTTGGCTCAATTGGCCAATACACCGGCCAAATTATCTTTATATGAACTCCTAAGGCTCTCGAAGGATGTCCGCACGGCTCTAAGTGAGGTGCTCCAAAATGCCGACGCATACTTGGCTCAGGTCAACCTCATGGAAGATTATCAGCCTACAGATCTCCAAGATAGTGCGTGTACAGGTGCAATGCCCAATATCGTCTTCTCTCCACAGGATATGCTCATCAAAACTAACCTGCACGATCGCCCATTGTACTACACTGGATACATCGGCAACGTAAAGGTGGACCGAATGCACATTGATCCTGGGTCCTCCATAAGCATCATTCCGAAGGGTCTGCTACATCATCTTCGCATTCCAATGCATCGCCTGACGCCTACAAGCATCGCCATTAGCGGTTTCAATTCGGGCAGGAGCTACCCAATAGGGAAGATTCGCCTGAAATATCAGATTGGCGATCTCCAATCAGAAGTCACCTGCTACATCATAGATGCCGACACTTCTTACAATATCCTTCTGGGGCAGCCTTGGATACACGATTACATGATCGTGCCTTCCACGCTACACCAGTGCTTCAAATATGTCGACAAGCACGGCTTCGTGAGGACAGAGTTTGCTGATTTCGATCCCTTCAAGGGGGTCGAATCTTATTACTCAGACTCCTGTCTGTACGAAAAATCAAAAAAGCATCTGGTCGAAGAAGAGGTGCAAGCTCACACCAAGACAACCACAAGATCAGAAGAACCCCTGACGATCCACCTCCAACTCGCAAAGGAGCTGGGTGTAGAATATCTCGAAGCATACGGTGATTCACAATTAATCGTCAATCAGATTCGGGGGTCGTACGAAGTCCGCCATGAAGACATGATCCCCTACCACCAAATAGCAATCAACATTATCTCCTCATTCGAGGGATTCTTCATCGAACACGTCCCCAGACTTCAAAATATCGAAGCCGATTCCCTAGCAGGCCTTGCCGCCTCCTTAGCAGTGCCGAACCAAGCGCATCACTCGGTTGAGGTGATAGGCCACGAACTGGTCTGTCCCAAGAACATATTCAATTCATGGAGAGCTATTCCGCCCAGACGGTCGACGAAACACCAGACTGGAGACAGCCGTTCATTGACTTCATCGTATACGATATCCTTCCGGAGAATCCAAGGGAAGCCATCTCCATCAGATGGTGTTCTCTCAGATTCTTCTACGACACAGAGACAAAGATGCTGTACCGACGATCCTACGACGGATTATTACTCCGGTGCTTGTCAAACGCAGAAGCCAAAGAAGCTGTACGAGAAGCTCACGACGGTGTCTGTGGGGCCCATCAGCCTGGCCCTATGCTACAGGACCGCCTTCGCCGTATGGGCTACTACTGGCCCATGATGGTGGCAGACGCAATAGACTATGCCAGAAAATGCAAGGCTTGCCAAGTCCACGCGGACTTCATTCACCAACCATCCGAGTTTCTACATCCAACGGTGGCATCCTGGCCATTCGAAGCATGGGGAATGGATATCATTGGTCCAATCACCCCACCTTCCTCCCGAGGACATCGCTTCATACTTGCGATCACCGACTACTTCTCTAAATGGGCGGAAGCCGTCCCACTCGCAGAAGTTAAGACTTCAAACGTGATCAGCTTCCTTAAGCATCACGTCATCTACCGCTTCGGACTGTCGCGGAGGATCATCCATGATAATGGTCCGCAGTTTGCAAGCCATGTATTCTATCGATTCTGCGATAAACACCGCATTCAGAATGTCGCTTCGACACCATATAACCAGGCAGCAAACGGGTTGGCAGAGGCATTCAATAAAACAATCATCAAACTCCTCAAGAAGTTTGTTTCCTCCAACAAACGCGACTGGAACAAGAAGCTCGGCGAATGCTTATGGGCTTATCGTACCACGGTTCGAACAGCTACTGGGAATACACCATTCTCTTTAGTATACGGGAGTGAGGCAGTCCTCCCACTGGAAACTCAGATTCCCTCACTCCGCGTCGCCCTCACTTATCAATTGACAACGGATGATAACTATCGACGCCGATTACAAGAGTTGGAGGCCTTAGACGAAAAGCGCCTCCTAGCCCAGCAAAGGATCGAGCTATACCAAGCACGTATCTCAGGAGCCTTCAACAAGAAGGTCAAAATCAGAACATTCCAAGTGGGCGATCTCGTTCTGGCAGTCCGGAGACCAATGGTCATGACTCACAAGACTGCAGGCAAGTTCCAGCCAAAATGGGAAGGTCCATTTGTCATCGAGGCCGTGTTCTCCAACGGCGCCTACCGCCTCGCCAAGCAGAATGGGGACTTGCTTATGTTGCCCGTCAACGGCAAGTTTCTGAAGAAATACTATGTTTAGACAACATTCTCCAAGTTATCGAGTCATGTACCCTCTCAGTACCCCTGAACTCGTACCCACCATTTTCCAAATTATCGAGTCATGTATCCATTGATACCACTGAACCCACATCCACAACATTTCAGATTACCGAGCCATGCACCCGCTGGTGCCACTGAACTCTCATCTCCTCAATATTCTAGAAAATCCAAATTATGTACTTACATTCTGGTCACTCTCTCAGATAGTAAGTCACGTATAATCATACCTCTGAACTTTTTTCCTGAAAGAGATCCTCCCTCATGATCCACTACCCGTACTCCCAGTGCACAAAAAGGGTAATCGATCCACTAATTTTCGAAACGACCATGTCCTCATTACCTCTGAGTCGTTTTCACTTCTACCAAAAACAAACCGCCCCCTCGCATAGAACTTCCATGTCCTCCTACCTCTGAGTAGTTCTATGCACCCCTTCTTCATTGAGCCCACTCCTGCCATGTCCTCATTACCTCTGAGTGGGAAGGCTCCGTCGAAGAAATCACCATATTTGCCATGTCCACATTACCTCTGAGCAAGTATGTTGGTTCCCTTTCAACCTATTATCTGTACCCTCAACCGGAGTGCGACAAGGATAATAGGTCCACAAATGTCCTCTGTTGACCACAAATGTCCCCTGTTGACCACAAATGTCCTCTGTTGACCACAAACGTCCTCTGTTGACCACAAACGTCCTCTGTTGACCACAAATGTCCTCTGTTGACCGCAAATGTCCTCTGTTGACCACAAACGTCCTCTGTTGACCACTATTGATTATAGAAAAGTCTTTCGTGAAGTCTCCCCCTACCATGTTCTCATTACATCTGAGTAGGAAGATTCCACGGTAAAACCCTCATGTTTGCTACGTCCTCATAATCTCGGAGCAAATATGACTGGCTTCCTTCCACCTTATTATCCATACCCTGAACCAGGGTACGCCAAGGATAGTAGGTCCACAAATATCCCTCTCTAAGCCCCTTAGCATAAACCCGCCATTCTTCCGTGCCCCAGGAGCCCAGTTGCTCTATGGCACTCCTTTTCCCAACCCCAAGAACATCCATGACCACTTTGCCATGGCTGCTCCAAAATGTCCTAATCAAACTTGTTATCCGTACTTAAAACCAAGGTACACCCAGGATAACAAGTCCACAAATAATCCCCCAGCAAGTCCAATTCCATGAACACCACAAGAACAAGAAAGAGAAGATGAGTTGAAACATGCTCATTTATTTCAAAATTCAAAGGAGCTACATAAGTGGGGATCACATCCCTTGCAAATAAAAATATACACATATAAAAGAAAAACAAAAAGAGAAGCAGAAGAAGACAGATGGCGGATCACTGTTCCGGTGCACATAACATCGTGAGGCGGTCCTTTATCAAGGCGACCGACCGCTCAAACCTCTGTTTGGCTCGACGCTCAGCTTCCTGGTTCAACACCGTCGGGTCCTCCAGATGAACGTGGGCCTGCCAGTTGTCCTCGAACTTCTTAAAAGATCGCTCCAAGTTGGCAGAAGTTCGAGAAATCCGCTCGGCCTCCCGAGCGATCGACTCCTGCTCTGCACGAGCAGCCTCCAGCTCTGACTCGAAGAGGGCCAACTCTTGCTGGAGTACGATAATCCGCTCCTGTGTGGTAGCTACTCCATGAGAAGCAGACTCTTCACGAGCCCTACAAGCCTGACTTTGACGACCCAGCTTGGCATACGAAGCAGAGAACTTGTCAAGGTCCTCCCGCACAGCTGGCCTGGCAGCATCCCGAGCAAGCCTGATCCTATCCCGAGCAGCAACAAGGAAACCCCGCTCCCGTTCAATTGCAGCAGGCAAGCCAGCCTGCCGTGTTGCTAGTAGTTGGGTCACAAGTCGATCAGCCTCTGTCAACTTGGGCTCCAGGAGCGCGGCTAACCCCATCCCGCTAGGAAGGTCCTTCAAAGTGTCAATCTGGCCCCGAGCACCCTTCAAAGACATAGTGAAAGGGATTCCCCGTTCCACAGCAGCATCTACACCCCTCCCTAAGTGGCGATAGAAGCTGTCAACTACATCTTGCGTCACCTCGTTCAAAGCCTCCGAGGAAGTCGGTGTTAACGGAAGTGTGGCTGGCAGCGCAGAAGAAGACGCGATAGAATCTGCCGCTCCTGCCACGAGAGAAACCAACTCTGCACGGAAGGACGCTTGAACAGCGGCCAACTCCTCTTCAGCAGTCCGTAGAATTTGAATGCTCGGTAGGACCGAGATGTCAGCCTCTGAAGCCGCAAAAGAAGCAGAGGATGAGGCAGAGACCGCAGTTCTCGGGACAAGCTCCATCCCCACCCACCCAGGACTGGCAGGAGACACCTCAGTATGAGTCAGGGAAGCGCTTCCTTCCCCCGGATCAGGACAGGTCGAGCTCTCCCTAAGAACATCCGACGCGGGAAGTAAAGGGTCGGGACCTACAGGGCCAAAACAACCATGAATCGATTTGATCTGGAGGATGTGCTGATAAAGCAAATAAGCCTCCGCATGAGTCAATATTTGACCTATCTTACCAACCGAAGAGCATGGAGGCTGAGGTTCGCTTGCAGTCGCCCCAACACCTTCACCGACAGCCTCCAAAATAAATGAGATAGGCTCCTCCGCCCCAGCACCTTCGGAAGGAGATGCGCCGAGATCGACATCGCCTTCCGAAACTCCAGTAATCTCGGATACAGGTCCAAAAGAACCTTCGTTATCCCGGATTGGGGTCTCAATAACTCGAGAGTTCTCAGCATCCGTTGAAAGAACCCCCGTAGAGAGGACCGCAGTACATACGCCACTAGTTAAAGCAGCAAGGGTCGGATCAACCGCGGGGGCAAAAGACGGTGCATAAGAGTCCGGTTCATCAGGCGCCTACAAAGGAAAGTGATCAAGTCATATCCCAAGAAGAGAAAAATCACAATAAACAGATAAATCCTATTTGATTTTACCTCCGGAGCGTCGCCAGCACCTTCACCCCCCTCCGTGATAAGCAGCCTACGAGATCTGGCTACAGTTCTCTTTACAGAAAAAGTCACTCCTTCATCGGCGAACTCACCCCTGCCTCGCTTACGCGAGAGACCAGGCATTGCAGACGGTGGTTTCGACCTCACCACCTCAGGAACAAGTGGCAGCTGATCTTCCATCTCACCAAAAACGGTCGACGGTCGATCCGCCATCCCCTCTTCTGTCATAAGGGGCGGCTGATCCGCTGTTACTTCACCACTAGAGGAAGGAGAATCCTCGTCATCCCGCTCCTCCGGCTCGTTGTTTCTTTCAGCTGTGTCAAAGGACTCAGAATCAGGCATAGGGATCCTATTCGCCCCTTTCTTCTTTGCTTTCAACACTGGGGTCCTCTCCGCCAAGCGAGTGCCCAGAATGAAGCTCGTCCTCGGGTCAAAATCTACAGGAGCCTGGTTCACCGTAACATGGTAGAAGGCAGCCATATGCAAGATCTCCTCTAGCACGTTGGCCACAGGAACGAAGAAACTAGTCCGAGTATGACAAGTGTCATAATAGCTCCATGCCCTAATACCGTCAAGTATACTGCCCTCAAATCCCAGGCTAGGACTGGGACGCCCAAGGAATAGTTGACAATACCCAAATTGGCGGGCAAATCTACTGGGCAAATAGGGCTCCAGGTATACAGTGTTACGGTTGCGATAAACTAAGTGCGATGGGCGAATGTTACGCAACCAATAACGCATCTTCTCAGGCAAGAAATGAGGAGGTCTCACGCCATCAACATGAATATTCCTCACCTCCTGGTCAGTAAAACGGGGGACAGATACGAAAAAGCTATACCCGTCTGTCCTTGCCAACATCCTCCGACACGCCGGCATAGTGCTATATTCCTAAGGCTGATGACGATATTTGAAAAGAAAGGCGTCATCGCCCGTGACGCTGTCTCCCGTCCCAGGCCTCATCAAAGACTGATAATGCAGCAGCAACCACCCCAACAGGTAATGATAAGGCAGCTCTATATGTTCAAAGTCCATCGCCACGTCACGTGCGATGACTCCGGACGAGAATGCGCGGAGACCATGGTGAATGCTGCATACCATTGCAGGAAGAAGAGCCAACCTGACCCCAAAAGCCAATTTCACGACAGGAAGAATAAAAGTACGGCTGATCCGCTCGATAGCACCTGCCCCGCCTGAAACCACACAATTGCGTAGCCACACCATTAAAAATTCGGCCAGAAGGGCCTTATCTGATAACCGTCGAGTGCCATAATAGAAATAGCTGAAAGAGTCAATTCGACTCCCAAATTTGTCGCCCATAGACTTCGACCTCCTAGCGGTCGACATCAAATCTTCCACTTCACCAGGAGTTTGACGGTCGCGGGAAGTGATCCGGCCAGCAGTACTGAATTTAAAAAGATAAGAGACCCAGGACTTGGTGTGAGGAGAATCCCCCTCCGAGCTATCATTTTTTTTTATAGCCACTCGATGGCAGGTACTATGATGGCATAACAGTTCTTGGTATACCGCAACGAAGCCTGGGAATCGACGATCTAGATCCCGGAACTCCTCGTTCGTCGGAGTGTACGCCTCGAAAGGCTCATCTCCCCAGGGAAGCTTGGAGACGTCATACATCTCATGAAGAGCGAGCCGCAGCTCCCCTACGGGGGTGAAGAACGTCCCTGTCCGATCGTTATACATCTCCAGAAGGGCCATGAATAACAGCTTATTAATGGGCAGTCCGTGGCTGGTACCCCGGATAGCGTCATAAAGATTGAATTCTCTCAAAGTTGCCTCATATTTTCGCAGAATCCATGAAGTCAGGTTAGCCCATGGGGGAGTGGGGTGCAACCAGCCCTGCAGAGCCAACCTGCCAACAGGATAAGACCCCTTTCGTGCAAGCTGGCTCAAGAAGGTATCAGTCTGAGAAAATGAGAAGTTAGGACCGGGCGTGTTGATAAAAGAACCCGGAAATAACCCCATCACGGACCGACTGATTGGATTCTTGATCACACGCACCGACCCGGTAGCTTTATTATGACGGATCTCGCCCACGAACATCCCCGGTCCAGTGGGAGTAAGAGGATCTGTCATCTGCCTGTCCAAGACAACCATGTTGAACCACGCAAAGGGGAAATGACGCTTCATAATGGGAATATGAATCGGCTTCCATCCAGAGCAAAATCCCAATTCTCGGAAATATCAAGAACGCGGGAGTTTTTAACGATCAGTGTATCCCCAAAGAGGAAGACTGGTCTCAGATGCTTCCCTTCAGGATTCCCTAAGCTCATCATATCACGAAGGAATGGGAAGGATTGAACCCTGATAACAGTCACTCGTTCTAAAGGCTCGTCAACGAGGAGCTGCTCTGACACTTGATGAACTAAGTTGTCCTGTGGCACGTTTTCGGCAAGTTGCTTCGAACCAACCAAAAGTTCCCCCGCAGGATTCACGTGCAGATTCACTAGAAAAAGATAAAAAAAACAAGGTCAGAAGACAAACAAAGAAAACAGAAGTATTGGAAAAGATTACTGCGGCTCAGGTTGCCACAGCCTCATGCGGCTCATCAGCAGATAGGTCCATGCGGCTCTGCGCGTCATAGCCCCATGCGGCTCTGAATTAACCAAGTCCGTACAACTCAGATTCAGAAGGGTTTATAGATTCATGCGGCTAAGCCCGACTCATACAAACCGCTGCGGCTACAAACCATCAAGTTCATGCGGTTCAAAAGTGAGCAACGCTTATGCGGCCCAAGTCAAAAACACACATGCGGTACTGATCGAATATGACAAGCTCATGCGGCCATAATGGGCGAAGTGCTTATGCGGTCACATCGATACGTCTCGTATATGTGGCTTGTGCATAAAGTATGCAACAGAGCCATGGCAGCAGTTAGGGTTTTTCGGAGTGACCCCCTTACCAGCGATGGGCGGGTGAACATCAGGATGGACAGCGCCTACAGCAGCCGGCGAAGGAGCGACTACATTCGTCGCCGCAGTCGCCGTAGCAGCAACTGCCTTGCCCTTCGCGGCCTTCGATGGAGCAGATCTCTTGGGAGCCATGGTCGATGGATGAAGAAGGAAAACGAAGAGCGAAGTTGGCCATAGGGAATTCAAGCAAAGAAAGGAGGTAAAGAAATCCCCAAGAGCTGAAGAACTCCTATTTATAGGCGATCCATAAAGTAGAAAGACGCCTCTGATTACGCGCCGCCTCCAAAAATAAAGGCGAGAACGCTTCGGTCAAAGCAAAACCGACCCTTGGGATCCTCCCCCAAAAGGCGGCGTCAAATCAAATCGAAGGCAATTAATGAAGATTTGCTCACGTGATCAGGGCGCGTGGCAAAGAGCCTATGCGGCCAGAAGAATCTATGCGGCCGAGATGCTAATGCGGCCAGGAAGCTCAGGTAAACAGAACATCCTATACGGCATGAACAGGGGCCATGCTTCTTATTCAAAGTGTTTCAATTTTACAAATTGAAAACTTTGAAGGGGGTCCTGTAGAAGCAAGGAAAATATTAGAATAAAGGCATAAATGGCCCATGCGGTTTTGGGTAGCAAGTCTATGCGGCTCATACTGGAGTTGTCCTATGCGGCCCAAAAGAAGACCCTCAGACTCATGCGGCTCGGGGATGAATGCGGTTCAGCAGGAATATGCGGCTCAATTGACGACACGTGTGACCCCTCCCCACAGTTGGCCACTGGAGTAATGGCCTCATTTAATGCTCTGACACGACTCAACGGCTGTCTCTGACATAAAGTATCATAATGGCTCTGCCATAATGACAGACTTTTCGGGAAAAGAAGAAAATCACTGACCCGATCTGACAAGAAATCCTAGATTGCCACGTGGTAAAAGTCTCATGCGGCTCGGATAGAGAACAGCTTCATGCGGCTCATTGAGGAGTCACTCTAATATGATTAACAAAAATCTGCCATATGCGGTCCATCCATAGCCCGGTCTATGCGGCTCAACACCACGCTAATTCATGCGGCCCACAGAAACTATGTATATGCGGCTCATGGAGAGATCGTCCCCTGCGGCTCGCAAAGATTATGCATATGCGGCTCACAGAAAGTTCGTCCTCTGCGGCTCGATGAGGCATTGACTCATGCAGCTCACGAAGAGTATCCCCCTGCGGTTCAAGTGTTGGTCACCCTATGCGGCCCTGGCAGGATCTTCAATTAAAAAAACGTGGCACTGAAGATGCAACAGAATCCCAACGAGAATATTCGACATCATCATCATAATTGCCGAGATCAGGGCATATCATTTATCATCAAGCCAATAGGACACGTGGCGAGTAATCAAATATTGGCATAATCAATCACAAAGATTTAAAGCAGTCAGCATTAATTGCTCATAAGATTTGGTGCTATCCGCATTAGTGGCCGAGATTCATTATGATCAGGATCAAGGGCCCAGATAGAATGAAGGAACACCGACATTCCAAACAGATAATCGTCAGCAAACCCTAATGATCCTACCCCACTCTTATAAATAGCCAGCATCATTCCCATGTAAAAGAGGTCGGCAACAAAAAGAATAAAAAAAAAGAAGAAGAGAGAGATATACACAGAGAGAGTTCTCCCTTTTCTTGATAATCACAGAGAGAGAGAAGCCAGGAGAGCAACCCGAGGAGAGTAAGAAGAGCCTTTCTTCGTCAACGCCGAGCAGATCTTTCCCGAGCCAAGGCTGCATACCGATCATCCAAGGAGTAAGGCAGAGCGGCCGTCGCTTTCCCGAGCCTCTATCGTCACCCCCAGAATCAAAAATAAACAATCGTACTTAGTCTGCTGTACCTAGGTTTTTGTCCCTAGGCTTTCTTTGTACGAGCGAGTTTGTATTATGAGTCTAAGTTCAGTCCTCCGATAATTGTTCTGTTCTTTTACAATCAATAGCAAACACGGTGTACCGATGCTCTGGCCCAATCATCATTCGGCTGAGGTAATATATGGCCTGCTCATAGCCTGCATCGTTGTTCTGTACCAGCAGAGCCCCAAGGGAGTGTTCTATTGCTCGTACATAGAGCATGAATGGTTTTCCAGGAACCGAGGCCACCAAAACTGGGGGATTTGACAAATATTCTTTGATGCTGTCGAAAGCACGCTGGCATTCCTCGTCCCATACGAATGAGACTCCTTTCTTCATGAGGTACGTGAACGGTCGACATCGCCCGGAGAGGTTGGAGATGAACCTTCTGATGTAAGCTAGCCTCCCTTGGAGGCCTCTAAGTTCGCAGAGATTTTTCGGGGGACCCATCTCCATGATTGCTTTCGTCTTCTCAGGGTCTACATGGATACCCTGTGCAGTGATGATAAAGCCCAAGAACTTCCCGCTGGATACGCCCAGAAAGGACTTCGTAGGGTTCATTTTCATTGTGCGCTCGTATTAGGTCGAATACCGTCCTTAGATCCTGCAGATGGTCTCCTTTGCAGCGGCTCTTAACGGCTATATCGTCAACGTAGCACTCTACTGTCTTGCGTAAGTGGTCTCTGAAGATGATGCTCATAGCTCTTTGATATGTGGCGCCGGCATTCTTCAAACCGAAAGGCATGACTGTGTAGCAGTACGTGCCAATTGGTGTTCGGAATGATGTATGCTTTTCATCATCAGGAGCCATTTTGATTTGGTTGTACCCCGAGAAGCCATCCATGAATGACATACGTTCGAAGCCGCAGGTATTGTCGATCATAATGTCTGTGATAGGAAGGGGGAGTTCATCTTTGGGGCATACCTCGTTCAGGTTGCGGAAGTCGATACAGATTCGAATCTTCCCATTCTTCTTGAGGACGGGTACTATGTTGGCGACCAAGTCGGGATGTTGCTCCTCACGAATGAAGCTACTGGCTATCAGTTTGTTGACTTTGACTTCGATCGCGTCCATGATGCCTGGACGAAAGCGTCGCTGTTGTTGCTTGACTGGCTTCGCATCTGGTCGAATGTTGAGTTTGTGAAGAGCGATGTCAAGATTTAATCCTGGCATGTCTTCATAGCTCCAGGCGAACACATCAATGTATTCTCTGACAAGTTCTAGCAGCGACTCCCGTTCTTCGTCTGCTAGGCTTTTACTGATAAAAATTGGTTTTGGAGAAGATTCGCTGCCGAGATCCACTTGTATGACCTCATCTTCAGTAGGAGGTTCTCTCAGTTCGAACTGCTTTTCCTATTGTGCATCTAATTGCTGGGCCCATGGCTCTAGCTCGAGGATTTTGGGGATGTCTTCATCTTCCTCGTAAGCGTCGGCGAATGCCATATTGACTGACATGACTTGTCTGAATACATCTCCGATGCTGGTGTCTGAGTCGGAAGTTGGTGATCCGGTTGAATGTGACTGCTAGTCGCATTCTTCATCTGAACTTTCAGGGGTCGTAGTAGGCGTTACATACCCTAACCCGTATCGAGTTTCGTTATAGTAGTTCCGTGGTTTGCCCGCCGGGACTGGCGGCTTCAAAGGTAATCGTCGCCCAGTGCCGTAGTTCAATCCTGGCATCGTCTCCAGATCATACCCCTGTTTCTGTATGAGATATTTGGATTGAGGGCTATAGAGATACAGAGGCAGTCTCCCGGCATCTGACCCGAGGTCGACTTCTTCTATGGTGAGGGGATGCGGGTTGTTCGTCCGGCCGAAGATGATCAGATGATCTCCTCCCTCGATTATTCGGTAAGCGGCTTCTACTGGACTAAGCCGGATCGCGGTGTACACATTTGTCACTTGTGTGTAGGTGAGTGCCTATTCCGTGTTCCATAGCGTACATGGTACATAGCTTATTAAGCTCGGTGTAGTTCAAAGATAACCCTTTATTGATGAAATAAGGTATCTTTTCTAGGGGGATTACATCATCAGCGGAGGGGACATCAGTGTGGGCAGCCACATACTTGGCTAGCTTCGGTTCCTCTTCGGCTACCCCCTGTGTGAACGAAGACTGAGAGGATGACCTGGGAAGCTTGATTGTCAGTGGTTCAGTTGATGGAGCAGAGCGTGGAGTTGTTGGCAGACTAGCGACCCCCAGTTTGGCATTTGATGTGGGGCGAGGAGTGGCTGGTTCACTAGAAGTGTCAGACCTTGCATCGGGGTGACGACCCTTCCTGGAAAGGCGTATCGTCATAGGCTTGTCAGAGGGGTTGAGCTTTCCTGCTTGTGGTTGGCTGACTCTTGGTAGCCTGATTGTCAGTGGCTCCGTTATGGGCCTCGGCATTTGGCCGGACCTTGGCAGCCGGATTATCATTTGCTCCTTCTGTGCTGAGAGGCTGATTACGTCCTTCCGCAGAGTGGCGGTAAGGGGTGCGGACTTGCCCGGTTTATGAGCTTGGAGGTGGATCGTCAGGGGTCCTTCTGATCCCGTGGCTGTCTCGGTATGAGCTTGTACGTCTCCTTCATCAAGGTGCCTTTTTGACTTTTCGTATAGGCAGGAGTCTGAGCAGTAGGATTCGACCCCTTTGAAGGGATCGATATCAGCAAATTCCGTCTTCACGAAGCCGTGTTTGTCGACATATTTGAAGCACTGGTGTAGCATGGAAGGCACGATCACGTAATCGTGTATCCATGGGCGCCCTAAGAGGATGTTATAAGAAGTGTCTGCATCTATGACGTAGCAGGTGACTTCGGATTGGAGGTCGCCAATTTGACACTTCAGACGAATCTTCCCAATAGGGTAGCTCCTGCCCGAATTGAAACTGCTGATGGCGGTGCTTGTAGGTGTCAGGCGATGCATTGGGATGCGGAGATGTTGTAGCAGACCCTTCGAGATGATGCTTATGGAAGAGCCAGGATCAATGTGCATCGGATCCACCTTCACGTCGTCGATGTATCCCGTGTAGTATAACGGGCGATCATGTAGGTTGGTTTTGATGAGCATGTCTTGCGGAGTGAAGACGATATTGTGCATTGCTCCCGTGCAGGCACTGTCTTGGAGATCCACGGGTGAGTCCTCCCCGGTGAGGTTGGATTGAGCCAGATAGGCATCAACATTTTGGAGTGCTTCGCTCAATACAATACGAACGTCCTTGGAGAGCCTTAGGAGTTCGTACAGTGACAATTTGGCCGGAGTGTTAGCCAATTGTGCTAAGATGTCAAAGTTGTAGGGCCTCTCTAGCCCTTGGGCTGCGTCTTTTTGCAGAGATTTGTCGAAGCGAGTCTCCTTCGGCCTAGGCTTGTCGGTCGTCGAAGGCTGAGCCGGTCCCGGAGCATCAGTTGTAGTGGGTTGATGATTTTCGGCTGGGTTGTCAACCACAGGTTGGGATTGCACTCCGGACCACGTGACGACGGCTGTAGCTTACTCGTTGTCTGCTGAGATTGTGTGGCAGGTCCTAATTTTTCTATTCTTCTTTTTGTTGGTGGGAGATGGTGTGGGCGGAGTTACTTCTTACACCTAGTCTGGATGGACCCACATGACCTCCCCTCGTGAGGTAGTGAGAGGTACTAGACCAGCAGCCTGTTCCCAGGGAGGTGGAAGATTGGTAATCTCTATCGTCGCCAGAGGGACGGGGATTACCCCGTCTTGAGTCTCCGTCGGTGGGAAGCTGCCAAAATGTACGGACACCATATTGGCTGCTACGGTTACCTCTTTGAAGTTGATGGCCAGAGCGTTCGAATCGATGAGGCTTTGGATGTACCATTTTAGTTGGTAGCAGTCGTGTGTAGCATAGTGTACATAACAGTGGTAATAGCAGAACTTTGGGTTCTCCAGATCAGCCGGCCGAGGCTCCCATCTTGGTGGAGGAAGCTGAATTCTATCTCCTTGTATGAGCATATCCAAGATAGGCTTGACGTGGCCGTCTTCGAAAGAGTAAGTGATTTGAGGCCATTGTTTGTCTGCTGGTTGTGACTCGGGCTTCTGGGCCGTATCAGCCACCATAGCCTACTTTCCCTTGCTGTCCCGATTGTTGGAGGGGTTACCCCCATTATCGTTGTTGGGACGCTTGCCCTTGTTTTCTCCTTCTGAGATGTACAATCCCAGTTGGCGAGCCTTCTTCAGTCGTTCTTCGGCGCTTGTGGCGCTGATGATGAACGCCTTCCAATCTTTGAATTGACTTTCGCCCATCTAGAGACTGATCGTTGGAAGCAGTCTCTTTTGACCAATTTCAATCAAAGAGGAATCTGGATTTCCGGAAGGCAGCTTCATGGCGGTCTGGCGGAACCGCTCGATGTAGTTCCTTGTCAACTCCTTCTCCCCTTGGACGACGTCCATGAGAGTGGACATAGTAACGTCCTGTCCTTCTTCGTAGAATTGTTCCAAGAACAGACGCTTGAAGCCGGTGAAGGAGTGGATGCAGTTGTCCGGTAGATTATGGTACCAATCGAAGGCGACTCCTTCCAACGCCCTAATGAACAACCGTATGAGGATAGCATCATCATGGGGAAGATGGTCGGTGGTGACTTCGAAGTAGGTGATGTACCGACTTGCTGAGGTTTTGCCATCATACGGGTTGATATTGAACGACTTATATCTTGGTGGGAATGGAACATCCCTCCATTCAGCAGGGTATGGTTGCCGTATTCTGAGATCTTGAGCATTTTCTCGGGCATGGAACATGGCTCGGAGCTCCTGGACCTCTCTCCTTACTTCTCGGGCCTCATCTGTCGCGGTAGGGGCTGTTATTTCGGGAGGATTATTGCCCGGGTTTGGTGCCGCTGAGTTCGAATCTATATTGACCGCAGGGCCCGTGCTTGTTTGACCAAGCGTTCCTCCTTGTAGAGTGGGCAGGGCCGCTTTAATCTCGTCTACAGACTTCACCAAAGCAAGTAATATGGCTTTGAGATTGTCGATGCGCTGGCGATCATTGGAACCACCTTGATTGCTGTCCGTCATGAAAACTGTCCTTACATGAGGAGGAATGGAAGGAACGGTGGAGGACGTGCCCTCCGAGTCATACCTATGCACCGAGAAGTCATCGGGGTAGGTGGGAATGTTCTCTTCGGGTTCGGACTCGGAGGGAACGGTATCTCCAGCCTCGGAGCTTGCTTCGTCTTGAGAGCCATGGATATCCTCGGGGACATCAGCGTCTGTTGTACCTGATGGGAGAGTGGTTTCCCCGGGCTCGGCTTCTTGAAATATCGGGTTATTGTGCATGTTCGGAGGAGTGCTACCCCCAGTTCCCACAACCCCCAACGATGTGGATGATGAATTTCCTATCGTGGCCGATTTCGTCTTTGAACGGGTGTGTTGGAATACACCAGTAGAGGACAACCGTTTAGATGATAGTTTCTTAGCTGTAGTGGTTGATATCTTAGGACTGGATATACTTGTCTTTTTCCCTCTCCCTTCGGCGGGGATCTTTTGAGCGGAATTGCAGGAGACAACAGGAGGTGTCTCATCTTCTGAGCTCGGATGCTGTAGCCTTTGGAAGACGGACGGCCGATCTTCTGTCACTACCGCGCTGCTGCAGCAGCAGTTGACGATGATTTGGGTGCAGTGATGCCCAAGCGAGGATTCTTTGCACGCCGAGGCTCCTTCTCTTTCCTTGCGCTTGTGGAGGATCACCTCACGCAGGTCAGAGGAACCACTTTGTCCTTTTGCCGCCGGGGGCTGGACTCGAGCGGTTCTATACAACTTTCCATCAGAGGCCCGTGTGATAATCAATGGGACACCTCGATAGTTAGAGGTTGGGACAGCTGCCTGGGCTTGGTGAGCCCGCGCTACCCTAGACTTCCTTCTTTTAGCACTTGCAGGCACGTAATAGGAGGAGTCCAAGTTGAACACCACAGAGTCTGGCTTATCATCCAGAGAACCATCAGAGTCAGGACCGCATGAGAGACGGTCGAAGACTAATCGAGAGAAGCGTGGAACGGTCGTTATGCGGCTA
The DNA here is from genome assembly GCA_029216955.1 of Iris pallida. Classification (NCBI taxonomy): domain Eukaryota; kingdom Viridiplantae; phylum Streptophyta; class Magnoliopsida; order Asparagales; family Iridaceae; genus Iris; species Iris pallida. The sequence goes on from JANAVB010024254.1 coordinate 195,693, forward strand.
GAATTGGGTGCCATGCAGGCTGTCTGCATACGGTTGTCTGCTGCCGTCGGACGAATTATTTTTGTGCGGCTAGGAGTCACGACCGTACAGGCTGGCCGCATGCGGTTGGCAATTATGGCCGCATGGGTTTTCTGCAAGCGATTGACTCCCATAGCCGCATGAGTTTCATCCGTATGGTTGGCAACTGTAGCCGCATAAGCTATGCGGCTGATAGATATGGCCGCATGAGTTTTCTTCATGCGGCTGGCGGATGTAGCCGCATGAGCTTTCTCCCTGCGGCTAAGACCCTTATGCGGCTCGGATCTCATAGAGTTTCTTTTTGCCCCTACAAGTCCAGCATCATAGTATTTTCTTCTGCCGGACTTGGGGACAGCAGAGTCGTCTACGACCTGAGGTAGGGCCGCGGGGAAATCTTGCTCGCCGTCTTGAACAATAGAGGGTGTCTCCGCAGGAGCTTCAGTAGGAACGAAGGATCGGGGTCTCCACTCCTTACGGGCCTTCTTTGTGCGGGCTCGCTTCTGGACCGGGCCAGTGCTCTTGTCGAAGAGCATTTCTTCGAACGCCTGTTGGTCGAACCGGGCGACCATCTTTTGTTGCGTGGAGCCAAGCTTGGCTGCATCCGATTGCATCACCAACTCCTCAGTCGTAGAGAAGTTAGTCCCCAGCAGAGTCGCCATCGTGTTTGCCATGAAATATAAAAGAACAGAACAATTATCGGAGGACCGGACTTTTACTTCACGTTACAAACTCGCTTGTACAAAAAAAGCCTAGGAACGAAAACCTAGGTACAGCAGTCTAAGTACAATTGTTTATTTTTGATTCTAGGGGATGACGGTAGAGGCTCGGGAAGGCGACGGCATCCCTGCCTTACTCCTTGGACGATCGGTATGCAGCCTTGTCTCCTACGAGAAGATGGTTGGCATTGACGAAGAAATGCTCTTCTTACTCCTCTGTTGCTCCTCTGGCTTCTCTCTCTCTCTGTGTATTCTCTCTCTCTGACTATGGAGGGAAGTCTCTCTGTATATACGTATTTCTCTCTGATATTGTATATATTTTACAAGGGAATGGCACCTTGCTATTTATAATAGTGGGATGTGATCATTAGGATTGCCAATGATTAGCTCTTGGAGATGGCGGCGACCCATAGATTGGTCAATCCAGGCCGTTCAGTTTTGATTGTGACGAATCCGAGCCTTTAGGTGTAGATTACACCAAATCCCATTAGCAATTAATGCTGATTGGAATAAATCTTCCTTATAATGATCTTCTGATATCTGCGAATAAATTAGATCTATTCTTCTGCCACGTGTCCCAGATTATCGGAATTTGACCCAATCTTTAATGGCAGCAAATCTAAGGAATTAATCGGTTTAGGACACGTATCCTAGGAGCTGCTGGGAGGATCTGGACCGTATGACGAGTGAGCCGCATATGAATTTGAGCCGCATATGGTTAAGCTCACGTGTTAGGGCTGCCTGGGCAGTGGCCCTCACTTGAGCCCTCGAACCACAAAGGAGTAATCCTTGTGGGCCGCATAGGTACATATCTGCCTGAGCTGCATGGACATGATCCTCTTGAACCGCATGAGAAGTCCTCGCTCGAGCCGCATGAGGCTTTCTTGACCTGAGCCGTATAAGACAGATTCACTCTAAACCGCATGAGAAGTTCTTTGCTCGAGCCGCATGAGGCTTTCTTGGCCTGAGCCGCATAGGACAAATTCACTCTGAACCGTATGAGAAGTTCTTTGCTCGAGCCGCATGAGGCTTTCTTGACCTGAGCCGCATAGGATTTATTCTGAACCGCATGAGAAGTGAGCCGCATACGAACGCCCACATGGTAAGGCCACGTGGCATTTTTATGGCTCTTGGGGGATTTATGCCAGAGATCTCTTTTCTCTTCCCTAGAGATTCATCATTATGACAGAGCCATAATTACCTGCTTTTGTGTCAGGACTGTCAACTTTTCAGAGGGGTCAGCCGTCAAAGCAATTAATGTAGCATGGGTCGGAGGGAAGCACTGTTAGGCCACGTGTCTTCTGAGCTGCATGGAATGCCTCGGGCCGCATAGCTCCTTATGCCGCATGACTCCCTGAGCCGCATGAGTTTTCTGAGCCGCATAGATCTTTCCTGGCCGCATAGATCTTTTTCCATGATTCTACAATTCATGCCTTATTTGGATCAATTTTTTATTGTGTTTATAGATGATATCTTAGTCTATAGCAAGAGTTAAGTGGAGCATGAGTATTTGCCATTGATTATAAAAGAACAGAATAATTATATTGGAGGACTGGACTTTTACTTCAAAATACAAACTCGCTCGTACAAAGAAAGTTTAGGGACGAAAACCTAGGTACAGCAATCTAAGCACGATTGTTTAGTTTTGATTCTGGGGGGGTGACGGTAGAGGCTCGGGAAAGCGACGACCGCTATGCCTTATTCCTTGGACGATCAGACGTAGCCTTGGCTCCGGTGAAGAACTGCTCTCAAGACGGGAAGACACTTTTGTGCGCGCCTTTGTCTCTCTGTGTGTCCAGCCGGGTGGAGAGGATCTATTTTGCAAGGAATGGCACCTTTTTTTGTTTCTCTAGATCCGATCTTTTTTTACAAGGGAATGGCACCTTGCTATTTATAGGAGTGGGGTGTCATCATTAGGGTTTGCAATAATTACCCTAAAAAGGTGGCGGCTTGGGGATTTAATTGCCATTTTTCTTGATCCTATCTTGTTGGCAATTAATATGGACCACTAACCTTGATTACAACGAATCTGGACAATTAATGCTGATTGTGTCAAATCCGTATGGGCATTTAATGTTGATTGTCATGAATCTTTTGAAGCTCGGATCTCCTGCCACCTGTCGTGATTGTAATAAATCTGCTTTGATTCGGGTAATTATGATGATTATACTAAATCTGTTCATCGAGATTTGTTGATGACTTTTGATTGATTTAGTGCCACGTGGGAAGCTGATCTTTTGCCACATGTCATAACCGCGAGCCACAGCCTCATGAGGGTAGCTTCTTAGGTTTTGAACCGCATGAAGGTGGCCGCCGCATAGGTGTACCCTCCGAAATCTGAGCCGCATGGGGCTGGTTTTCAACTGAGCCACATAGGACTAGCCACGTGTCAAGGCCGTATGGGCGTGGCCTCTTAATATTTAAGTCGTATGGAGATGATCCCCATGATCCGAGCCGCATGAGAACAGCGGCCGCATAGGGTGACTTCTTATAATTTGAGCCGCATGATGAGGGTCTTCACGCTCCGAGCCGCATGCGATCATCAGCCACATGGGGTGGTGGTAGCCGCATAGGGAGCTTTATAGTTGGTGGATCGTGCCAGCAGCAGAGAAGATTTTTTTCGTTTTCTGAGGAATACGCCGTCATGTCGAAGTTCATCATTTCAGCTTTAATGTCAGAGTTATCACTTTATGTCAGAGCATTTAATTGAAGCAGTCACTTTATGGCCAGCTGTAAAGGCAGGCTGCATAGGGTCACGTGATTCTGGCCTGAGCCGCATGAGGCTATTGAAGAGTTTCTGAGCCACATTAGTCTCTGATAGATTCCTGAGCCGCATGCGGCTCCTTTTGTTTTGAGCCGTATGGGCTTTCTTCTATCCTGAGTCGTATGAGGCTCCTTCTATTTTGAGCTGCTTGGGCTTCTTCTATTTTGAGCCGCATAGGCTTCTTCTAGTTCTTTTCCATACTTCTACAAGACCCCCTTCAAAGTTTTCAATTTGAAAAATTGGAATACTTTGAATAAGGAGTATGGCTATATGAGCTTCGGTGGCCGTATAGGATATTCTTGGCCGCAAGACCTGCCTGGCCGCATAGACTCCCTAGCCGCATGGGCTTCCTGTCTAACGTGCGTCTCATTAATTGCCCTTAATTCATTTTTTTAGAGCCATATTTTGGGGGAATCCCAAGAGTTGGCTCATTAAATTTTTGGATTTTATGTCCTGGATGAATCTTCTTTATGAGAGAGGGGGCAAAATCCGAGGAGTCGGTTTCGCCTACAGCACACGACCCGAAGCGGTTTATCGGTCCACGTGCCCCTCCCCCTATATCTGCCTATAAATAGGGTGCTGTTAGGACAGAGAAACTCCTTTGCCTTCTTTTGTCTTTCTCCTCTCTTGTCCTAAGCTGTTGTTCTTCCTTCTCCGATCATCATCACCAATGGCCCCCAAAGCTTCCACAGCCGCTGCGAAGTGAAAGGGTATGGCTTCTTAGTCAGCCCCGACGCCTAAAGTCTACCCCAAAGTTCACCCCCCCATTGCTAGTAAGGGTTTAGGTCAGATCGTATCTTTTGAAACAAAGACGGCTCTGTTGCATTCTTTATGCACAAGCCTTTAATGCGTTCCTCGTTCTTGTCGAATCTGTTCGCTTTGTATGGGCCACATGTACATCCTACGTCCGAGCCGCATGGGGGTATATCCCATGTCCGAGCCGCATGGAAGTTGTCTAGTGGCCGCCTAGATGCTTCACAAACTGGACCAAATGATGACCCTTCGAACGGAGCCGCATAAGTCCATCGAGGCCGAACCGCATAAAGCCCCCACTAAACAGGACCTCATAGGCTCATCTGGATTGGGCCGCATGAAGCTCTGACCTTCTCCTAACTTTGTATCCTTTTTTCTTTGATTCTTACAGCTATCCTGCCGAAGGCTGAGACCATTGTGAAGAAAGAGCTGCTACCCCCTTCCAAACAAGAGTCATCGCTTGTTAAGGAGGAGGTAATACCAAAAATGGAGGAATATAAAGGAGAGCTAGCGCCCATTGCTGTAAAGGAGGAGCCCCAGTCTGACGGCGGTAGTACTGGGAGTTCTGACCTTCCTACTTCGGACGAGGATTTTGCTCAAGTACATCCTTCATATGCAAAATGTTTGAGGGATTGGTATATGCGCCCCCGCAACTAGGATTCGTGGGCTCCCATAGATGTCCGTCTTTTGTCTTGGTAGTTTGTGTTTTGCTTCTTTTGGACATCAATGTAACTTTTTCCTTCTTGTCTGAATAAAATAATAGAAAACTTTTCTGGCTAGCTCATGAGATGTAGTCATGTGAATGTAACTGATTTTGAACAGAATACATTCTCTCTGTTCTTTGCTTTGTAGTAGTTGCCCCAATGGGAGACTTTTTGTGGACCTATTATCCTTGGCTTACCCTGGTTCTAGATATGGATAATAAGTTGGGAGAGAACCAACATACTTACTCAGAGGTAATGAGAACATGGTAAATACGAGGGTTTCTTTGATGGAGCCTTCCCACTCAGAGGTAATAAGGACGTGGCAGGAGTGGGCTCCATAAAGGGAATATAGAACAACTTAGAGGTAATGAGGACATGGAGGTTCTATGTGAGGGGCGGTTTGTTTTTGATTGAAGGGAAACAACTTAGAGGTAACATCGATGTGGTTGTTTCGGAGAATCTGTAGATCTGTTACCCTTTTTGTGCACTGAGGGTGCGGTTATTGGATCATAAGGAGGGAGCTCTTTTAGGAGAAAAGTTCAGAGGTATGATCATACATGACTTACTACCTAAGAGAGGTGATATAGATTTATCTGTAGTGACCAGAGTGTGAGTTCAGCGGTACCAAGGGGTACATAACCAAACAATCTGGAGATTTAGGATCAGAATGTAAGTTCAGTGGTACCTGCGGGTACGTAACTCGACAATCTGGAGGATTTATAGTCGGGATGTGAGTTCAACGGTACGAGAGAGTACATAACTCGTCATTCTGGAAGATTTGTAGTCGAGATGTGAGTTCAGCGGTACGAGAGAGTACATGACTCGTCATTCTGGAAGATTTGTAGTCGGAATGTGAGTTCAGCGGTACGAGAGAGAACATGACTCGTCATCTTGGCAATTTGTAGGCGGGATGTGCGTTCAGCGGTACCAGCAGGTACGTAACTCATCTTTGTGGAAGATTTGAAGTCAGGATGTGAGTTCAGCGGTACCAGTGGGTACATAACTCATCTTTGGGGAGGATTTGAAGTCAGGATATGAGTTCAGCGATACCAGCGGGTACGTAACTCATCTTTGTGGAGGATGTCGTTTCAGACATAATGCTTCTTTAGAAACTTGCCGTTGATGGGCAACATAAGTAAGTCTCCATTTTGTTTTGCGAGGCGGTAAGCTCCATTGGAGAATACATCATCAATGATGAACGGGCCTTCCCACTTTGGCTGGAACTTGCCGACGGTTTTGTGAGTCATAACCATCGGCCTTCGAACTGCCAGAACGAGGTCGCCCACTTGGAATGTTCTGATTTTAACCTTCTTGTTGAAGGCTCCGAAGATGCGTGCCTGGTACAGCTCGATTGGTTGTTGAGCTAGTAGGCGATTCTCATCTAGAGCCTCCAATTCTTATAGTCTGCGATGGTGATTATCATCCGTCGTCAATCTGTATGTGAGAGCAAAGCGGGGTGAGGGGATTTGAGTCTCCAGTTGGAGAATTACCTCACTTTCGTATACTAGAGAGAACGGTGTATTTGCTATGGCAGTCCGTACCGTGGTACGGTACGCCCATAAGCATTCATCCTGCTTTTTATTCCAGTCGCATTTGTTTGATGACACGAACTTCTTGAGAAGCTTGATGATTGTTTTGTTGAACGCTTCAGCCAGACCATTAGCCGCTGGATTGTATGGTGTTGAAGCAATATTCTGGATGCGGTACTTATCGCAAAACTGATAGAAGGCGTGGCTTGCGAACTGCGGACCATTATCATGGATGATCTTCAGGGCAGTCCAAAGCGATAGATGACGTGATGCATGAGGAAGCTGATCATGTTTGAAGTCTTTACTTCTGCAAGCGGAATAGCCTCCACCCATTTGGAGAAGTAATCTGTGAATGCGAGTATGAAGCGGTGTCCTCGGGATGAAGGTAGAGTGATCGGACCAATGATGTTCATTCCCCTTGCTTCGAATTGCCAAGACACTACCATCGGATGTAGAAACTTGGATGGCTGGTGGATGAAATCTGCGTGGACTTGACAGGCTTTGTATTTTCATGCATAGTCTATTGCGTCTGTAACCATTGTGGGCCAGAAGCAACCCATTCGGCAGAGGCGATCTTGTAGTTTCGGGCCAGGCTGAGGGGCCCCACAGATGCCATCATGAGCTTCACGTACGGCTTCTTTGGCTTCTGTATTTGACGGACATCGAAGCAGTAATCCATTGTATGATCGTCGATATAGTATTTTCGTCTCTGTATCGTAGAAGAATCTGAGGGAACGTCTTCCAATAGAAGTGGCTTCCTTCGGATTCTCCGGCAGGATGTCGTAGACTATGAAGTCAATGAACGTTTGTCTCCAGTCTGGTACTTCGTCGTCTGTTAGAGCGGAGTAACTCTCGGCACACTGTACATTATTCCTAAGATAGACCAACTAATGGCCTATGATGTCAACCATATGATGAGCATGATTCGGAACTGCTAAGGAAGTGGCAAGACCTGCTAGGGCATCGGCTTTAATATTTTGGAGCCTGGGAACATGCTCTATGAAGAACCCCTCCAGGGACGAGATGATGTCGATCGCTATTTGGGGGTAGGGGATCATATCTTCATGGAGAACTTCGTATGAGCTCCGAATCTGATTGACGATTAATTATGAATCGTCGTATGCTTCAAGGTACCCTACCCCCAGCTCTTTTGTAAGTCGGAGGCCAATGACCAAAGCGTTGTACTCGGCCACGTTGTTTGAACAAGGCTCTGTAAGGGAATAAGCTCGATTAATCACCAACCCGGTGGAAGAAATCAGCACTACTCCGACTCCAGCAATGATGTTGCCCTTGGACCCAATTCTAGAGGCGCCGTCGAAGAACATTCGCCACATGGTACCATGGGAGGCCATATTTGAATTAGCGACCTCGTCTGGCATCTCTTCGTCTATTTTGGTTGACTCCGAACCCGGATGAGCTGCTAAAAGGTCTGCTAGAGCTTGACCTTTAACAGCCTTTTGTGGGACGAAGATCATGTGGTAGGGGGACAGTAATATCGCCCAGGTAGCGAGGCGAGAGCTGAGTGCACATGGCTTAGTCATGAGGACCCTGAGGGGGTTGACTCTTGATATGACGTAGATGGTTTGTCCTGTGATGTAGTATCGCATCTTCTGAATGGCAAAAACCAGAGCTAGGCACTCTTTCTCTACGACAGGGTATCGATGCTCCGACCCCATTATCATTCGGCTGAGGTAATATATAGCTTGCTCATGGCCTGCGTCGTTGTTTTGTGCTAGCAGAGCGCCGAGAGAATGTTCCATTGCTCGTACGTAGAGAAAGAATGGTCTTCCAGCAATCGGGGCTACCAGAACTGGAGGGTTCGTCAGATATTCTTTGATGCTGTCGAAAGCGCGCTGGCATTCTTCATCCTATACGAATGAAACGCCCTTCTTCATGAGGTGGGTGAATGGTTGACATCGCCCGACGAGGATAGAGATGAACCTCCTGATGTAGGCCAGCCTTCCTTGAAGGCCTCGGAGTTCACGAAGATTTCTCGGGGGACCTATCTCCATGGTTGCCTTCGTCTTCTCAGGGTCTACGTGGATACCCTGGGAGGTAACGATGAAACCCAAGAACTTCCCGCTGGATACGCCCAACAAGGATTTTGTGGGGTTCATTTTCAAATTGTGCGCTCGCATTAGGTCGAACATTGTCCTCAGATCATGCAGATGATCTTACTTAGAGCGGCTTTTGACGGCGATGTCATCGACGTAGCATTCCACTGTTTTGCGCAAGTGGTCTCTAAAGATGATGCTCATAGCTTTTTGATAGATAGCACCAGCATTCTTTAAACCGAAAGGCATAACTATGTAGCAGAACGTGCCAATCGGTGTTCAGAATGATGTATACTTTTCATCGTCATGGAACATCTTGATTTGGTTGTACCCCGAGAAACCATCCATGAATGACATACGCTCAAAGTCGCAGGTGTTGTCGATCATGATATCAGTGATAGGGAGAAAAAACTCATCCTTAGGACACGCCTCATTAAGATTGCGAAAGTTGCTGCAGATTCAAATTTTTTCACTTTTTTAAGGACTGGTACTATGTTGGCGACCCAGTCAGGATGCTGTTCCTCACAGATGAAGCCGCTGGCTTTTAGTTTGTTTACCTCGGCTTCAATGGCATTCATGACGTCAGGACGGAACCGCCGTTGCTGTTGTTTGACTAGTTTTGCGTCCGAACGGATGTTGAGCTTGTGAAGTGCAATCTCGGGGTTCAATCCTGGCATATCTTCGTAGCTCCAGGCGAACACGTCGATGTATTCTCTGACGAGTTGTAGTAGTGATTCTCGTTCTTCGTCTGTCAGATTCTTGCTGACGAAGATGGGCTTTGGAGTGGACTCATCACCGAGATCGACTTGTACAACCTTATCCTTGGTGGAAGGCACTCTTTGTTGGAACCACTTCTCCCACTGTGTATCTAGTTGTTGTGCCCATGGCTCTAGCTCAAGAAGTTTGGGAATGTCTTCATCTTCTTCGTAGGTGTCGGCAAATGCCATATTGACGGACTAGACTTGCCTGAGCATGTCCCCGATAAAGACATCTAAATCGAAAGTGGGTGATCCGGTTGAGTGTGAAGGCTAGTCACATTCCTTGTATGAGCTTTCGGGGGTTGTCGCGGGTGTGACATAACCTAGCCCGCATCTGGTTTTGTTTTTGTAGTCTCATAGTTTTCCAGCCGGGACCGACGATTGTAAGGGTAATTGCCGTCCGGTGCCGTAGTTCAAGCCTGGTGTGGTTTTCAGATCATACCCTTGTTTTTGCATAAGGTACTTGGATTGGGAACTATACAGATAAAGGGGCAACCTCCCGATGTCGGGTTCGAGTTCAACTTCTTCTATCTTGAAGGGCTATGGATCGTTCTTTCGGCCGAAGATGATTGGGTGATTCTCTCCCTCGATTATGCGGTAAGCATCTTCTACTGGTGTAAGTTGGTTTGCGGTGTAGACATTTGTCACTTGTGTGTGTAGGTTGTTTGCCATGAAATATAAAAGAACAGAACAATTATCGGAGGACCGGACTTTTACTTCACGTTACAAACTCGCTTGTACAAAGAAAGCCTAGGGACGAAAACCTAGGTACAGCAGTCTAAGTACAATTGTTTATTTTAGATTCTGGGGGATGACGATAGAGGCTCGAGAAGGCGACGGTAGCCCTGCCTTACTCCTTGGATGATAGGTATGCAGCCTTGGCTCCTGTGAAGAGATGATTGGCGTTGCTGAAGAAATGCTCTTCTTGCTCTCCCTCTATTTCTCTTCTGGCTTCTCTCTCTCTCTGTGTATTTTTTTCTCTGATAGCGTATCTCTTTCACAAGGGAATGGCACCTTGCTGTTTATAATAGTGGGGGCATCATTAGGGTTTGGATGATTACCCATTCTCAAAGTGGCGGCAGCCTGATGTATAATCAATCTGGACCCTTAGTTTAGGGCGTGAAGGATCTGGGCCATAAATGGGGATAACACTAAATCCTGCGAATGATTAATGCTGATTACTTTAAATCTTCATGATTGGTAGTCTCAAGCTTGGATCTCTTACCACGTGTCCCATTGGCTTGATCATGAATGATATGATCTGATCTCATTAATTATGAAGATAACGTTAAATATGGTCATTGGGATCTGGTAAATCTCTGATTGATTTGCATCTCATAATCATCCTTGCTACCAGCTGTCAAGTCGGGGGGACCATTGAGTCTCTGCCATGTGTCTTAATGGTGGACCCTATCAGAACCGCATGATATCCATGAACCGCATGAGACAGCGTCTCAGTGAGCCGCATAGGTATGGTACTTGCGAGCTGCATGGGATACTTTCTCGGTGAGCTGCATAGGTATAATACTTGCGAGCCGAATGGGATGGCTTCTTGGTGAGCCGTAGGAAGACGATTCTTGCCAGCCGCATGAAGCTGTTCTTCACTGGAGCCGCATGGGGGTAGCCACGTGTCAATCTCGGATCGTGTCAAAGATTTTCTCCTATTTCCAAAGAGTCTGTCATTATGACAGGGCCATTATGACACTTCATGTCAGAGCCGTCAGCTGTCAAATCATGGCAGAGCATTAAATAGGGCCATCGCTCAATGGCCAGCTGTGTGAAGGGGTCCCATGGGGACACGTTGTAAAACCCCTAAATTTCTACTAATTATTTTTTTATTTATTTATTAATATTTGTACGAATTTAAAATTTCGTATTGTACGTCGCGTACTCGTATTGTACGTCGCGCACGAAATTATTTTTCTTGCTCGTCGAGTGCGTATATGGATGAACGTACATATTTTTGAAAAACATTATTTTTATTATTTTTAATGTAGATAAAAATTATTTCTAGCTAATATTTTCAAGTTTATGATCTTAATTATGAAAAGCCTTTCATCTTTCATTTATAAAGTTGTAATAATAAATTATTTTTCCTATAAAATGATATATTAGAAAAGTATATTTTCGTAAACATTATTTGTACATACGTAAATATTTAGTAATTATTTATTAGTTATTTTAAATAAATAGTGTATTTTCGAAATTTATATTAATAGTAATTTAGAAAATATATTTTGAAATTATTGGATCATTAAAATCTTGATTTAAAAATTTATTGGATTTATTTCAATTGTTAAATATTTGAAATTTATTTATCTCGTAGATTTTATACTAGAAATTTAATTTAATTTAAATTAGATTTGAATTTGGATTTGGATTTGGATTTGATTGCTTTAAATTAAATTAGGAATTATCTAATTTGGGTTTTAAATATCCTAATTCCTATCTAATTGGGAATTCCCACATCCTATAAATAGGCAGGTACTCCTCCAATATTTTCTCTATATTATTCCTCCACAATTCCACAAACAAATTATGCGTGCCTCGTGTCCGTGTTCCACCATCAAATTCTTATTCCATTACATTTACAATTACATTATCCTTTTTCGTGTCGACAAACCCGACACCATCCAATCCGTAATCCTAGCCTACCCATAGCCATTGCCTCGCCGTCCCGTTCCTTGCCCTCCGACCAAACACCCGACTCCGTGCTATCCCCTCTCCTCCACCACAACCATTACTGTCATCACACCCCGCCATCATCGACACCCCATTGAACCCCTGCCTCAACCATCACCACGGCCAGCGTCGTCATCGCCTACCCCGTTCCCTCACAGCCGCCACCAAACCACCCTACCACCACTTGGCCGACCACCACCTCCGCCACCACCGCCATCATCACCGACCATCACCCCTCCATTGGATACCCGACAACCGCGGCCACTACCGCGACAGCCCCGCCACGACGACCAACACACCAGCTAAAAAAAAAATTTCCCAAACACACCGAATCTCAAAAGAGGAGCGAAACCCTAACCTGATCCCGATCTAGTCGCCGCTCCGAGCCTCCTCGACTCCGGCCGTGAGTCAGCACCTTCGAACCCCAGCCGCGCCGACGAAAACCCTCGCCTGGCCGGCGTCCGCCTCCCCTCAACTCTGCCACGCCGACATCAGCTACCCAGCGCCTCTCCTGGCCGAGATCGTGCCGTTCGAACCCCGACTTCCTCTCTCCCATCCTTCCTCCGGCGCCGCCTCGAGTGGCTCGTCGAACCCTTCACCGACCACCGCCTCATCCTCTTCTGCCCCCTTTCCTAGCCACCGCGTCCTCGCCACCGCCGGCGAGTCGCACAGCCACCTAGCGCCCAGCGCCGCGCGCGACTGCCCCCTTCAGCGCCGCCGCGTCCGATCGAAGCCCAGTAACCGCGACCCCCACCACTCCTCGACTTCCTCCGTCGAACTCCTCTCTGGCCTCGCCTCCCACCGAGCTCTCTCCCTCTACTCTCTCGACCGCCTGCGCCCACCGAGAGCTCCCCAAACCGCCGCCCTTCTCACCGCCATCGGATCGCCTGAGCCGCCGCTCCCCCTCTCCTTAGCCCCTTTCTTTTCTTTGTTAAATGGAGCACCAGTCCACGGACTGCTGCATTTTTTTATTATTTAGTTATTTATATTATTTATTTTTGTTTTGTATTTTTTTCTTTCTTCTTCTTCTTTTATTATAATTATTATTATTATTATTATTATTATTATTATTATTATTATTATTGTTATTATTAATACAGCTATTATCATTATTATTCTTATTATTATTATTATTATTATCATTTTTTGTATGAACATTAATGTTAGATATTATTAGGATTTTGCATTGTTAAATTGATTTATGTACCTTTTATTGTTAGCATGCTATATTCTGAAAATACAAAATAGTAATAGTACTAGTATATTAATGATATCATGTTCTTAATATTATATTATTATTATTTTAGAAATTTTTAATAAATAAATATTTTGACTCATAAATTTAGTTTCAAAAATTATAAATAAGTTACTAGTATTTCTCAAATATTTTAATTAATATAGTTTCTATCTCAAACTATAGAATTTTGCCTTGAAAAGACTTTTGATTTGGATATTTATTTGGAAGCACATTTTGACTAATAAATCATATTTCAAGTATTATAAATTAGTTTTCAAAAATCATTTATATATTATTATCTAATTACTCCTTTAGTTATCCTTCTGTCCGAGACCAATCCCATCCTTGCTATTTTCTCGCCCATTTCAAGCCTACCTTATGTCCATCCTAACTAATTTGACCATCCTGGACCCGACGAAACTGTCCGTACCACCATCAGAGGTTCTCTTGTGTAGTTGTTACACCAAAGTTGCAGATCGTGCCACCTTGATCATCGCAGCACACCAGGCGTACTACCAGGCAAGACACCTTGCCATTTGCTGTTTAATTATTTTAGCTCATATTTCATACATGTTCATTATTTTTTTATGTAAAATAAATTGTGATACATAACATAACTGTTAGAATTTACTGTTCAGTTTTCTGCTGTGTATTATTTTTCTTACAAATTAAACCTAGATTTAATGGACCACCATGTGTGTTGTATTTATTAGCCTTGACACGTTGTAAACACGGAATTGTGTGTCCCATGTAGAACACGGAAGTGCGTGATTGGCTGGCCACCAGTACGTACAAGCCATGCGATAGGAATAACCGCTAATAGAGGTTGCATGCTAGTTTGACTTAGCGGTTATAGTGGTTTGTGTTGTGGATACAACACAGTAGGCATTGGGCGGGGAGGATAATTCCTTACCGTATGGGCTTCGATGCACTTCCCTTGTGACCCGGACTCTCCGCTGGAGAAACGGGGTTGATGACCCATGCTCTTCCTGCTGGGGCCTCTGGAGCCCAAGAGGGGACTATGCCGATCCTATTTAGCCAGGGCCCATGCATAGGAAGGATTGTTCTTAACAATATTTCACTTAGAATGGTAGGCTACCCTATCCGTTAGGTACGAGTACTTTTGGTTTGGGTACTTGTATCTGACCGTGACTTGGAACAATAACTTGTCGCGCATTAGTTCGTCACATCTTGTCCTTGTTTGGTTGTAGGTGTGACTTACTACTTCGATGAGAAGGTATTAAACCTTGTTGGGGTCTGGATACCATATCGGATTCTTAGCATGGAAAGATACGTCGCCGTGAATTAGTTTACCATCTCATGTCCTTGTTTGGTTGGGGGGATGGTACGCTCGTTCAGTAGGTGCGTATTGGACCATGTTATAAATTCAATTGACTTATTTATTGAGCAATATTTATTCAGTTTATATGGCATGCTGTTATGTGTCTTGTTATGTCCCTCTGAGGACCTGTTGTCTTGCCAGGTGTGTGCTATTGTCTTTCGCAGGTGTTCTAGCTATAGCTGTGATCTTCGCTATTTCTTCGAGGATGATTGCATTTGGATCGTCTTCGCTTCGCTCGCCACTCATTTCACTTTCTATGTACTTTTCTTTATTTTGTTGGTAGTGGATTTGTCTCCGCCCAACATATTGTATCAAGACAAATTTATTCTCATTGTATGATCTTTTATTCATTTCTTTCTGTGTGGATGAGATTAGTTATGGTTCTACTGCATTTTACAGCTTATGTATTTATACGAGGCTTCCATATATTGGAGTATACTTCGTATAAATACAGCTGGCATGTCGACGTTCCTAGCCCTACGTATTTTGGGACTGGGGCGTTACATATTTTTGTGGTGGCCCATGCAGGTCAAGATAAATTGTTTGGTTACTTTACCGTACCAAGCAAGCCTGTGTATAGGATTAGAAGTCTAGGATCTCATCCACATACTTGACCTCTTTCCTTGATTTTATCTACCGTTTGACTCATCAATTGCATCTTGCTTGCTTTCTTCCATCCCTATTCTTATCTTCCCTTCGTGCTTGCTAGAGATTGACCCTACTAGTTAGTTGTCCCAAAATACCATTAGTTTAATTCTTTAAGTTGGATAGAATACCTTATGAACTAGCAACCCCTTTGACCTAATGACCTATATTACCAAGCTTACTTAGATCCTAGAATTTAGAGGACCCTAACCCATCTAGTCAACCAAGGACTTGGCCAAGAAGACTATAGGACGACCGTATAAAGACCAACATATGTTATGACTTAGAATCATTCTGCTTTCTTTCAATCTTAAAATCTCGTGCCTATATTTTTACTATCTAGACTAATGATGCTAATATAGCCTAGTTTTTGCAAGCTTATCTTTTATCGAGCTTGTTCAAGACATATGTTATTGGAAGAGCTCCCACTAACATGTTGTCTAATCAGAACCGGTGCATGATGGTCTGATCAACCGAGTGCATTTGGTTCGCTTTTGCCTATTATTCTACGTGGATGGGAACATAGTTAAGCTTGTCCTCTAGAGTCCAATCCACGACTGCCTTGACAATTCCTTTGAAATTATTCGATCATCTTTGAATCACGTATTTGTATTCGATAACGCCTCCTTTGAACTCTATACTGCTTTCGCCCTCACCTATTTTAAGAGGACGAAAGCGTCATACTAGCACTCCCTCTAGCCCTCCTATCGGCTATGACCATTATTACTCGACGTTGTTATATCTTTGACTTGAACTACTCGACCTTTCCCTCGACCCTAAATCGACAATCTTGACTTTCTAATCACTTGAATTTAGGAGTGATTACGATCGTCTCTTAATCATATCCTCAACCTAGACTACGACCATGTAAACTTCTTTAAACCCTTCTATCTACCATTGTGCCTTCTTTCCCCTTGTGTCCTCTCACCCCTACTAATTCTGAATTTCGAGGACGAAATTCTTTTAAGTTGGGTAGGATGTAAAACCCCTAAATTTCTACTAATTATTTTTTTTATTTATTTATTAATATTTATACGAATTTAAAATTTCGTATTGTACGTCGCGTACTCGTATTGTACGTCGCGCACGAAATTATTTTTCTTGCTCGTCGAGTACGAATATGGATGAACGTACATATTTTTGAAAAACATTATTTTTATTATTTTTAATGTAGATAAAAATTATTTCTAGCTAATATTTTCAAGTTTATGATCTTAATTATGAAAAGCCTTTCATCTTTCATTTATACAGTTGTAATAATAAATTATTTTTCCTATAAAATGATATATTAGAAAAGTATATTTTCGTAAACATTATTTGTACATACATAAATATTTAGTAATTATTTATTAGTTATTTTAAATAAATAGTGTATTTTCGAAATTTATATTAATAGTAATTTAGAAAATATATTTTGAAATTATTGGATCATTAAAATCTTGATTTAAAAATTTATTGGATTTATTTAAATTGTTAAATATTTGAAATTTATTTATCTCGTGGATTTTATACTAGAAATTTAATTTAATTTAAATTAGATTTGAATTTGGATTTGGATTTGATTGCTTTAAATTAAATTATGAATTATCTAATTTGGGTTTTAAATATCCTAATTCCTATCTAATTGGGAATTCCCACATCCTATAAATAGGCAGGTACTCCTCCAATATTTTCTCCACATTATTCCTCCACAATCCCATAAACAAATTGTGCGTGCCTCGTGTCCGTGTTCCACCATCAAATTCTTATTCCATTATATTTACAATTATATTATCCTTTTTCGTGTCGACAAATCCGACACCATCCAATCCGTAATCCTAGCCTACCCATAGCCATTGCCTCGCCGTCCCGTTCCTTGTCCTCCGACCAAACACCCGACTCCCTGCTATCCCCTCTCCTCCACCACAACCATTACTGTCATCACACCCGGCCATCATCGACACCCCATTGAACCCCTGCCTCAACCATCACCACGGCCAGCGTCGTCATCGCCTCCCCCGTTCCCTCACAGCCGCCACCAAACCACCCTACCACCCCTTGGCCGACCACCACCTCCGCCATCACTGCCATCACCACCGACCATCACCCATCCTTTGGACACCCGACCACCGCGGCCACTGCCGCGGCAGCCCCACCACGACGACCAACACACCAGCGAAATTTTTTTTTTTCCCAAACACACCGAATCTCAAAAGAGGAGCGAAACCCTAACCTGATCCCGATCAAGTCGCCGCTCCGAGCCTCCTCGACTCCGGCCGCGAGTCAGCACCTTCGAACCCCAGCCGCGCTGACGAAAACCCTCGTCTGGCCGGCGTCCGCCTCTCCTCAACTCCGCTGCGCCGATATTAGCTACCCAGCGCCTCTCCTGGCCGAGATCGTGCCGTTCGAACCCCGACTTCCTCTCCCCCATCCTTCCTTCGGCGCCGCCCCGAGTGGCTCGTCGAACCCTTCACCGACTACCGCCTCATCCTCTTCCGCCCCCTTTCCAAGCCACCGCGTCCTCGCCACCGCCGGCGAGTCGCACAGCCACCTAGCGCCCAGCGTCGCGCGTGACTGCCCCCTTCAGCGCCGCCGCATCCGGTCGAAGCCCAGCAACCGCGACCCCCACCACTCCTCGACTTCCTCCGTCGAACTCCTCTCTGGCCTCGCCTCCCACCGAGCTCTCTCCCTCTACTCTCTCGACCGCCTGCGCCCACCGAGAGCTCCCCAAACCGCCGCCCTTCTCACCGCCATCGGATCGCCTGAGCCGCCGCTCCCCCTCTCCTTAGCCCCTTTCTTTTCTTTGTTAAATGGAGCAGCAGTCCACGGACTGCTGCATTTTTTTTATTATTTAGTTATTTATATTATTTATTTTTGTTTTGTATTTTTTTTCTTTCTTTTTTTTATTATAATAATAATAATAATAATTATTATTATTATTATTATTATTGTTATTATTATTAATACAGCTATTATCATTATTATTATTATTATTATTATTATTATCATTTTTTGTATGAACATTAATGTTAGATATTATTAGGATTTTGCATTGTTAAATTGATTTATGTACCTTTTATTGTTAGCATGCTATATTCTGAAAATACAAAATAGTAATAGTACTAGTATCTTAATGATATCATGTTCTTAATATTATATTATTATTATTTTAGAAATTTTTAAAAAATAAATATTTTGACTCATAAATTTAGTTTCAAAAATTATAAATAAGTTACTAGTATTTCTCAAATATTTTAATTAATATATTTTCTATCTCAAACCATAGAATTTTGCCTTGAAAAGACTTTTGATTTGGATATTTATTTGGAAGCACATTTTGACTAATAAATCATATTTCAAGTATTATAAATTAGTTTTCAAAAATTATATATATATTATTATCTAATTACTCCTTTAGTTATCCTTCTGTCCGAGACCAATCCCATCCTTGCTATTTTCTCGCCCATTTCAAGCCTACCTTATGTCCACCCTAACTAATTTAACCGTCCTGGACCCGACGAAACTGCCCGTGCCACCATCAGAGGTTCTCTTGTGTAGTTGTTACACCAAAGTTGCAGATCGTGCCACCTTGATCATCGCAGCACACCAGGCGTACTACCAGACAAGACACCTTGCCATTTGCAGTTTAATTATTTTAGCTTATATTTTATGTATGTTCATTATTTTTTTATGCAAAATAAACTGTGATACCTAGCATAACTGTTAGAATTTACTGTTCAGTTTTCTGCTGTGTATTATTTTTCTTACAAATTAAACCTAGATTTAAGGGACCACCATGTGCGTTGCATTCATTGGCCTTGACACGTTGTAAACAGGGAGTTGTGTGTCCCATGTAGAACACGGAAGTGCGTGATTGGCTGACCACCAGTACGTACAAGCCGTACGATAGGAATAACCGCTAATAGAGATTGCATGCTAGTTTGACTTAGCGGTTATAGTGGTTTGTGTTGTGGATACAATACAGTAGGCATTCGACGGGGAGGACAATTCCTTAGCGTATGGGCTGTGATGCACTTCCCTTGTGACCCGGACTCTCCGCTGGAGATACGGGGTTGATGACCCATGCTCTTCCTGCTGGGGCCTCTGGTGCCCAAGAGGGGACTATGTCGATCCTATTTAGCCAGGGCCCATGCGTAGGAAGGATTATTCTTAAAAATATTTCACTTAGAATGGTAGGCTACCCTATCCGTTAGGTACGAGTACTTTTGGTTTGGGTACTTGTATCTGACCGTGACTTGGAACAATAACTTGTCACGGATTAGTTCGTCACATCTTGTCCTTGTTTGGTTGTAGGTGTGACTTACTACTTCGATGAGAAGGTATTAAACCTTGTTGGGGTCCGGATACCATATTGGATTCTTAGCATGGAAAGATACGTCGCCGTGAATTAGTTTACCATCTCCTGTCCTTGTTTGGTTGGGGGGATGGTACGCTCGTTCAGTAGGTGCGTATTGTACCATGTTATAAATTCAATTGACTTATTTATTGAGCAATATTTATTCAGTTTATATGGCATGCTATTATGTGTCTTGTTATGTCCCTCTGAGGACCTGGTTGTCTTGTCAGGTGTGTGCTATTGTCTTTCGCAGGTGTTCTAGCTCTAGTTGTGATCTTCGCTATTTCTTCGAGGATGATTGCATTTGGATCGTCTTCGCTTCACTCGCCACTCATTTCATTTTCTATGTACTTTTCTTTATTTTGTTGGTAGTGGATTTGTCTCCGCCTAACATATTGTATCAAGACAAATTTATTCTCATTATATGACCTTTTATTCATTTCTTTCTACGTGGATGAGATTAGTTATGGTTCTACTGCATTTTACAGCTTATGTATTTATACGAGGCTTCCATATATTGGAGTATACTTCGTATAAACACAGCTGGCATGTCGATGTTCCTAGTCCTACGTATTTTGGGACTGGGGCGTAACACACGTGGCGTTGATCGAGCCGCATATCTTTGTTGGTCGAATGTGAGCCGCATGTACTTCTGAACCGCATGCGGCTGGGGGACTCTTTGAACCGCATAGGACTGTCCCTATTTAAGCCGCATGGACTCTCCTGCCCCGAGCCGCATGAGACTAAGAGTCTCTCTGAACCGTATGGGACTGCTCTTGTATGAGCCGCATGGGGTTCTCCTGTTCTGAGCCGCATAGATCATTATTCTGATATTTTCTATGCTTCTACAGGACCCCCTTCAAAGTTTTTAATTTGCAAAATTAAAATACTTTGAATAAGAAGCATGGCCGTTGTTGACCGCATAGATGATTCAGCCGTATGGATTTATCTGGCCGCATAAGCTGTTAGACCGCATAGACTTTTTGTCACGTGTCCCAACCACGTGTGCAAATCTTCTGCATTAAATGCCCTTGATTCGCCGCCTCTTGGGGGAGGATCCCAAGGGTCAGTTTTGTTTTGACCGAAGCATTTTTTCTTTATTCTTTTAGGTGGCACGTGGATCGAGGCATTTGTTTGATTTTTTGAGCCTCCTTCGCCTATAAATAGGAGTAATTTTATTCTTTGAGGGTTTCTTTACCTTCTCTCTTTTGCTCGAACTCCTTGTTGCTGACTTCCTCTTCGTTTTCTCCTATCAACGATCGGCAATGGCTCCCAAGAAGACTGCTGCTGCTACGGGCAAGAAGGCTGCGTCATCTTCTACGACAGCGAAGGGCAAGAAGGCAGCGTCTTCATCGACTGCGGCGGCGAACATGGCGGCTCCTCCGACGGCTAGCGTGCCTGTTTTTTACCCCGACGTTCACCCGCCTATTGCTAGTAGGGCCATCAACATGAACTGTCATGGCTATGCCGCATATCTTATGTGCGAGCCTATATTTCCAACTATGCTGTGTGTCCGACTCATGTTCGGGCCGCATGGGATATGACCCAGGCTTGAGCCGCATGAAAGTTGTTGTTTGCAACCGCATAACTACTTCATCATCGGGGCCGTATAAGCTCATCTGGACTTGGACCGCATGAGCTCTTTCAAACTGAGCCGTATAAGCTTATTTCGAACTGAACCGCATAAGATCATTTGAATTGGACCGCATAAGCTCATCCGCACAGGACCGCATAAGCCTATTTCGAGCCGAACCATATAAGCTTATTCGAATTGGACCGTATCCGCATATGCTCCTTTCGAACCGCATAAGCTCATCCGCACTGAGCCGCATAAGTTCATTTCGAGCCGAACCGCATATGCTTATTTTGAACTGAACCGCATGTGCTCTTTCAAATTGAGCCACATAAACTCATTCGGACTGACCTGTATGAACTCTTTCAAACTGAGCCGCATGAGGCTATACTGAGCTAAGCCGCATAAGCATCACGTAGTTTATGTTGCAGCTATCTTTTTGACTTGTTTCTTTTGTTTTTCTTTAGTGAATCTGCCAGTAAATCCTGCGGGGGAACTTATAGTGGGCTCAAATCAATTCGCCTTGGGCGTGTGTCTTGACGACTTAATTAAGCGTGTGTTGAATCAATTTCCTGCTGATGAGCCTTAGGAGAGGTTGAACGCCATCGAGAATCAGACCCTGCATTACCTTCGTTCCATGATGAATGTAGGGAAGCTGGATGGATTATACCTGAAGCCTTTATTCCTCTTTGGAGATGCTTTAGTCATAAAGAATTCCCGAGTATTAGAGATTTCCGAGAACTAGGATTTTTTTTTGGATGGGGTGGCAATCCATATTCCTCTCATGGAACGTCATTATCCTCTGTCGTGGTTCAATATGGTGTTGTTGGACAGGAAGATGGTATGTAACTTAACTCTTACCCAATCAGGGAGGTTGATGGACAACATCCATTATAACCCGAACATGCGGTCAGCGTACACGGGTAAGGATTCCGTCCTCCGGTACATGATGGGTCTGGCCCCGGGCTCTTTCATGAATGTATACGGTCCCAACTTCACAATCACTCAAGCTGATACCTTCCTGAATCGGCTCGCTCGCAAGAAATCTTATCCCGTTGGCAGGCTGGCATTGCCGAACGGGATAAACCCCACTTCTACTTAGGCCCAGTTGACTACTTGGGTTCTACAGACCTACGGAACATTCTTGCGGGAGGTGGGACTTTACCATACCATTCGGGGCACTTGTCATGGGCTTCCTATCAATAAACCACTGTTCGTGGCACTCTTGGAGATGTATAGCCGGCGAACGGGGACGTTCTTTGCACCCGGAGGGGAGTTGGGGCTTGCTCTCCATGAGATGTATACTGTCTCCAAACTTCCGTGGGGGAACGAGCCTTTTGAGGTGTATACCCCGTCGAATAAGGAGTTCGAGGACCTGAACCGACGACTCCCAGGTTTTGTTGCGGTGTATCAGAAGTTGCTGTGCCACCATAGTGCTTGTCATCAGATGGCTATAAAAACAGTGATAGCTCAGAAGGGACCGCCCCCCACACCACATCCTTGGTTAATTATCTTTTTAAAGTTGACCCTTCTGGCGAAGTTACTCCTCGAACCCCTCGAACGCATGGAGAGATAAAGGATTTGATGTCAAGCGTCAAGAAGTCGCGGTCTAAGAGCGACATATTCGGAAGTCAAACTAACTCTCTTAGCTATTTTTACTACGGAACCACACAAATGTCAGAGAAGGCGCTCCTGGGTGGATTTTTAATGATATGGCTACGGAACTGCGTAGTCTCGGGAGGAGCAGGTTCTATCGAGAGGATCGGTAGCCACTTCGTTCTCTCTGCCGTTAAACTGGTATTTGGAGTTAGGCTGGCGCTTCTTCCTGCTATGGTGTGTAGCATACACCATGGTCTTCGAACATTTTCGTCCAAGGTTATTGCGCATAAGAAGACGTTGGATTTTGAGCACGTAGAACTGCCTTTCCACTATTTGATGGGGTAGTTGGCGATGCACTACAAGTCTTTGATGGGACCTGGGATAGCGGAAGATGCTACAGATGAAGACGCTTTCCTTTTCAAATGCCACAACCGGTCTTGGGAATACAATACTATGCCAGCTTGTCGAAGGGCGCTGGCGAGGGTGGATGGGTGTGACTTTTTTGTGTCTGTTCCTCATTTTTCTGATGAGGAAGTGAGGAAGGTATACCTTGATGGTACCAGACCTTCTCACTTTCTGTCTCCGAATATGCTCACCTGGTTGTGCAACATCCACCCCGCGCATCTGGTTTATCGCAATCGCGATAATGTGTACTTGGAGCCTTACCTACCTAGTAGGTTTTCTCGCTAATTCGGTTATAGCTAGTTATTCCTTGATTGTCCCAACCCTTGTTTGGGCTTTGAAGGTAGTGATCTTGATGGTGTCAGGGCATGAAATTATTATGACGCTTATCATACTCGGGCCAGCTTCTCGGTCCCTAATGCTAAGGCACCGAGGGAAATTTTGTACGTGGCTGCTTTGTATCATGTTATGGCGAACAAGCCACTTGTTAATTTTGATCCGAGTACCAGTTTCATCGTGGGTACCGGTTTAGAGGAGAAGCCCAAGGGGGCTGAGGCTAGAAATCAACTAGCGCTCCAGACTCCCCTTCTTGAATCACAACCTTCCGAGTCGACTGAGGAGGAGGAGGATCATGATAGCGAAGACTCCCTTTCTGGTGGGGGTGAAGAAGTAACGGATCAACCGCTTTTCACACCCGATGAACAGGCGGAAGATCCGTTGCTTACTACACAAGAGGAAGTAGTGAGGGAAGAACAGCCTCCAGCTGTATCTGGTCTCTCACGTAAACGAGTCAGACGCGAGTCTTCTGACAGCAGAGCGACCTTTTCCGTGAAGAGAGCTGCCGTTAGGTCTCGTGGATTACTTATTACCGAGAGGGATGAAGGTACAGACACTGTTCCGAAGGTAAGACCAAGTCGGAGCCATCTCTTTGTCGTAGTTTTCTTTCCTCTCGGAGATATTACTTAATCACTTTTCTTTGTAGGCGTTTGATGAACTGGCCTCTCCTGAACCGTCCACTGCCCATGGAGTTGATCCGGCCCTTGCTGCTTTGATTAACAAAGTGTGTGTCGCGGTCCTTTCTGCGGGGGCTCTCTCAGCGATGGCTGGAAGCTCCCAGGTTGCTGAGCCCTCGGCCCGGGGTGACGAAGGTTTCCTTGGGCCCGTCTCCGAGATCGCTGAACTTCAGCAAGGCGACACCGATCTCGGTGCATCCCCTCCCGAGGATGCAAGGGCGGAGGAGTCTATTATACCAGACTCGGAGGCTGTTGGTGAAGAGGCTGCGGTGGTTGTAGGCGAACTTCAGCCTCCACACTCCTCCACTAGTAAGATAAGTTAAATATTGACTAGTGAGGGGGCTTATTTGCTCTATCAATATATCCTTCGGGTCAAATCGATTCATGGTTGCCTTGGCCCTGCAGGTCCTGACCCTTTACTTCCCACCGCGGATGTTCTTGGGGAAGGCTTGGCCTGCCATGATCTGGGAGAAGGGAGCGTTTCCTCTCCTTTGCCATCTCATGTCGAGGGGCCTTCCGCCAGCCCCGGGCAGATAGGAATGGAGCTGGCGATGGTTTCCACCTCATCCTCTGCTGATCATACGGCTCCGGAGATTGACCTCTCGACCCTGCCGAGCGTTCAAGTTCTGCGGGCCGCTGAAGAAGAATTGGCCGCTGTTCACGCGTCCTTCCGTGCGGAGTTTGTTTCTCTTGTGGCAGATTCTGTTGCGTCTTCTTCAGCGCTACCAGCCACACTCCCGTTGACACCGGCTTCCTCGGAGGCTCTGGACGAGGTGACGCAGGATGTGGTCGACTGCTTCTATCGCCACTTAAAAAGGGACGTAGACGCTGCTGTAGAACGGGGGACCCCTTTCTCTCTATCTTTCCGGTGCGCTCGGGGTCAGGTTGCAACTTTGAAATCCCTTCCTGGCGGGGTGGGGTTGGCTGCACTCCTGGAGCCTAAATTGGCAGAGGCTGATCAGCTTGTGATCCAATTGCTGGCGATACGGCAGACGGGTTTGCCTACTGCGATCGAACGGGAGCGGGGCTTCCTCGTTGCTGTTCGGGATAGGATCAAGCTTGCTCGAGATACTGTCGGGCCAGTTGTACAGGGAGACCTTGACAAGTTCTCTGCTTCGTACGGCAGGCAGGGTCGTCGAAGTCAGGCTTGTCGTACTCGGAAAGAGTCTGCTTCTCGTAGAGTCGCTGATATGAAGTAGCGGATTCTCGCACTCCAGAGGGAGTTGACCTTCTTAGAGTCAGAGCTGGAGGCTACTCGTGCGGAGCAGGAGTCGATTGCTTGGGAGGCCGAGAGGGTTTCCCGCTCTTTTGTCAACTTGGAGCGGGCCTTGATTCGAGGATAACTGGCAAGCCCATGCTCAACTGGAGGACGAGGCGGTGCTGACCCAAGAGGCAGAGCGTCGAGCTACCCAGAGATTTGAGCGGTCGGTTGCCTTGCTGACGGACCGTCGCAGGGCGTTATGTGCCCCGGAGCAGTGATCAGCTTTCTGTTTTCTTTTGCTTCTCTTTTTTCTCTTTTCTTTTTGTATGGGATGTGATCCCAAATGATGTAGCACTTTGAATTTCGAATAAATGAGCATGTTTCAACTCATCTTCTCTTTTTTGTACTTGTGGCGTTTGTGGAAGTGGACTTGCTAGAGGATTATTTGTGGACCTGTTACCCTAGGTGTACCTTGGTTTTAGGTACGGATAACAAGTTTGGACAGGATGTCCGGAACAGCCATGGCAAAGTGGTCATGGGTGTTCTTGGTGTTAGAAAAAAGAATGCCGTAGAGCAGCTGGGCTCCCGGGGCATGGTGAGATGGTGTATTTATGCTAAGAAGCTTAGCAAGGGATGTTTGTGGACCTATTATCCTTGGCATACCCTGGTTCAGGATACGGATAATGGGATGAAAGGAAACCAACATATTTGCTCAGAGGTTATGAGGACATGGCAAACATGAGGGTTTTTACCGTGGAATTTTCCTGCCCAGAGGTAATAAGAACATGGCAGGGAAGACTTCACGGAAGATATTCATGGTCAATAGCGGATATTTGTGGTCAACATAGGACATTTATGGTCAACAGAGGACGTTTGTGGCCAACAGAGGACATTTGTGGCCAACAGAGGACATTTGTGGTCAACAGAGGACATTTGTGGACCTATTATCCTTGTCGTACTCCGGTTGTGGGTACAGATAATAGGTTGAAAGGGGACCGACATTCTTGCTCAGAGGTAATGTGGACATGGCAAGCATGAAGGTTTCTTCGACGGAGCCTTCCCACTCAGAGGTAATGAGGACATGGCAGGAGTGGGCTCAATAAAGAAGGGGTACATAGAATGACTCAGAGGTAGGAGAACGTGGAAGTTCTATGCGAGGGGACGGTTTGTTTTTGGTGGAAGTGAAAATGACTCAGAGGTAATAAGGGCATGGCCGTTTCGAAAATTTGTGGATCGATTACCCTTTTTGTGCACTGGAGCGCGGGTAGTGGATCATGAGGGAGGATCTCTTCCAGGAAGAAAGTTCAGAGGTATAATCATACGTGACTTACTATCTGAAAGAGTGACCGAAATGTTAGTTCAGAGGGACCAGCGGGTACATAACTCGGTAATTTAGAATATTGAGAAAGTGTGAGTTCAGCGGCACCAGCGGGTACATGACTCGATAATCTGAAATGTTGTGGATGTGAGTTCAGCGGTACCAGCGGGTACATGACTCGATAATCTGAAATGTTATGGATGTGAGTTCAGCGGTACCAGTGGGTACATGACTCGATAATCTGAAATGTTGTGGATGTGAGTTCAGCGGTACCAGCGGGTACATGACTCGATAATCGGAAATGTTGTGGATGTGAGTTCAGCGGTACCAGTAGGTACATGACTCGATAATCTGAAATATTGTGGATGTGAGTTCAGCGGTACCAGTGGGTACATGACTCGATAATCTGGAGAGAATGTCGTTTAGACATAATATTTCTTCAGTAACTTGCTGTTGACGGGCAACATGAGCAAGTCTCCGTTTTGTTTTGCGAGGCGGTAAGCACCGTTGGAGAATACTGTCTCAATGATAAATGGGCCTTCCCACTTTGGCTGGAATTTGCCGGTGGTCTTGTGAGTCATGACTATCGGCCTCCGGACTGCCAGGAAGAGATCGCCTACCTGGAATGTTCTGATTTTGACCTTCTTGTTGAAGGCTCCAGAGATGCGTGCTTGGTATAGCTCAATTCGTTGCTGAGCCAAGAGGCGCTTTTCATCTAGTGCTTCCAATTCCTGTAGCCGACGATGGTGGTTTTCGTCTGTCGTCAATTGATGTGTGAGGGCGACACGTAGTGAGGGGATCTGAGTCTCCAATGGGAGGACTGCCTCACTCCCGTACACCAGGGAGAATGGTGTATTCCCGGTGGCTGTTCGGACTGTGGTGCGATAAGCCCATAAGCATTCGTCGAGCTTCTCGTTCCAGTCGCATTTGTTGGAGGAGACAAACTTCTTGAAGAGTTTGATGATTGTTTTGTTGAATGCCTCTGCCAACCCGTTTGCTGCCGGGTTGTATGGTGTCGAAGCGACATTCTGAATACGGTGCTTATCGCAAAACCGATAGAATACGTGGCTTGCAAACTGCGGACTATTATCATGGATGATCCTTCGGGGTAGTCCAAAGCGGTAGATGACGTGATGCTTAAGGAAGCTGATCACGTTTGAAGTCTTAACTTCTGCGAGTGGGACAGCTTCCGCCCATTTGGAGAAGTAATCAGTGATCGCAAGTATGAAGCGATGTCCTCGAGAGGAAGGTGGGGTGATTGGGCTAATGATATCCATTCCCCATGCTTCGAATGGCCAAGATGCCACTGTCGGATATAGAAACTCGGATGGTTGGTGAATGAAGTCTGCGTGGATTTGGCAGGCTTTGTATTTTCTAGCATAATCTATCGCATCTGCCACCATTGTGGGCCAATAGTAACCCATTCGGCGAAGGCGGTCTTGCAGTTTTGGGCTGGGCTGGTGGGCCCCGCAGACACCGTCATGAGCTTCTCGTACGGCTTCTTTGGCTTCTGTATTTGACAGACACCGAAGCAGTAATCCATCGTAGGAGCGACGATACAGCATTTTCATCTCCGTATCGTAGAAGAATCTGAAAGAACGCCGTCTAATGGAGGTGGCTTCCTTTGGGTTCCCGGGCAAGATGTCGTAGACGACGAAGTCGATGAATGGTTGTCTCCAATCTGGGGCATCATCGATCGTCTGTGCGGAATAACTCGCCACGAATTACACATTGTTCTTGGAATAGACCAGTTCGTGGCCTATCACATCCACTGATTGGCGATCATAATTTAAAAATGCTAGGAAAGCGGCAAGACCGGCTAAGGCATCCGCTTCGATATTTCGGAATCTGGGGACATGTTCGATGAAGAACCCCTCGAACGACGAGATGATGTCAATCGCTATTTGGTGATAAGGGATCATGTCTTCGTGGCGGACTTCGTATGAGCCCCGGATCTGATTGACGATTAGTTGGGTATCGCCGTATGCTTCAAGGTATTCTACCCCCAGCTCTCTTGCAAGTTGGAGGCCAATGACCAGAGCGTTGTATTCGGCCACATTATTAGAGCAGGGCTCGGTAAGGGAATAAGCGCGGTTAATAACCAATCCGGAAGGGGAGATCAGCACTACCCCGACTCCGACGACTATATTGCCTTTAGGTCCGGTCCTCGAAGCACCGTCGAAGAACATTCGCTATATAGCCTCGTGAAAGGTTGTATGTGAGTCGGCGATCTCATCTGGGATCTCTTCATATATTCTGGAGGACTCCGAGCCTGGGTGGGCTGCTAAGAAGTCCGCCAGGGCTTGACCTTTGACTGCCTTTTGTGGGACAAAGATCATATGATAAGGGGACAACAATATTGCCCATGTAGCGAGTCGAGAGCTGAGTGCCCCTGGTTTAGTCATGAGGACCCTGAGAGGGTTGACTCGTGAGATCACATGTATCGTTTGTCCGGTGACATAGTGTCGCATTTTCTGAATGGCGAACACCACGGTGAGGCATTCCTTCTCCACAGCGGTGTATCGGTGCTCTGGCCCAATCATCATTCGACTGAGGTAATATATGGCCTGCTCATGGCCTGCGTCGTTGTTTTGTGCCAGCAGAGCCTCGAGGGAATGTTCTATTGCTCGTACATAGAGCAGGAATGGTTTTCCAGGAATCGGGGCTACCAAAACTGGAGAATTTGACAAATATTCTTTGATGTTGTCGAAAGCACACTAGCATTCCTCGTCCCATACGAATGAGTCTCCTTTCTTCATGAGGTGCGTGAATGGTCGGCATCGCTCGGAGAGGTTGGAAATGAACCTTCTGATGTAAGCTAGCCTCCCTTGGAGGCCTCTGAGTTCGCGGAGATTTCTCGGAGGGCCCATCTCCATAATTGCTTTCGTCTTCTCAGGGTCTACATGGATACCTTGTGCCGTGATGATGAAGCCCAGGAACTTCCCGCTGGATACACCCAGAAAGGACTTCGTAGGGTTTATTTTCGAATTGTGAGCTCGTATTAGGTTGAATACCGTCCTTAGATCCTGCAGATGGTCTTCCTTGCAGCGACTCTTAACGGCTATATCATCAACATAACATTCCACTGTCTTACGTAAGTGGTCTCTGAAGATGAGGCTGATGGCTCTTTCATACATGGTGCCAGCATTCTTTAAACCGAAAGGCATGACTGTGTAGCAGTACGTGCCAATTGGCGTTCGGAATGATGTATGTTTTTTGTCATCAGGAGACATTTTGATTTGGTTGTACCCCGAGAAGCCATCTATGAATGACATACATTCGAAGCCGCAGGTATTGTCGATCATGATGTCTGTGATAGGAAGGGGGAATTCATCTTTGGGGCACGCCTTGTTCAGGTTGCAGAAGTCGATGCAGATTTGAATATTCCCATTCTTCTTGAGGACGGGTACTATATTGGCGACCCAATCGGGATGTTGCTCCTCACGAATGAAGCCGCTGGCTATCAGTTTGTTGACTTCGGCTTCGATTGCGTCCATGATACCTGGGCGAAAGCGTTGTTGTTGTTGCTTGACTGGCTTCGCATCTGGTCGAATGTTGAGTTTGTGAAGAGCAATGTCGGGATTTAACCCTGGCATATCTTCATAGCTCCAGGCGAACACATTAATGTACTCTCTAACAAGTTCTAGCAGCGACTCCCGTTCTTCGTCTGTTAGGCTTTTACTAACAAAAATTGATTTTGGAGAAGATTCGCTGCCGAAGTCAACTTGTATAACCTCATCTTCAGTAGGAGGTTCTCTCAGTTCGAACCGCTTTTACCATTGTGTATCCAATTGCTGGGCCCATAGCTCTAGCTCGAGGATCTCGGGGATGTCTTCGTCTTCTTCGTAAGCGTCGGTAAAAGCCATGTTGACTGACGTGACTTGTCTGAACAGATCTCAGATGCTGGTATCCGAGTCAGAAGTTGGTGACCCGGTCGAGTGTGACTGCCAATCGCATTCTTCATCTGAACTCTCAGGAGTCATAGTAGGCGTTACATACCCTAACCCGCATCGAGTTTTGCTATAGTAGTTCCGTGGTTTGCCCGCTGGGACTGGCGGCTTCAAAGGTAATTGTCGCCCAGTGCCGTAGATCAAACCTGGCGTCGTCTCCAGATCATACCCCTGTTTCTTCATAAGATATTTGGATTATGGGCTATACAGATACAGAGGCAGTCTCCCGGCATCTGTCCCGAGGTCGGCTTCCTCTATGGTGAAGGGATGTGGGTTGTTCGTCCGGCAAAAGATGATCGGATGATCTCCTTCCTCGATTATTCGGTAAGCGACTTCTACTGGATTAAGCTGGATCGTGGTGTACACATTTATCACTTGTGAGTGCAGGTGAGTGCCTATACCGTATTCCATATCATACATTGTACATAGCTTATTGAGCTCGGTGTAGTTCAAAGATAACCCTTTATTGATGAAGTAAGGTATCTTTTCTAGGGGGATTACATCATCAGCGGAGGGAACATCCGTGTGGGCAGCCACATATTTGGCTAACTCTGGTTCCTCTTCGGCTACCCCTTGTGTGAATGAAGACTGAGAGGACGTCCTGGGAAGCTTGATTTTCAGTGATTCAGTTGATGGAGCAGAGCGTGGAGTTGTTGGCAGACTAGCGATCCCCAGTTTGGTACTTGATATGGAGCGAGGAGTGGCTGGTTCGCTAGAAGTATCAGACTTTGCATCGGGGTGACGACCCTTCTTGGGAAGGCGTATCGTCAGCGGCTTGTCGGAGGGGTTGAGCTTCTCTGTTTGGGGTTGACTGACTCTCGGCAGTCTGATTGTCAGTGGCCACGTTATGGGTCTCGGCACTTGGCCGGACCTTGGCAGCCGGATTATCATCTGCTCCTCTTGCGCCGAGAAGCTGATCGCGTCCTTCCTCAGAGTGGCAGTAAGGGGTGCAAACTTGCCCGGTTTGCGAGCTTGGAGGTGGATTGTCAGAGGTCTTTCTAATCCCGTAGTTGTCTCGGTATGAGCTTGTACGTCTCCTTCATCAAGGTGCCTCTTCGACTTTTCGTATAGGCAGGAGTCTGAGTAGTAGGATTCGACCCCTTTGAAGGGATCGATATCAGCAAATTATGTCATCACGAAACCGTGTTTGTCGATATATTTGAAGCACTGGTGTAGCGTGGAAGGCATCATGTAATCGTGTATCCATGGGCGCCCCAAGAGGATGTTATAAGAAGTGTCTGCATCTATGACGTAGCAGGTGACTTCGGATTGGAGGTCGCCAATTTGACACTTCAGACGAATTTTTCCAATAGGGTAGCTCCTGCCCGAATTGAAACCGCTGATGGCGGTGCTTGTAGGTGTCAGGCGATGCATTGGGATATGGAGATGATGTAGCAGACCCTTCGGGATGATGCTTATGGAAGAGCCAGGATCTATGTGCATCCGATCCACTTTTACGTCGCCGATGTATCCTGTGTAGTATAGTGGGCGATCGTGTAGGTTGGTTTTGATGAGCATGTCCTGCGGAGTGAAGACGATGTTGGGCATTACTCCCGTGCAGGCACTGTCTTAGAAATCCATGGGTAAGTCCTCCCCGGTGAGGTTGGATTGTGCCAGATCGACATCGGTATTTTGGAGTGCTTCGCTTAATGCAATACGAACGTCCTTGGAGAGCCTTAGGAGTTCGTACAGTGACAACTTGGCCGGTGTGTTAGCTAACTGTGCTAAGATATCAAAGTTGTAGGGCCTCTCTAGTCCTTGGGCTGCCTCTTTTCGGAGGGATTTGTCGAAGCGAGTCTCCTCGACCTAGGCTTGTCGGTCGTCGAAGGCTGAGCCGGTCCCGGAGCATCAGTTGTAGTGGGTTGATGATTTTTGGCTGGATTGTCAACCACAGGTTGGGATTGTGCTCCGGACCGCGTGACGACGGTTGTAGCATCCTCGTTGCCTGCCGAGATTGTGTGGCAGGTCCTGTCTTTTCTACTTTTCTTTTTATCGGTGGTAGATGGTGTGGGCCGAGTCACTTCTGATACCAAGTCTGGATGGATACATATGACCTCCCCTCGTGATGTGGTGAGGGGTACTAGACCGGCAGCCTGATCTCGGGGAGGTGGAAGATTCGTAACCTCCATTGTCGCTAGAGGGACGGGGACTACCCCGTCTTGAGTCTCCGTAGGAGGAAAGCTGCCGAATTGTATGGACACCATATTGGCCGCCACGGTTACCTCTTCGAAATCGATGGCCAGAGCGTTCGAATCGATGAGGTTCTGGATGTACCATTTCAGCTGGTAGCAATCGTGTGTAGCATGATGAACATAGTGATGATAATGGCAGTACTTTCGATTCTCCATCTCTGCCAGCCGCGGTTCCCGTCCTGGTGTAGGAAGCTGAATTCTGTTCCCTTGTATGAGCATGTCTAAGATGGGTTTGACGTGACTGTCTTCGAAGGAGTAAGTGATTTATGGCCATTGTTTGTCTGCTGGCCTCGGCTCAGGTTTTTGTGCTGTATCGGCCAACATAGCCTGCTTTCCCTTGCTGTCCCTATTGTTGGAGGGGCTACCCCCATTATCGTTCTTGGGATGCTTGACCTTGTTTTCTCCTTCCGAGATGTGCAATCCCAGTTGGCGAGCCTTCTTCAGTCGTTCTTCGGCGCTTGTGGCGCTGATGATGAACGTCTTCCAATCTTTGAATTGACTTTTGCCCATCCAGAGACTGATTGTTGGAAGTAGTCCCTTTTGGCAAATTTCAATTAAAGAGGAATCTGGATTTCCGGAGGTCAGCTTCATGGCGGTTTGGCGGAACCGTTCAATGTAGTTCCTTGTCAATTCCTTCTCCCCTTGGACGACGTCCATGAGAGTGGACATGGTGGCATCCTGTCCTACTTCGTAGAATCTCTCCAAGAACAGGTGCTTGAAGCTGGCGAAGGAGTGGATGCAGTTGTTCGGCAGATTGCGATACCAATCAAAAGCGACTCCTTCCAATGCCCCAATGGATAATCGCGTGAGGATAGCATTGTCATAGGGCAGATGGTCGGTGGTGACCTCGAAGTACGTGATGTACCGACTTGCTGAGGTCTTGCCATCATACGGGTTGATATTGAACGGCTTATATCTTGGTGGGAATGGAACATCCCTCCATTCAGTAGGGCATGGTTGCCGCATTCTGAGGTCTTGAGCATTTTCTCGGGCATGGAACATGGCTCGGAGCTCCTGAACCTCTCTTCTTACTTCTCGGGCCTCATCTGTCGTGGTAGGGGCTGTTATTTTGGAAGGATTATTGCCCGGGTTTGGTGCCGCTGAGTTCGAGTCCGCATTGACCGTGGGACCCGTGCTTGTTTGGCCAGGCGTTCCTCTTTGGAGAGTTGGAAGAGCAGCTTTGATTTCATCTACAGACTTGACCAAGGCCTGCAGTATAGCCTCTAAAGTGTCGATGCGTTGGCGATCGCTGGAACGACCTTGGTTGCTGTCCGTCATGAACACCATTTTTACATGAGGAGTGATGGAAGGAACGGTGGAGGACGTGCCCTCCGAGTCATACCCATACACCGAGAAGTCATCAGGGTAGGTGGGAATGTTCTCTTCGGGCTCGGACTCAAAGGGAACGGTATTCCCAACCTCAGAGCTTGCTTCGTCTTGAGAGTCGTGGATGTCCTTAGGGACATCAGAGTCTGCTGTACCTGATAGGAGAGTTGTTTGTCCATGCTCGGCTCCTTGAAATATCGGATTGTTGTGGATGCTCGGAGGAGTGCTACCTCCAGTTCCCACGACCCCCAGCGATGTAGATGATGAGTTTCCCATTGCAGCAGATTTCGTCTTTGAACGGGTGTGTTGGAATACTCCGGTGGAGGACAATCGTTTGGACGACAATTTCTTAGCTGTAGGGGTTGATATTTTGGGGCTCGAGATGCTTGTCTTCTTCCCTCTCCCTTCGGCGGGAACCTTCTGAGCGGAATTGCAGGAGACAATAGGAGGTGCCTCGTCTTCTGAGCTTGGACGCCGTAATCTTTGGAAGACGGACGGCCGATCTTCCGTCACTGCCGCGTTATTGCAACAGCAGTTGACGATAATTTGGGTACAGTGATGTCCAAGCGATGACTCTTTGCACGCCGAGGCTCCTTCACTTTCCTTGCGCTTGTGGAGGATCGCCTCACGCAGGTCAGAGGAACCACTCTGTCCGTTTGCCGCCGGGGGATGGACTCGAGCGGTTGTATACAATTTTCCATCCGAGGCCCGTGTGATAATCAACGGGACGCCCCGATAGTCAGAGGTTGGGACAGCTGACTGGGCTTGATGAGCCCGTGCTGCCCTAGACTTCCTCCTTTTAGCACTTGCGGGTGCGTAATAGGAGGAGTCCAAGTTAAATACCACAGAGTCTGGCTTATCATCCAGGGAACTACCAGGGTCAGGACCGCATGAGAGACGGTCGAAGACTGATCGAGAGAAGTGTAGAATGGACGCTATGTGGCTAGAGTTGGGTACCGTACAAGCTATCTGCATGCGGTTGTCTTCTGCTGTCAGATGAGTTGTTTTTGTGCGGCTAGGAGTCACGATCGTGCAGGCTGGCCGCATGCGGTTGGCAATTGTGGCCGCATGGGTTTTCTGCAAGCAATTGACTCTCTTAGCCGCATGGATTTCATTCATGTGGTTGGCAGCTGTAGCCGCATAAGCTATGCGGCTGACAGATGTGGCCGCATGGGTTTTCTTTATGCGGCCGACGGATGTAGCCGCATGAGCTTTCTCCCTGCGGCTAGTAACCTTATACGGCTCGGATCTCATAGAGTTTCTCTTTGCCCCTGCAAGTCCAGCATCATAGTGTTTTTTTCTGCCGGACTTGGGGACAGCAGAGTCGTCTATGATCTGAAGTGGGGCCGCGGGAGAGCCTTCTCCGCCGTTTTGAGCAACGGAGGGTATTTCTGTAAGAGCTTCGGTAGGAACAAAGGATCGGGGTCTCCACTCCTTGCGGGCCTCCTTTGTGCGGGCTCGCTTCTGGACCGGGCCAGCGCTCTTGTCGGAGAGGATTTCTTCGAACGCCTGTTGGTCGAACCGGGCGACCATCTTTTGTTGCGTGGAGCCAAGCTTGGCTGCATCCGATTGCGTCCCCAACTCCTCAGCCGTGGAGAAGTTATTCCCCAGCAGAGTCGCCATCGTGTTTGCCATGAAATATAAAAGAATAGAACAATTATTGGAGGACCGGACTTTTACTTCACGTTACAAACTCGCTTGTACAAAGAAAGCCTAGGGACGAAAACCTAGGTACAGCAGTCTAAGTACAATTATTTATTTTAGATTCTGGGAGGTGACGATAGAGGCTCGGGAAGACGACGGTAGCCCTGCCTTACTCCTTGGACGATCGGTATGCAGCCTTGGCTCCTGTGAAGAGATGATTGGCGTTGCGGAAGAAATGCTCTTCTTGCTCTCCCTCTATTACTCTTCTGGCTTCTCTCTCTGTGTGTTTTTTTTTCTCTGATAGCGTATCTCTTTCACAAGGGAATGGCACCTTGCTATTTATAATAGTGGGGGCATCATTAGGGTTTGGATGATTACCCATTCTCAAAGTGGCGGCAGCCTGATGTATAGTCAATCTGGACCCTTAGTTTAGGGCGTGAAGGATCTGGGCCATAAATGGGTATAGCACTAAATCATGCGAATGATTAATGCTGATTGCTTTAAATTTTCATGATTGGTTGTGTCAAGCTTGGATCTCTCACCACGTGTCCCATTGGCTTGATCATGAATGATATGACCAGATCTCATTAATTATGAGGATAACGTTAAATATGGTCATTGGGATCTGGTAAATCTCTGATTGATTTGCATCTCATAATCATCCTTGCTACCAGCTGTCAAGTCGGGGGGACCATTGAGTCTCTGCCACGTGTCTTAATGGTGGACCCTATCAGAACCGTATGATATCCATGAACCGCATGAGACAGCGTCTTAGTGAGCCGCATAGGTATGGTACTTGCGAGGCGCATGGGATACTTTCTCGGTGAGCCGCATAGGTATAATACTTGCGAGCCGCATAGGATGGCTTCTTGGTGAGCCGCAGGAAGACGATTCTTGCCAGCCGCATGAAGCTGTTCTTCACTGGAGCCGCATAGGGGTAGCCACGTGTCAATCTCGAATCGTGTCAGAGATTTTCTCTTATTCCCAAAGAGTCTGTCATTATGACAGGGCCATTATGACACTTCATATCAGAGCCGTCAGCTGTCAAATTATGGCAGAGCATTAAATAGGGCCATCGCTCAATGGCCAGCTGTGTGAAGGGGTCCCATGGGGACACGTGGCATTGATCGAGCCGCATATCTCTGTTGGTCGAATGTGAGCCGTATGTACTTCTGAACCGTATGCGGCTGGGAGACTCATTGAACCGTATAGGTCTGTCCCTATTTAAGCCGCATGGACTCTCCTTCCCCGAGCCGTATGAGTCTAAGAGTCTCTCTGAACCGCATGGGACTGCTCCCGTATGAGCCGCATGGGTTTCTCCTGTTCTGAGCCGCATAGATCATCATTCTGATATTTCCATGCTTCTACACAGGTGAGCGCCTATACCGTGTTCCATAGCATACATTGTACAAAGCTTATTAAGCTCGAGGTAATTCAAAGATAGCCCTTTATTGATGAAATAAGGTATCTTTTCCAGTGGGATTACATCATCTGCGGATGGATCATCAGTGTAAGCAGCCACATACTTGGCCAGCTCTGACTCTTCTTCAGTCAACCCCTGTGTAAATGCAGACTGAGAGGATGACTTGGGCAACTTGATTATCAGGGGCTCCATGGGTAGACTAGAACGTGGAGTCATTGGCGTACTAGCCACCCCCAGTTTGGTGTTCGATGCTGGGCGGGGAGTTGTTGGCTGGCTAGCAGTCCCCGGCTTAGCGCTCGGCTGCCGATTCGCTCCGGGAAGACGAATCGTCATGGGCTTGAAAGAGGGAATGGAACCCTCTGCTTGTTGCTGGCTAACTTTAGACAGCCTGATCGTCAGTGGCTCTGTCGTGGGTCTTGGCGCTTGGCCAGACCTTGGTAGTCGGATTACCATCTATTCCTCCTGTGCATAGAGGCTAATTGCGTCCTTACGCAGAGTGGCTGTAAGGGGTGCAGTTATGCCAGGCTTGCGGTGTAAAACCCCTAAATTTCTACTATTTATTTTTATTAAATTTTGGTACTGATTTAATATTTTATTATTGTACGTCGCGTAGTCGTATTTTACGTCGTACACGAAGAGGTTTGTTTTTCGAATTTGCTCGACGAGTACGAATATGTGCGAGCGTACATATTTTAGAAAAATATTCTCTATCTTTTTATAGTTTCAAAATAATATACATAATAATTATTTTGTTATCATACCCAAGTTTCCAAATTATTATTTTATTCAAAGTCTTCGTGAAAACAGTTATTAATAATAAATATTATTATTCCCGTATATATTTCATAAAAATGTATTATGTTTATATTGTAAATAATAATGTATTTTCGAAATTAATTATTATAGTATTTTTTTGGAAAACATATTTTAAATTATTGGGACATTTAAAACTTGATTTAAATATTTTTGGATTTATTTAAATGGTTATATATTTGAAATTGATTTATCTCATAGATTTTATACTAGAAATTTAATTTGATTTAAATTAGATATTTAATTTGAAATTAGATTTGGATATAGATTGGATTTGGATTTGATTGCTTTAAATTAAATTAGAAAATATCTAATTTGGGTTTTAACTATTCCTAGTTCCTATCCAATTGGGAATTCCCACATCCTATAAATAGGCAGGTACTCCACCAATATTTTTTATCATCCACATTGTTCCTCCACAAATAATTCTCCAATGGTGCGTGCCCCGTGTCCGTGTTCCATCGTCCATTCTTATTCCATGTTTACAATTACATTTTCATCTCTTTCGTGTCGGACAACCCCGACAAAATCAATTCTTAGTCTAAACCTATTCTACCCATGTCCAATACCATCCTGGCCGAACCCCATCACCCCGACGCCCCGCTGCCATCATAACCACCCCCGCTGCCATCAACAGAACCACCCGTCCACCGGTCCCCGTCAAGACAAGCACACACGGTAGACCCGACCACAATCCCTTCTCCGCCCCGTCCGACTCTGTACAGCCTCCGTCTCGTCGACCCAGCTGCTAACCACCACCATCTGTCATCACCACCATCGTCACTGCCAGCGCGGTCGACCGTCCCCGGTCGTCGCCACCAAAACCAACCCAACCGCCACCGCGGCCACTGCCGCGGCATCCCACGCCCGCAGCCACCATCCAAAGAAAAAGAAAAAGGAAAAAAAATCAAAACCCTAACCCTAAGAACTCACCTCGTCGGCGACCGCCCCGACCGCGGTGACCGCAACGTCCCAGCTCCGCCCGTGCCAAACCCTCTCGCCGCCCTTCGTTCCGACAGCTCCGCCACCCGCTCCTCACTCCCTCCGACCGGAAAACCACCCATCTCGACCACCTCTTTGCCTCGCCCCCTCCGCGCTCTCGGTCTCGCGCTCAGCCACTCCTCCTCGGGACCATCGCCCGATCGCAGCGCCTAAAACGCCACCGCCGGCGCCTCCCAGCAGGCGCTGCTCGTGGCCTGGGCTGGCACCACCGGAATCGGTGACTCCCGACCGCCGCGTGTCCCCTCTCTCTTCCTCCGCCGAGCGCAGCCCTTCCCCTCTCCTCGATCTTCCATCCCGCCGGATCGCCTGAGCCACCTCTTCTTTCCCCCTCTCATTCTCCGCCTCTCTCTCTCTCAGTCTCTCTTCCTTCCTTTTTATTTTTTTTTGTAGTTGTTTTTTTTTGTTATTACTTTATTAACTATGGATTGGACTCCTCGAGAGGAGAACCGAGAACCACCTCAGTACTCAGTTGTGGTTATTAAGTTGTTTATTTATTTTATTTTTTTGTTTGTTTTTGTTGTTTTTGTTATTATTATTATGATTAATAGATAATAGTTCATTTAATGATAATTGTTATATTATTATTATTATTATTATTATTAATATTAATTGTTATTATTAATTCTATTAAGATTATTGTTGCTCTTATTGCTAAAACTATTTATTTACATTATATTATTAGGAATTTCTATGAGAATATTATTTTCCAAACTATTTATGTATTAGGGCTTGACCTTATACGTAAAACTTAAAACTGAATTTCCAAGCCTAACTATAGTATTATTTATGATATTTTTGTAGCTTTGACCTACAAATGTTATTTTGACAAAAGAATAGGTTTTACCTTAAAAGGAGTTTTTCTGTATTTTCAAAGGTTTATCTATAAAATTATTTTAACTAAGAAAATATATTTTTAAGTATTATAAATAATTTCTAAAAATAGGTGCCTAAAAGTATTTTAACTAAATCTAGTTTTTACCTAGAAAACTTATTTTGACAAACTTACAGTTTTGCCGTCGAACAACTTTTCAAACATTTATTTGAAGGCATATTTTGATTAATAGATTATATTTAAATATTATAAATAGATTCCAAAATTTGTATATATATTATTTATCTAAATTCCTCTGATTATCCCTCTGCCCGCGACCAGCCCATTTATTCCTATTCCTTCGCCCAATTCGAGACTACCTTATGTCCACCCTAACTAATTTGACCCTTCTGGACCAAATGAAACTGTCCGTGCCACCATCCGAAGTCACAATATATAGTTGTTGTACCGAAGTTGCAGATCGTGCCACCTTGATCATCGCAGCACACCGGGCGCCCTACCAGGCAAGACACATTGCCATTAGCTGTTTATTTATTTTAGCTCATATTTCATGCATTATTTATTTTCTTTATGCAAAATAAACTGTGATACATGGCATAACTGTTAGAAATTACTGTTCATTATATTTTTCTGCTATGTATTATTTCTTACAAATTAAACCTAGATTTAGGGGACCACCATGTGTGTTGCATTCATTGGCCTTGACACGTTGTAACACGAAGTTGTGTGTCGCATGTAGAACACGGAAGTGCGTGATTGGCTGGCCACCAGTACGTACAAGCCGTGTGATAGGAACAACCGCTAATAGAGGTTGCATGCTAGTTTGACTTACCGGTTATAGTGGTTTGTGTTGTGGATACAACACAGTAGGCATTGGGTGGGGAGGACAATTCCTTAGCGTATGGGCTTCGATGCACTTTCCCTTTTGAAACCCGTGAGCTCCGCCGGAAACGTAGGTCAGATTACCCATGATTACTGACGGCCACTGACGATTCTGCGGAACGTCATGCTCTTACTGCTGGGGCCTCTGGTGCCCAAGGGGGGACTACGCCGATCCTATTTAGCCAGGGCCCATGCGTAGGAAGGATTGTTCTTAACTATATTTTACTTAGAACGGTAGGCTACCTTTATCCGTTAGGTACGAGTACTTTTGGTTTGGGTACTTGTATCTGACCGTGGCTTGGGACAATAACTTGTCACGGAATAGTTCGTCACATCTTGTCCTTGTTCGGTTGTAGGTGTGACTTACTACTTCGATGAGAAGGTATTAAACCTTGTTGGGGTCCGGATACCATATTGGATTCATAGCATGGGATGATACGATACCGTGAATTAGTTTACCATCTCCTGTCCTTGTTTGGTTGGGGGGATGGTACGCTCGTTCAGTAGGTGCGTATTGGAACATGTTATAATTCGATTTACTTATTTATTTGAGCAATATTTATTCAGTTTATATGGCATGCTATTATGTGTCTTGTTACGTCCCTCAGAGGACCTGGTTGTCTTGCCAGGTGTGTGCTATTGTCTTTCGCTGGTGTTCTAGCTCTAGCCGTGATCTTCACTATTTCTTCGAGGATGATTGCATTTGGATCGTCTTCGCTTCGCTCGCCACTCATTTCATTTTCTATGTTCTATTCATTATTTTGTTGGTAGTGGATTTGTCTCCGCCAAATATATTGTATCAAGACAAATTTATTCTCATTATATCATCTTTTATTCATTTATTCTGTGTGGATGAGATTAGATATGGTTCTACTGCATTTTACAGCTTATGTATTTATACGAGGCTTCCATATATTGGAGTATACTTCGTATGAATACAGCTGGCATGTCTACGTTCCTAGTCCTACGTATTTTGGGACTGGGGCATTACACATTTTTGTGGTGGCCCATGCAGGTCAAGATAAATTGTTTGGTTACTTTATCGTACCAAGCAAGCCTGCGAATAGGATTAGAAGTCTAGGATCTCATCCACATACTTGACCTCTTTCCTTGATTCTATCTACCGTTTGACTCATTAATTGCATCTTGCTTGCTTCCTTCCATCCCTATTCCTATCTTCTCTTCGTGCTTGCTAGAGATTGACCCTACTAGTTAGTTGTCCCAAAATGCCATTAGTTTAATTCTTTAAGTTGGGTAGACTACCTTATGACCTAGCAACCCCTTTGACCTAGTGACCTATATTAGCAAGCTTATTTAGATCCTAGAATCTAGAGGACTTAACCCGTCTAGCCAACCAAGGACTTGGACAAGAAGACTATAGGATGACTGTATGACTTAGAATCATTCTACCTTTTTTTTTCTAAATCTCTCGTGCCTATGTTTTTACCACCTTGACTAATATTGATAATATAATCTAGTTTTGCAAACCCATCCATTTATCGAGTTTGTTCATGACTTATGCTATTGAGCGCGCTCACTAACATATTGTCTAATCAGAACCGGTGCGTGATGGTCTGATCAACCGAGTGCACTTTGGTTCACCTTTGTCTATTATTCTACGTGGATGGAACATAATTAAACTTGTCCTCTAGAAATCCATCCACGACTGCCTTGACAATTCTTTTGAATTTATTCGATCGTTCTTGAATCACGTATTCGTATTCGATAACGCCTCCTTTGAACTCTATATTGCTTCGCCCTCACCTATTTTAGGAGGACGAAGGCGACATACTAGAACTCCCTCTAACCTTCTATCTACTACGACCATTCTCACCCGATGTTGTTATATCTTCATTCTAAACTACTCGCCCTTTACCTCGACCCTAATTCAACAATTTTGACTTTCGAATCACTAGAATTTAAGAGCGATTACAATCGTCTCTTAATCGTATCCTCAACCTAGACTACGACCATATAAACTTCGAACCCTTCTATCTACCGTTGTGCCCTCTCACCCCCCTACTAATTCTTAATTTCGAGGAAGAAATTCTTTTAAGTTGGGTAGGATGTAAAATCCCTAAATTTCTACTATTTATTTTTATTAAATTTTGGTCCTGATTTAAAATTTTATTATTGTACGTCGCGTAGTCGTATTGTACTTCGTACACGAAGAGGTTCATTTTTCGAATTTGCTCGACGAGTACGAATATGTGCGAGCGTACATATTTTAGAAAAATATTCTCTATCTTTTTATAGTTTCAAAATAATATACATAATAATTATTTTGTTATCATACCCAAGTTTCCAAATTATTATTTTATTCAAAGTCTTCGTGAAAACAATTATTAATAATAAATATTATTATTCTCATATATATTTCATAAAAATGTATTATGTTTATGTGGTAAATAATAATGTATTTTCAAAATTAATTATTATAGTATTTTTTTGGAAAACATATTTTAAATTATTGGGACATTTAAAACTTGATTTAAATATTTTTGGATTTATTTAAATGGTTACATATTTGAAATTGATTTATCTCATGGATTTTATACTAGAAATTTAATTTGATTTAAATTAGATATTTAATTTGAAATTAGATTTGGATATAGATTGGATTTGGATTTGATTGCTTTAAATTAAATTAGAAAATATCTAATTTGGGTTTTAACTATTCCTAGTTCCTATCCAATTGGAAATTCTCACATCCTATAAATAGGCGGGTACTCCTCCAATATTTTTTATCATCCACATTGTTCCTCCACAAATTATTCTCCAATGGTGCGTGCCCCGTGTCCGTGTTCCATCGTCCATTCTTATTCCATGTTTACAATTACATTTTCATCTCTTTCGTGTCAGACAACCCCGACAAAATCAATTCCTAGTCTAAA
The DNA here is from genome assembly GCA_029216955.1 of Iris pallida. Taxonomy (NCBI): domain Eukaryota; kingdom Viridiplantae; phylum Streptophyta; class Magnoliopsida; order Asparagales; family Iridaceae; genus Iris; species Iris pallida. Next base: position 239,295 of record JANAVB010024254.1, read on the forward strand.
CCTATTCTACCCATGTCCAATCCCATCCTGGCCGAACCCCATCACCCCGACGCCCCGCTGCCATCATAACCACCCTCGCTGCCATCATAACCACCCCCGCTGCCATCAACAGAACCACCCGTCCACCGGTCCCCGTCAAGACCAGCACACACGGCAGACCCGACCATAATTCCTTCTCCGCCTCGTCCGACTCTGTACAGCCTCCATCTCGTCGACCCAGCCGCTAACCACCACCATCAGTCATCACCACCACCGTCACTGCCAGCGCGGCCGACCGTCCCCGGTTGTCGCCAACAAAACCAACCCAACCGCCACCGCGGCAGCCCACGCCCGCAGCCACCATCCAAAAAAAAAAAAAGGAAAAAAATCAAAACCCTAACCCTAAGAACTCACCTCGTCGGCGACCGTCCCGACCGCGGTGACCGCAACGTCCCAGCTCCGCCCGTGCCAAACCCTCTCGCCGCCCTTCGTTCCGACAGCTCCGCCACCCGCTCCTCACTCCCTCCGACCGGAAAACCACCCATCTCGACCGCCACCTTGCCTCGCCCCTCCACGCTCTCGGCCTCGCGCTCAGCCACTCCTCCTCGGGACCATCGCCCGATCGACGCGCCTAAAACGCCACCGCCGGCGCCTCCCAGCAGGCGCTGTTCGTGGCCTGGGCTGGCACCACCGGAATCGGTGACTCCCGACCGCCGCGCGTCCCCTCTCTCTTCTTCCGCCGAGCGCAGCCCTTCCCCTCTCCTCGATCTTCCCTCCCGCCGGATCGCCTGAGCCACCTCTTGTTTCCCCCTCTCATTCTCCGCCTCTCTCTCTCAGTCTCTCTTCCTTCCTTTTTGTTTTTTTTTGTTGTTGTTTTTTTTTGTTATTACTTTATTAACTATGGATTGGACTCCTCGAGAGGAGAACCGAGAACCACCTCAGTACTCAGTTGTGGTTATTAAGTTGTTTATTTATTTTATTTTTTTGTTTATTTTTGTTGTTTTTGTTATTATTATTATGATTAATAGATAATAGTTCATTTAATGATAATTGGTATATTATTATTATTATTATTATTATTATTATTATTATTAATATTAATTGTTATTATTAATTCTATTAAGATTATTGTTGCTCTTATTGCTAAAACTATTTATTTACATTATATTATTAGGAATTTCTATGAGAATATTATTTTTCAAACTATTTACGTATTAGGGCTTGACCTTATACGTAAAACTTAAAACTGAATTTCCAAGCCTAACTATAGTATTATTTACGATATTTTTGTAGCTTTGACCTACAAATGTTATTTTGACAAAAGAATAGGTTTTACCTTAAAAGGAGTTTTTCTATATTTTCAAAGGTTTATCTATAAAATTATTTTAACTAAGAAAATATATTTTTAAGTATTATAAATAATTTCTAAAAATAGGTACCTAAAAGTATTTTAACTAAATCTAGTTTTTACCTAGAAAACTTATTTTGACAAACTTACAGTTTTGCCGTTAAACAACTTTTCAGACATTTATTTGAAGGCATATTTTGATTAATAGATTATATTTAAATATTATAAATAGATTCCAAAATTTGTATATATATTATTTATCTAAATTCCTCTGATTATACCTCTGCCCGTGACCAGCCCATTTATTCCTATTCTTTCGCCCAATTCGAGACTACCTTATGTCCACCCTAACTAATTTGACCCTTTTGGACCCAATGAAACTGTCCGTGCCACCATCCGAGGTCACAATGTATAGTTGTTGCACCGAAGTTGTAGATCGTGCCACCTTGATCATCGCAGCACACCAGACGCCCTACCAGGCAAGACACCTTGGCCATTAGCTGTTTATTTATTTTAGCTCATATTTCATGCATTAATTATTTTCTTTATGCAAAATAAACTGTGATACATGGCAAAACTGTTAGAACTTACTGTTCATTATATTTTTCTGCTGTGTATTATTTTTTACAAATTAAACCTAGATTTAAGGGACCACCATGTGTGTTGCATTCATTGGCCTTGACACGTTGTAACACGAAGTTGTGTGTCGCATGTAGAACATGAAAGTACGTGATTGGCTGGCCATCAGTACGTACAAGCCGTACGATAGGAATAACCGCTAATAGAGGTTACATGCTAGTTTGACTTAGCGGTTATAGTGGTTTGTGTTGTGGATACAACACAGTAGGCATTGGACGGGAAGGACAATTCCTTAGCGTATGGGCTTCGATGCACTTTCCCTTTTGTAACCCGTGAGCTCCGCCGGGGATGCGGGTCAGATTACTCATGATTACTGACGGCCACTGACGATTCTGCGGAACGTCATGCTCTTACTGCTGGGGCCTCTGGTGCCCAAGGGGGGACTACGCCGATCCTATTTAGCCAGGGCCCGTGCGTAAGAAGGATTATTCTTAACTACATTTCACTTAGAACGGTAGGCTACCTTTATCCGTTAGGTACGAGTACTTTTGGTTTGGGTACTTGTGTCTGACCGTGGCTTGGGACGATAACTTGTCGCGGAATAGTTCATCATATCTTGTCCTTGTTTGGTTGTAGGTGTGACTTCTACTTCGATGAGAAGGTATTGAACCTTGTTGGGGTCCGGATACCATATTGGATTCATAGCATTGGAAGATACGTTACCGTGAATTAGTTTACCATCTCCTGTCCTTGTTTGGTTGGGGGGATGGTACGCTCGTTCAGTAGGTGCTTATTGGAACATGTTATAATTCGATTTACTTATTTATTTGAGCAATATTTATTCAGTTTATATGGCATGCTATTATGTGTCTTGTTACGTCCCTCTGAGGACCTGGTTGTCTTGCCAGGTGTGTGCTATTGTCTTTCGCAGGTGTTCTAGCTCTAGCCGTGATCTTCGCTATTTCTTCGAGGATGATTGCATTTGGATCGTCTTCGCTTCGCTCGCCACTCATTTCATTTTCTATGTACTATTCCTTATTTTGTTTGTTGTGGATTTGTCTCCGCCCAACATATTGTATCAAGACAAATTTATTCTAATTATATGATCTTTTATTCATTTATTCTGTGTGGATGAGATTAGATATGGTTCTACTGTATTTTACAGCTTATGTATTTATACGAGGCTTCCATATATTGGAGTATACTTCGTATGAATACAGCTGGCATATCTACGTTCCTAGTCCTACGTATTTTGGGACTTGGGCGTTACATGCGGGCTTGGAGGTGGATTGTCATAGGTTCTTCTGATCCAGATGTTGCCTTAGTTTCAGCTTGAGTATCTCCTTTGGCTAGATGCTTCTTCGACTTCTCATACAAGCATGAGTCTGAGTAGTAGGATTCGACCCCTTTGAAGGGATCGATGTCGGCAAATTCTGTTCTCACAAAGCCATACTTGTCGGCGTACTTGAAGCACTGGTGCAGTGTGGAGGGCACGATCATGTAATCATGTATCCAAGGATGCCCCATGAGAATATTGTAGGAAGTGTCCGCATCTATGACATAACAGGTTACTTCTGACGGAAGGTCGCCGATTTGACACTTTAGGCGAATCTTTCCGATCGGGTAACTCATTTCCGAATTATAACCGCTAATGGCGGTGCTTGTCAGCGTCAGACGATGAATTGGGACGCGCAGATGGTGTAGTAGGCTCTTCGAGATGATGCTTATGGAGGACCCGGGGGCAATATACATCCGATCGACCTTGATATCGCCAATTTTCCCAGTATAATACAGAGGGCGATCGTGCAGGTTAGTCTTGATAAGCATATCCTGCGGAGTAAAGTCTATATTTGGTATTGACCCTGTGCAAGCGCTGTCCTAGAGATCTGCAAGCGAGCTTTCTCTAGTGAGATTGGACTGAGCCAGGTATACGTCGACATTTTGGAGTGCTTCGCTTAGTGCGATACGGATATCCTTGGAGAGTCTCAGGAGTTCGTATAGCGATAATTTGGTCGGTTTGTTGGCCAATTGTGCCAAGATGTCAAAGTTGTACGGCCTCTCCAGCCCATGAGGCATCTCTCTTCGGAGTGGTTTATCGAAGCGGGTCTCCTTCGGCCTAGGCTTATCGGTCGTCGAAGGCTGCGGAGGTCCGATAGCGTCAGCGGCTGTCGGCTGATGGTCCTTAGCTGAGTTACCCGGTGGAGGTTGGGTTTGTGCATCGGAGCGGGTAACAACAGCAGTAGCTTCCTCGACCTCTGTCGAGATCGTGCAGCATGATTTGATTTTCTCATTCTTCTTCTTTTTGTGGAGGGAGTTGCGGACTGAGTCACCTCAGGTACCAAGTCCGGATGGACCCACATGATCTCCCCTCGTGATGTGGTAAGGGGCACTAGACCCGCAGCTTGGTCTCGGGGAGGTAGAAGATTAGCGACCTCCATCCTTGCTCGGGAGACAGGTACTACTCCGTCTTGAGTCTTTGTCGGAGTAAAGTTTCCGAATTGTACTGACACCATGTTGGCTGCTACGGTCACCTTTTCGAAATCAATGGCCAGGGCTTTAGAATCGATGAGATGCTGGATTTAACGCTTCAGTTGGTAGCAATCATGTGTAGCATGGAGAACATAGCGATGGTAATGGCCGTACTTAGGGCTCTCCATATCTGCAGGACGAGGCTCACGCCTGAGAGGAGAGAGCTGAATGCGTCCTCCTTGGATAAGCATGTCTAAGATGGGTTTAACATGGCCATCCTCGAAGGAGTAGGTCATCTGAGGCCACTGCTTTTCTGCCGACGTTGATTCGGGCTTTGGGGCTGTGTCGGCCACCATAGCCTGCTTGCCCTTGTTGTCTCGGTTGCTGGAGGAATTACCACCATTATTGTTGTTGACGTTAGGGCGTTTGCCCTTGTCTTCTCCTTCTGAGATGTGCAATCCCAGTTGGCGGGCTTTCTTTACCTTGTCTTCTGTGCTAGTGGCACTGATGATGAAGGTCTTGTAATCCTTGAATTGACTTTCGCCCATCCAGAGGCTGATTGTGGGAAGCAGTCTTTTTGGAAAATTTCAATCAAAAGAGGAATCAGGGTTGCCAGAAGGCAGCTTCATCGCGGTTTGGCGAAACCGCTCGATATAATTTCTTGTTAGCTCCTTTTCTTCCTGAACAAGGTCCATAAGAGTGGACATTGTCACGTCTTGTCCTTCTTCATAGAACCTCTCTAGGAATATGTGTTTGAAGCCGGTGAAGGAGTGGCAATTGTCCGACAAGTTGCGGTACCAATCGAAGGCGACCCCTTCCAAGGCTCCGATGAACAGTCGCGTAAAGATGGCATCGTCATGAGTCAGATGGTCGACTTCGAAGTAGGTGATGTACCTGCTTGTAGATGTCTTTTCGTCATATGGATTGATGTGGAATGGTTTATATTTTGGTGGAAAGGGAATATCTCTCCATGCAGCGGGATACGGTTGTCGTATCCTGAGGTCCTAGCAAGTTTTTCGGGCTTGGAACATGGCCCGGAGCTATTGGACTCCTCTTCTTGCCTCCTTGGCCTCGTCTGCAGCGGTGGGGGCCGGTACTTCAGGAGAAATATCGCCCGGGTTTAGTGCAGCCGAGTTCGAGTCTGTATTGACCGCGGGACCCAAACTTGTTTGGCCAGGCATCCTTCCATACAAAGTCAGAAGGGCCACTTTGATCTCGTCCACGGATTTGACTAATGCATGCAGTATGGCCTCCATAGTATCGTTGTATTGGCGATCACTGGGACCCTCTTGGTTGTTGTCCGTCATAAATACCGTCCTTATATGATGAGAGATGGAAGGAACGGTAGAAGACGTGCCCTCTGAGTCGTACCATCGTACAGAGAAGTCGTCAGGGTATGTATGAATGTTCTCCTCTGGTTCAGACTCAGAAAGGGTGGTACCCCCAGCTTCAGAGCTTGCCTAGTCTTGAGAATTATGGACGTCCTCGGGGACATCGGGATCTGCTGCATCTGTTGTGTGAACCATTTCCTCGAACTATCTTCTTGGAACACCGAGTTATTGTGGATGTTTGAAGGAATACTACCCCCGGCTCCGGTGTCTCCCATAGACGTGGACGAGTCTCCCAGTGTAGCAGATTTTGTCTTTAAGCGGGTACCTTGGTAAACTCCTCCCGCAACGGTGGTAGACAACCGTTTATAAGAAGTTTTCTTGGTTATACCGGTTGAAATTTTTGGGCTGAAGACATCTGTTTTCTTTCCTCTTCTGCTGTCAGGAATCTTCAGAGCAGAATTGCAAGAGGCGACGAGAAGCACCTCGTCTTCTGAGCTTGGGTGTTGCAGCCTTTGGAAGATGGACCGCCGGTCTTTTTGTACTGCTGTCTTGTTGCAGCAGCAGTTGACGATGAATTGGGTACATTAATGTCCCTGACAGGACTCTTTGCACATCGAATCTTCGTCTCTTTTCTTGCGCTTGTGAAGAGTCACGTTGCGCAAGTCACCTGTTTTGTGGACTGGGGAGTCCTGAGAACATGAGTGTATTGGCCTCCTGCCTGTTCCCTGATGTGGGGGTAGCGCGAGTACTTGCCCCTGATCCTTGTTGGGAGATTCTTGATAACTATCCCGTTTGTTGGCCGCCGGGGGCTGGATAAGGGTAGTTCTGTACAACTTTCCATCAGAGGCCCGCTAATAATCTGCGGGACGCCCTGATAGTCAGAAGTTGGAACAGTCGACTGAGCTCGTCGAGCCCGTGCTTCCCGAGACTTCTTCCTTCTAGCACCGGAGAGTGAGTAGTAGGAAGAGTCCAAACTTGTCACAACAGAGTCTTGCACATGCTCCAAAGAGCCTTCATGGTTAGTACCGTATGAAAGGCGGTCAAAGATTGACCGTGAGCCTTATGGGAGAGATGATATGCAGCTGGGATCGGTGGCCGGACAGGCTGTCTGTATACGGTTGGTATGTGTGGCCGTGCAGGCTGTCTGCATGCGGCTATCCTTTATGGCCGTATGAACTTTTTGTATGCGACTAGAAGTCGTGGTCGTGCAGGTTGTTTGCATATGGCTGGAAGTTCTGGCAGTGCAAGCTGTCTGCATGTGGTTAGAAGTTCTGGCCACATGGACTTTTTGTATGCGACTGGCTTTTGTGGCCGCATGAGTTCTCCCCATGTGGTCAACAGTTGCGGCCATATGAGCCTCCATGCGACTAGTGCCCTTATACGGCTTGGATTGCACAGAGTTCCTCTTTGCCCCTGTAAGTCCGGCATCATAGTATTTTCTTCTGCCAGACATGGGGACAGCTGAGTCCTCTGTGGTCTGAAGTGTGGCCGCATACGAGACTTCTCTACTGTCTCGGGCAACAGAGAGTACTTCTTCGAGAGCTTAGAAAGGAGTAAAATTTTTGGGTCTCCATTCGCTGCGGGCCTTCTTTGTGCGGGCTCGTCGCTGGATCGGGCCCGCGCTCCCGTCGGAGAGCATTTTTTCAAACGCCTGCAGGTCGAACCGGGCGACCAACGTTTGTTGAGTGGGGCCAAGCTTGCCTACGTCTGATTGCGTCACCAACTCCTCATCCGTGGAGAAGTTAGTCTCCAGCAGAGTCGCCATCGTATTTGCCATTGATTATAAAAGAATATAATAATTATATCGGAGGACTGGACTTTTACTTCACAATACAAACTCGCTCGTGCAAAGAAAGCCTATGGACGAAAACCTAGGTACAGCAATCTAAGCACGATTGTTTAGTTTTGATTCTGGCGGGTGACGGTAGAGGCTCGTGAAAGCGATGGCCGCTCTGCCTTACTCCTTGGACGACCAGACGTAGCCTTGGCTTCGGTGAAGAACTGCTCTCAAGATGGAAAGACTTTTCTGTGCGCGCCTTTGTCTCTTTGTGTGTCCAGCCGGGTAGAGAGGATCGCTTTTGCAAGGGAATGGCACCTTGCTATTTATAGGAGTGGGGTGTCATCATTAGGATTTGCAATGATTACCCTAAAAAGGCCGCGGCTTCGAGATTTAATTGCCATTTTCCTTGATCCTATCTTGTTGGTAATTAATCTGGACCACTAATCTTGATTGTAGCAAATCTGGAAAATTAATGCTGATTGTGTCAAATCCATATGGGCATTTAATATTGATTGTTATGAATCTTTGGAAGCTCGGATCTCTTGCCACCTGTCGTGATTGTAATAAATCTGCTTTGATTCAGGTAATTATGATGATTGTACTAAATCTGGTCGTCAAGATTTGTTGATGACTCTTGATTGATTTAGTGCCACGTGGGAAGCTGATCTTCTGCCATGTGTCATAATCGCGAGCCACAGCCGCATGAGGCTAGCTTCTTAGGTTTTGAACTGCATGAAGGTAGCAGCCGCATAGGTGTAGCCTCCGAAATCTGAGCCGCATGGGGCTGGTTTCCAACTGAGCCGCATAGGACTAGACACGTGTCAAGGCTGTATGGGCGTGGCCTCTCAATTTTTGAGCCGTATGGAGATGATCCCTATGATCCGAGCCGCATGATAACAGCGGCCACATAGGATGACTTCTTATAATTTGAGCCGCATGACGAGGGTCTTCATGCTCCGAGCCGCATGCAACCATCAGCCGTATGGGGTGGTAGAAGCCGCATAGAGAGCTTTGTAGTTGGTGGATCGTGCCAGCTGCAGAGGAGAATTTCTTTATTTCTCGAGGAATATACCGTCATGTCAAAGTTCATCATTTCAGCTTTAATGTCAGAGTTATCACTTTATGTCAGAGCATTTAATGGGAGCAGTCACCTTATGGCCAGCTGTAAAGGCAAGCTGCATCGGGTCACGTGATTCTTGCCTAAGCCGCATGAGGCTATTGAAGAGTTTCTGAGCCGCATGAGGCTCTGATAGATTCCGGAGCCGCATGAGGCTCCTTCGGTTTTGAGCCGCATGGGCTTTCTTCTTTCCTGGGCCGGATGAGGCTCCTTCTGTTTTGAGCCGCATGGGCTTCTTCTATTTTGAGCCGCATGGGCTTCTTCTAGTTCTTTTCCATGCTTCTATAATGAGCAGCATCTCCGAATAGTTTTTCAGATTCTCAGAGAGCACCAATTGTATGCAAAGTTCTGTAAGTACGAATTTTGGCTTGATCGCTTTTCGTACTTAGATCACCTCATCAACAAAGATGGAGTGGAAGTGGATCTCTAGAAGATAGTAGCTATAGAGACATGGCCAGTACCCAGTACAATCGTAGAGGTTCACAGTTTTTTAGGATTGGAGGGCTATTACCGACGATTTATATCAGACTTTGTTCAGATTTTAGCGCCATTGAAACTTTTGACCCGTAAAGATACAGTTTACTTGGACAGCAGAGTATCAGAGTTTATTTGAGAATTTGAAGCAAGGATTGATGATGACACCCATTCTCACACTTCTATATGGGACTGGAGGATTTTCAGTTTTATTATGATGCTTTAGGCAGAGGATTAGGATCCGTCTTAATGCAGCATGGCAAGGTAGTAGCCTATGCATCACGTCAAATTTGTGATCATGAGAGGAATTACCCAACCCATGACTTGGAGTTAGCAGTAGTAGTTTTTGCATTTAAGCTTTGGAGGCATTATTTGTATGGAGATCGGGTAGAGATTTTTACCAACCATAAGAGTCTTAAGTATGTGTTTGTCCAGAAGGATCTCAACATGCATCATAGAAGATAGCTAGAGTTACAAGTGGACTACGACATCAACCTGCAGTATCATCCTGGTAAGACCAACGTAGTTGCAGATGCGTTGAGTAGAAGAGTATGAGCCTATTTTCTAACAGCACAGCCAAAGTTATTAGCAGATCTTCAGAAGAAGAAAATAGAGATAGTTCTTTCTACCAATGTGGCCTTGATAGCCAGTATACAAGTTTAGTCCAGTATAGTTGAGAGGATCAAGATAGCACAGTCATCATATTCTAAGCTTCAGCCGCTTATGGCTGAATGTGAAGTGAGACAGATAGCAGAGTTATATATTTACGAAGATGGCAAACTTTCGACATAAAAGGCATCTTTGTGTACCAAGTGCTGACATCAGGCTAAAGATCATAGCAGAAGCTCATAGTTTCCAGTATTTAATTCATCCTGGTAGCAGGAAGATGTATCGTGATATCTGTCAGCATTTCTGGTAGAATGGTATGAAGAGGGAGATTGCTCGGCTTGTTTCTCGTTGTTTAGTTTGCCAACAGGTCAAAGCTGAACATCATAGGCCTACTGGACTTCTTCAATCTTTATCGATCCCAGAATGGAAATAGAAGAACATTACCATAGATTTTGTAACTGGATTACCTAAATCCCCAGCTGGAAATAATACTATAAGGGTTATTGTTGACCGACTCACCAAGGTAGCTTATTTTCTCCCTTTCAGAATTGTTCAGTCAATGGATCAGCTAGTAGAGATGTACCTCAGACAGATAGTCATATTGTATGGAGTGCCAGTCAATATGGTATCCGACAGAGATTCAAGGTTTATGTTGCACTTTTGGCAGAGTCTTCGAGAGAGTTTGGAAACTCGTCTAAAGTTTAGTTTTACCTATCATCCGCAGACAAATGGTTAGTCGGAGCGTACGATTCAAACTCTTAAAGATATGTTACGATCCTGTACACTAGACTTTGGTGGTTCGTGGAAAGATTGTTCGACATAACAAAAGGTTGAACGAACTTTTTTACTTTATTGAACGTATAAGGTATCTGTGGACAAAGAAGGAAGTCCTAAACAGGATAAGTGGGACGGTAGAGGTCGAGCGCTACAATGGTTCCTTTACTCCATTGACGATCTGACGACGAATCAACCTTGCTATTGCTCTCTGGCACCTTTGATGGGACTCTGGGGTCACCGATCAAGAGGTTGTCTGGAGGAAAAGATCCCTTGAAGATGGTTGGTTGGTTGGTTCTTTGGTTGATCGGTGGATGAGGGTGGTCAATTCTTCGTGGACAGAGATTACTGATTCTTTGAAGATTGTCGATCATTAATTTTCTCTTTATTATCTGATTAGTGAAAGAAGAACTTCTTTTATTTATAGATAACTGAGCACATATACGATGTGCATTAGGGTTCCTGAGATATGCAAGAATCTGCCGTCATTGCACGGTACGGGCTTCTACGGCGCTGACATGTGGCGGACATCGAGATTCCCCTCAAATGAGATGTTTGTGGTTATAAACATAATCGAAGGAGGTAACACATGGCGCGTACCGATTTGCTTGCTCGGATACAGCCGAGTAAATCTCGGGATTTCATCCTAGATTTAGAGTCTAATTGATCCTCGTCGAAGATTTTAATCAATCTGATATGATATCAATCATGATTTAATCCCAATCTTCTCTGTAAGAGACGGTTTAAACAAAACAATTAGGGTGGACCCATGCTTTCTGCGCCTCTAGTGAGGACTAAGTACTGTTGTGCTTCTGGGCGACGAGTAGACCGTATTTCTGGAGACGACGAAAACTCTGTGCTTTCAGGCGACGAGTGGACTTGGCTTCGAATGACGACGAGATTTCTATTCATACAAAGCAACTTATGAAGCTGTGTTTCGGGATACCGGAGTCACTGTTCTGTAGGTGACAAGTATGCTTGTGCTTCAGGTTGGCGAGGTTACTGTGCTTTTGGAGTGATATGATGACTTGTATTGGTTGTGATAGGAGTTCCAAGTCTCTCGTAGAGAAGTGACTTAAGCTTTCGATCCGAAACATACGATTATGCCATGGGAATGGAGATGGCGTGAGCATATGACCATCCTGTGCCTCATGCAGATGCAGGCAAGTAGCTGTGCCTCTAAACAGTGAAGGCGTTAGCTACAAACAGAATGGTATGACACCCTTGTACGTGTGAGATTAGCGCAGGCAGGTAGTTGTGCCTCTGGAGTGAAGACACTGGCTTCTGAAGTAAAAAAAGGGGAAGGGGCCTACCACCATCTTGCTTCTGAGGTTGGCACAGGTAGGTAGTTGTGCCTCAGGCAAGATACCTTGCCATGCTTACTGATTATATTTAGTTGCATTTTCTTTAGTTATTACATATCACTGTTTATTTATTTTCAATTTTTCTAGTTGTACCATTATTACAGTTCATGATTTACTACCTGCTCAGTGATATTAGCTTTACTTATTTTATTATCCTTTAACTGGATATGGACCTAGAGTTAAGGGATTACCATCTGTAGTGTATCGCATAAACCTTGACACACTTGTACCATAAGGTATGTGTTAGGTGAGTAGCATATAGAGGTACTTTCGTGTTGGATGATCACCCGTACGTATGCGTTAGGTCTAACTGCTAAAAGAGGCATGTTAGGAGACTTACCAGTTAGTAGAGGTACGTGATCGTGGATGCGACTTTGATAGGTGCATAGGGAGAGGAGAACATTTCTTTGTCGTATGGGCTTCTATTACACATTCCCTTGTAACCCGGAAACTCTGCTGGAGATACAGGTATGCTTACCCCCTGATGTTGGCCACTGACGTTCTTGAACGTTATGCACTTGGGGTAAGATGATCCACTCAGGTTGGCCACTTTTATTTTTGAACGTTATGCGCTTAGGTCACTGGTGCCCAAGTGGGGACTATACCAGATACTATTTACAGCCAGGGCTCATACAACGAAATGTTTGTTCTTAACTGCATAAACACATTAGAATGGTTAGGTTACCCTAGTCGATGTCATGTCACCCCCATTCTATTTGTAGCTTGGAACAATATCGTATCGCGAAATAGTATTCTACCCCTTATCCTTGTTTGGTTGTAGGGGTAGTCCACTGTTTCGATGATGAGATATTAGATCTTGTTACGATTGGGACTATTTTACTTTACTTGTGATTTATGACAGATTATATATATTTAGTTATGTGGCATGTTCTTTATGTATCTTGTTACGTCTCTCTGAGGACCTGGTTATCTCTCCAGGTGTGTGCTTTGTGCCTTTTCGCAGGTGTCCTAGCCAAGGCCGTGGTCTTCTCCATTCTTTCGAACAAGATTGCTCTTGGTTCGTCTTGCCATTTTATCGATCATTCTCTTGTATATTTTCTTTCGTTTAAATTAGTTGGTAGTGATTTTGTCTTCGTCCAACTACATGTATAAATGACAAATTTTATTGTTGATTTATATTATTATTCTTTTATTTGGTGGATGAGATTTAGTTGTTGCTTACTGCATTTTACAGCTTATGTATACATACGATGGTTCTATACTTCGTATGTATGCAGCTGGCATGTCGACGTACTTAGTCCTAGATATTTTGGGAGTGGGGCATTGCATGTTTTTGTGGTGGCGCATGTAGGTCGAGTTTATCACTTCGGATACGTTACTGTACCGATGTGAGCATGTAAATATAGGATTAGAGTTTAGGATCTCATCCACATACTTGATCCCTCCATTGAATTCCAATTTCGAACTCTCAGTTGACTACCCTAATTTTCTTTTGCTTGATTCCTTTCTACCGTGAATCGTATCTTTTTCCTTCGTGCTTGATATAGAGGTTAGATAGATAAATTATACTAGTTATACGTTTATCTTGCTCAATCACCCTATTAGTTGACTCTTATAAGTTGGGTGGCTTCTGGCGAAGCTTCAGGGCTGCTGCATTTTTAGGTGACGTGTAGACCGTTCTTCTGAAGACGACGGGGCCTCTTTGCTCTTGGGCGACGAGTAAACTGTGTTTCAAAGACGACGGAGCCTCTGTGCTTCTAGGTGACGAGTAGACTTGTGTTTCGAAGACGACGTGGCCTCTGTGCTTCTGGGCGATGAGTAGACTTGTGTTTCGAAGACGATGGAGCCTTCATGCTTTTGGGCGATGAGCAGGCTATGTTTCGAAGACAATGGAGCCTCTGAACTTTTGGGCGACGAGTAGACTGTGTCTTGGAGCCACTACACTTTTAGGGCGACTAGTAGGGGGCCGTTGAATGGGCCGAGCTTCTAGATTGAAGTGGAGGCTCTGCACTTTTGAGGCGAGTGCATCGTGTGGAGAAATTGGCTATCTGCGCTTCTGGGTCAAAAAGGGGGCACAAGTACCTGGCTGTACATTTGAGTCAAAGGAGCTGTCGAAGACTTTTTAAGATCATTTAATTAATGTTCTTGATGGCCGAGACGGTCGTCCTCCTCTTTAATTGTCGCCATTACTTAGGGAAATTCGAGAAGTTAGTGGCCTAGGACTCAGTGGAATGAATCTATTTAAATGGGGTCGTTGTGCTGAATTCAAGGTTTATTCCACTAATCTGGACATCTTTGACCGACGGACACGTGGCATGTTAGTTGGACCACACTTACCCTATATAAAGGGGAGTTTTTCTGAAGCATCGTCTTCCTTTCTAAACGTTATGATTGATCTTGACTTAGCTTCGAACGGCCATTAGCTTTGCACAAGTCGGCTGATGGTTGTGGATCCTTTCGTTTAAAGAGGCAATGTCTTTGAAGAAGAATATCTAACTGGTCTTGAGAAGTACCCGAATGTCCATCATAAGGAGTTTGAACTTGGTCGACGTCTTGGAGGTCTTCGAGGTCCAAACTACGGGGTTAGGATTGGTTTTCCATCCGATGAGTCCTCCGTTGTGCTCTGCCCTACTCATTAGCAGTTGTGTTCCTTTGTTATGCTCGAAGAGCCATAGAAGCTAATGCACTTTTCAAAAGAGCCAGTCGTCGCATTGTGGACAGAGTTCTCGCTTGGGCCAATAACTGCTTTATTAGCCATATTGGAGTTCCTTCGCGTCTAGCTATGAAGTGGTTTGTTTTGGCGAGGCTACGCATCTAATGGAGGTTGCGCATCTAGGGCCATATGGGAGCAGACTTTGATGGCGATTGTATTCACATCTTCTATCCTTTGTCCCTTGAGGCATTTTCTGTATTTTTTCGTAACGATCACACTGTGAAGATTAACCCCATTTTAGATCTTTAGGAGTTTTTTAGTTCTTTTCTTGCAATCATATAGAGTTTGTAATAGATCCCCGTAGCCATAATTTTAATAAAAAGAACTCTTTATGATCTTTTCTATTCTTGTGACTTTGTTTTTTCTGTCTGCGTATTTGGTCACCTGCGCTTTTGTGAAGCTGGGTGGGTAGTGAGGACCTACCTGCACTTTTGATAATATCTGCACTATTTTCATGCGTCTATAAGACCCCCTTCAAAGTGTTTCGAACTTGAGTCAAGCTCGAAATACTTTGAACAAAAGCATGACACGTGTTCTTTTCGAGCGAATGCTCGACGTGCCTACAGACAGGCTATCGTCACGCTTAGGCTTCAGCATTAAATTACTTGAGCCATCGCTTTATTAAAGTTGATCTTAATTCCTCGTTTCTAGGGAACGGCCATCATGTTCCCAACTTTTCGTTCCCACGTTGTTCGAAGAGTTCCCTTGATCACAAAGTGTTTCATCTTCTTTCGCTGACGTGGCTGCACCCTATAAGTAGGGATCATTGGAGAGAGAAAAACTTTCTTGCTTTAACCAACCTTCCCATAGTAGCTTTTTTGTCAGAGTCTTCTTCTTCTTCTTCTTCTATCAAACCCTAACTTTTCCTCATATGGCTACCAAGAAATTAAGAATCCCGGAAGCTCCCATGGTGAGCTCCAAGAAGATTAGTAGGGCAGCGGCTAGCCCCCGACTGGCTGCAGGGACAGTGAGACAGACAAGGATGTCGTCGGCGAGAGAAGCCGCGAAGGCGTATCGTCAGGCCAAAAGGAAGTAGTTGGCCTTTAAAGTCATCATCGTTGAGCAAGCTCCCATTGTAGGGGATGTGCGGCCACCCGTTGCTTTTAAACGTCTAATTGTTATTGACTTCTTTGTTTCCTGATGCATATGATCATCGACTCTTAGCAGCGTCGTCTCGAAGATTTGTTGATGCTTTTTTCTTGCTGATGCGCATGGACACCGCTCTTCAGGGTAGTGTTTCGAAGATCTACTAAAGCTCCGTCGACTGACGCGCATATTTGCTACTTTTTACAAAGTATCGATTAGAAGAAATGACTTTCTTAAGTAGTTTGATGATAGTCTTATTGAACGCTTCAGCTAGTCCGTTTGATGTTGGATTGTAAGCCGTTGATGCCACATTCTATATTCGATTTTTATCGCAGAACCAATAGAATGTGTGGCTCACAAACTGAGGACCATTGTCGTAGATGATCCTTCAAGGAACGTCGAAGCAGTATATGACGTGATGCTTGACAAAGCTGATCACGTTTGTAGTTTTTACCTCGGCCAGAGGTACTGCTTTCGCACACTTAGAAAAATAGTCAGTGACGGCAAGTATCAACTGGTGTCCCCTGGAGGATGGTAGACTGATTGGTCTAAAGATATCTAGTCCCATGCTTTAAACGACCAGCGGCCGTCGTAGCGTACAGGTACTCCGAAGGCCGGTAGATGAAGTCAACATTCAACTGACATACCCGGCCCTTTCTTGTATAATAAACGGCATCTGCCATCATAGTGGGCCAGTAGTAGCCTATGCGACGTAATTGATATTGCAACATAGGACCAGGCTGATGGGCTTCGTAGGGGCCATCATTCGCCTCTCAGAGTGTTTCTTGTGCTTCTGTCTTAGATAAACATCATACAAGAAGCCCATTGTATGAACGACAGTACAGCATCTTGGTGGTTGTGTCGTCAAAAAATCGGAAAGAGCGTCTCTTAACAGAAGTAGCATCCTTCGGGTCCTCGGGTAGGATCCCATAGACTGCATAGTCTATAAATGGTAAACGCCAATCTCGAACGTCCATATTAGTGTCTATTTGTACTGAGCAACTCAGACAAATATATAGATTGTTCTTCGGGCAAACGAGCTCCCGGCCCGTTATCGTAATGGTATATTGGGTTCCCACAGGAGCTGCTAGAGAAGCTTTGATGCAGTCGACCCCCAACTGTTTAGCGAGCTAGAGTCCAATGATGAGAGCGTTATACTCGACGATGTTATTGGTGCGTGACTCCACGAGAGAATATGCCTGGGTGATGACCAAGTCGTCGGGAGTGATGAGGACCACTCCGACCCCTGCGATGATCTCGCCTTTGGGCCCTGTTCTTGAAGCACCATCAATGAACATACGCCAAACCCAATTATCTGAGATGACATTAGACTCTAGGACTTCATCAGGGATGTCGTCATAGAGCTTGGATGTCTCTGTCATGGGGTGCGCTGCTAAGAAGTAGGCCAATACTTGGCCTTTGATTGCCTTTTATGGGACGAACACCATATCATAAGGAGTCCAAAGTATCACCCATTCGGCTAACAATGAGTTTAAGGCCCCTAGTTTGGTCATGAGGTCCCTGAGGTGGTTGACTGGGAGATGACGTGGATCGTTTGTCCGGCTTCATAATGCCACATCTTCTGGATGGCAAAGAGCAGGGCAAGACTCTCCTTCTCGACAGGATTATACCGATGCTTGGCCCCAATCATAGTCCTTGCTAAGGTAGTAGATTGCCTGTTCGTGGCCTTTATTGCGCTTCTGGGCTGACCGAGAGAATGGTCCATAGCTCGGACGCATAGCAGGATGGGTCTCCCTACGACTGGTGCTACTAGTACTGGAGGACTAGTAAGGTACTATTTGATGTCATCGAACACACACTCACATTCTTCTGTCCATACGAAAGAAGCCCCTTTCTTCATCAGTTTGGTGAAAGTTTGACATCCACCAGAAAGATTTGCTATGAATCTTTTGATATATGCTAAGCGCCCTTGCAAGCCTCGGAGCTCGCAAAGATTCTTCAGAGGAGCCATATCCAAGATCGCCTTAGTATTCTCATGGTCAATATGTATACCCTTGGATGTGACAATAAAGCCTAAGAATTTGCCACTGGAGACTCTTAGAAATGACTTGGTTGGGTTCATTTTCAGTTGAAGTGCTCGTATTATGTCGAATATTGTTCTCAAGTCGTCCAAGTGATTGGATTTCTTTTTGCTTTTGACGACAATGTCATCAACATAACATTCTACCGTCTTTTGGTGAGCTTGTGGAATATGGTGCTCATTGTCCGCTGGTATGCTGCTCTCGCATTCTTTAACCCGAAGGGCATAACTATATAATAGTATATCCCATTTAGAGTCCGAAATGAAGTATGATTCTCATGTTCAGAAAACATCTTTATTTGGTTATAGCCTGAGAAACCATCCATAAAGGACATATGCTCGAAGCCATAAGTGTTATCGATCATTACATCGGTGATCGGAAGAGAAAACTCATCTTTTGGACAGGCCGAGTAAAGATCCCTAATGTCTATGCAGACCCGAATTTTTTTGTTCTTTTTAGTGACTCAGACAATATTGGCAACCCAATCTGGGTGTTGTTCTTTGCTGGTGAAGCCACTCTTTAAGAGTTTATCGACTTCTTCCTCGATAGTATCCATAATGTTGGGGCAAAAACACCATTGTTACTGTTTGACAGTCTTAGCATTGGGTAGGATGTTAAGATGGTACAGGGCAATTTGTGGGTCTAAACCCAGCATATCTTAGACATCGATGTATTCTCTGATAAGTTGTATCAGAGATTCTTTGTCCTCTCTTGTCAAGATTTTGCTAATGAAGATGGGTCTAGGGGAAGCCTCATCTCCTAGCTCGACTTTGATGACTTCATCTTCAGTGGAAGGTTTGTGCTGCTCGAAGCACCATTCCCATTGGGATCCCAGGCATTGAGCCCAGGGTTTATCGTTGAAGTATTCGAGTATTTGGTCTTTATCCTCGACTAGGGATCTGCAGAGACCATATTAACGGACAATATCTTCTTGAAGGCCTGGTCGATACTGGTATCAGAGTCCAAGGTTGAGGAATCAGAGGAGTATGAATGCATCATGGCCTCCGGCTCCGAGCTCTCCGAAGTTGTTGTGGGTGTAACATAACCCAACCCCCGGCGAGTGCGCTGATAGTAGTTTTAGGACTTTCTCTTTGGAGCATAAAGTTGCAAGGGAATGTGTCGTCCCTTACCATAGTTAAGGTCGTAACCAACTTTTTGGATGAAGTTTTTGTCTTGAGTAATGTAACAGTAGAGTTGTATCTTGTCGTTATCGAGTTATGGTTCTGCCGATGCCAGTCGTTGAGGATGTTCCAATCAGCCGAAGTTGATGGGTTTCTTCTCCTTCTTTCTTGCTGGAACTACGAAATAGGCATCTTGAGAAGGGACAACTCGACTTGCGAGGCGGGCAGTTGTCACTTGTATTTGCAGCATATATAGAGCATTATCTAAGAAATACCTAGTATTCTAATACGCACAAGAGTAATTCAAAGAAAAATTCCTATTAATGAAATGCAAAATTTTATCCCGAGGGATTACATCATCTAAAGAATGTGCTTCGGTATTGGCGCATATATAGTCTTCAAACTCTTCATCCGTGAGCACTGGGGCTGTTGCGAGAAAAGGTGGAGGACGTTTAGCTTGACTACCAAGGGGGCTACAGTCGGAGGTTCACATGAACTTAGAGTTAGCTTAGGAACCGTCCGAGTAAGCCTTATTTGCATAGGCTCCTAGCTGTCCTCTGATATGCTCGAGGACGATCTAGCCGGAGCTTTGTCTCGAAGCTTGATGGCGAGAATGGCTGATGTCTGGGGAGATTTTCCTCTCAATCGAACCCTTAATGGTTCTTCAGCAATAGCTGCACTTTCTGTCTCGTCGTCGTCATCATCGTACTATGGGACTGATTTGTACATATCCGCATCTGTACAGTATGCTTCGAGCCCTCGAAAGGGATCGATCTCAGCGAATTCGGTCATGATGGTACCGTCGTTGGCCACATACTTCAAATAATGATGGAGAGTGGAGGGAACGATCATGTATTCATGAATCCATGGTCGTCCGAATAACATGTTGTAGTTTATATCGGTGTCAATACATAGCAAGTAACGTCAGTCTGGAGATCGCCTATTTGGAAATTCAGGCGGTTCTTGCCCAGGGGTTTAGTTTTTTCAGCATTGAAACCGCTGATTGTAGTGTTTGATGCAGTTAGCCGATGCATCAGGATCCCCAAAGCTTGTAGTAAAGTCCGAGGGATGATGCTGAGAGAAGATCTGTGGTTGACATGGATACGATCGACCTTAATGGCACCAACGTACCCTGTATAGTACAGGGGTCGGTTGTGCCAATTATTTTTTAGTAGCATGTTATGCTGAGTGAAAGTGATATTGGGGATCACCTCGACTACAGTATGAGAATGTAGACATTCAGCAGGGTTCTCCTCCAGTGGTTGCACCAGAGTGAGGAAGGAGTCGACGTTCTGAAAAGCTTCACTGAGGGTGTCTCGAGTCTCTTTAGAGAGACGGAGAAGCTCTAAGAGTGATAGTCGAGTCGGAGTGTTGGCCAGCTACGCCAATATCTCAAAATTGTAGGGCTTGATTGGCCCAACTGTCGAGTCTTTTCTCAGAGGTTTGTCAAAGCAAACTTTTTTCGCTTTTGTTCATCTGCAGCAGGTGCTTGAGACGGGCATGCTTCTACTGTATCGGGGGCGTTGGCCGTGACAGGTGGAGGTATCTCTTCCTCTGGAGCTTGGTTCTCTTCTCACTGGTGAACCAAGCGAGTTGTAACCAGGTGTCATCAGTTGTCGTAGTGATCATGTGACACAACCTGGCCTTCTTTTCCTTGATTGAGCGTGCTATAGGCATCATCATGTCTGGAGTAAGATCAGGATGGATCCACATAACTTCGCCTTACGACGTTGTAAATAGGATGATCCCCTGAGCATTATCACTAGCTGGTAGAAGATTGTCTACTTTTATCGTCGCCCTTGGAATAGGATTACGCCATCTTGCACCTCCGTGGTTGGAAAACTTCCGAATTGATGAGTAACCATGTTGGCAGTAACAGTCTTCTCCTCATATTCAAGTGAGACGACTTTGACGTCAATGAGACGCTAGATCTGTATTTTCAACATGTAGCAATCACGTGTCGAATGGTGGACGTACTGATGATAGTGGCAGTACTTTGGGTTGTCCACTTTTTCTACTTCATCGGGGCGCTTTGGCGGTGGGAGTGAAAGCTTTCCGCTCTTTGTTAACATATCTAAGAGTTCTAGCATATCTTCGTCGTTGAAGGAGTAGGTCTCCTTCGGCCTCTGTGCTTCCGTAGGCTTCGGGTTCGCTGATGCCGAACCTTTGAAAATTTTGACGGTCATGGCTTGCTTCCCTTTTTCGTCTTTGGGGTTACTGCTAGACGAGCACCTCCCCTTGTCACCTTGCGACAAGGAGCCAGACTTGGTACGCGTGTGTTGGAACATGCCTGTGCTGGGCACTTTCATTTTGCTACTCGCGGGCCGTCTGTTGGGCTTGTTGGCTGAGGTGGAAGGATTTTTGGATAACTGCTTGAGAGATAGAGAACCTCGCACCGTGTTGTATGGAACAAAATAGAGTTCCTCTTCTTCCTCTATCGTCCACCCCCGGTCGAGTCCCTGATGTACAGCCGCCATTGGTCGCAGTCTTTGAAAGACGAACCATCTTTTCGGTGGCGATGTGGCTGTCGGGTGACTGTAATAGTTGATGCTGATCTGGGTGCAAGTATGCCTTGGATTAGGCATTCTTTATGCCGTAGGTCCTCTTCTGCTTTATGCTTATAGGAAAGTGTTTGGAAAACATTGGGATCTTTATTCCTACACTCCCATTGCACGCGCAGGAAAGCTGCACACAGGAGTGAGAATACGGACATAGCTTCTACAGGGATCTTCATTCATGTACCCCCTGGCTCGAGTTGCGCACATGAGTTCGCAAGAGACTGCGGGGTTCTAAGGACGAGGTGTTGAGGCACTTGGACCAGTTTTGTATAGCTTTCTATTAGCTATGCGCGTGACTGTCAATGCGGGCCTTTGGTCGACTATTGGTATAGCAGATTGGTTGCACAAGGTGCGTACTGCATTAGATTTCTTCCTACTACCCCAGAGGGTCGTATTATTTAGAATCTAATGTAGTAGTTGGCAAAGTACTTTTGCCGCGTAGGTCACGTGCTGCCTTGGATCTCTTTAGGTTACCCCTAGGAGGTGCGTAACGTTCAGAATCCAATGTGGCCTTACCTGATGTGTAGGCAATTCTATCAAAGACAGATCTTCTAATTGGCACTGCTCCCTCCGTAAGCGGTTGAGCTACTGCACGCTTCCTTCGGGATTGTACCTTTGTTAGGCCTGTCACAGGAGAGCCGCACTCTTCGCTGCACTTTACTTGATTGGGAATCGAGCGAGGCGGCACGGCGGTAGTAGTCAAAATCTTCTTTGGGGCTTTGTCGGTCAGGGGGTTCTGGAGCGCAGTCCCTTTCGTCGTGCTGCTCATCATAGCCGTCTTCGACACCCAAGTGCGTCGAGTCATCTTCGATTTTATGAACTGCTTCGAAAGACTCGACTTCTCCTCAGAAAGGAGATGTTCAAAAGCTTGTTGGTCGAAACGTATGACTAACGTCTTCTAAGAAGATCCAAGCAAGTTATTGTCAGATTGTGGCAGTACCTTCTCTTGGAGGAGAAAGAACTCCCAGCAGAGTCGCCATCTTGTTTTTCATGACAAATGGTGTCACTACCACTTTCTATAATAAGGGTATTTTGGTATTTGTGAATTTTTGATTATTTTAATATTTTTAATTTGGTGTAATGTGATTTTGGCCTTGCTAGTGAAACCTTAGAACAACTTAGCCTAGAGACTAACCATGACCATGGAGACCTATCTAAAATGTTTGGGTTAGTAATTAGACTCTAATCTAGCTAGGAATGACTTAAAAACCATTTGGAGATTTGTGTTAAGGAGCTAGTTTGGTCCTTTAGCTTAAGGGCATGTTTTTACAACATAAGAAGAGGAGTTGGGCCTTTGTGACTTAACTAGACCCTTGCCTATCAGCATGGTCGGCCAAGAGAGCATTTCCCCCCTATTTAAGTTATCCTTTAGCCCCCTCTTGCCTCCTTTGTAGCAAACCCTAACCCTAGTTTATGTTCATCCCCAAATTTGCCCTATTTTTTCAAATTACCTCTAAATTGAACCAAATCAGTTCCATTGCACTCACCTTGTGAAAAAAAAGTCTCTAGTGGCTAGCTAGCAAGGATTGGAGGCATTGGACGATAGGAATTTGGTGTTGAAGCTTTTCAAGGGGCTATTTTATTGAGATTTTGATATCTAAACCCATTAAATTGCTGATTTCTCTTCAAAGATGCATCCATTTGGGGTCCTTTTTTTTGGGTTCGATTCGTGTCCATTTGGTACGCGTATCGGAGGAGTATCGGAGAACTAGTCAACGTGTTCGATGAAATGTATCATAGGAATATTTGTTTTTATTTTTCAAAACTAATTTCATGATTTTGTAGCTGGTGATGTGTATATTACTTTTCATATTGACTGAGTTGGTTTTGTGTTCATTTTTGTGTCAAAAATCGACACGGGGACACTGTACGAGACCCAGTGCAATGCCCTGCTGCTACTATCCAGATCTGACTGGATACGACACGATTCGACATGAAACTTTGTGTGTAAGTGGAGACCATGACTGACAGCCTGAACACAAAATCTGAGATGAACTGGTGGAGTATTTGTCACTCCCAATTTTAAAAATTGAGGATAAATTTGTCAATTTTCATATTTTCATATTTTTGGAATTTTTATATTTTAATATTGATTTTATGGGATTTGTTTAGTCGGGTTTGAGTTTCGTCTCGTTCCGACTTGTGTTAGTGACCCGGGTAGCTTAGAATCTAGTCGGGACCCTAAGATTAGTTAGACATGGCCCACAAACCCCACTAATTATGTTTGTATAATTAGACTAATCCTACTTCATTAGATTGGTTCATTTAGAGACTTAAACTTGAACCTTTTGAGCCCAAACCTTGGCATGACTTAAATTGACCTAAACGAGACTTGTAGGGGCATCTTAGACATTTCACATAGGCCAATTAGGGCTTGTATGGCCAGCCACATATAGGGGGAGAGGTGTCCCTCTATTTTACTCCATATTTGTCTGTTTTTCCCCAAATTTGTTCTTCCCCAAACTTGACAGCTTTCCTCTTGATTTTGATCTCCATATCCCTCCATTCTTCCTCCAATCTACCATCATTTCTTCTCATTCAACCAAGGAAGAGGTGCTAGCAAGGATTGGGAGCAAGGAGCAAGGAAAGGTGTCTATTTTGGAGGAGCTTTTGTGTCGAAAACGTGTCCATTTGAGAGTATCATTGGGATCCAACTCCCAATAGGTATAACCATCCCCATATTTTAATTTCTCTTGCATTTTAGATAGATTTGCATTCATTAGGACCGCCCCCATGCATGAACCACCACTAGTTTTGGTTTAGAGGCTCTCATGAGTCCTCTCTAGGAGGTTGTGGTAGTTTTGGTGTCCTACTTAGAGAGTTTCCAAATGAGGAACACCATGTGTTTGTATTTATGCCTAATAGGAGTTATTGTCTTTTAGTTTCAGATTTAGACTTGTTAGAGGATAGATTAGACATGATTATGACACCCCATCTAGTTTCTATTTGGATACCTATGGTGGTATCTAAGTATCTTAGCCTTCTAATGTCATATTTATACAGATACATGTCATATTGATATACATTAATATAGTAGACTGTTATATATATATATATATATATATATATATATATATATATATATATATATATATATATATATATATTAGTGTATGGTGGTGTGTTGGTTTTAGATTGTGAGTGTGTGTGTTGCTTGTGGTTAGTAGTGTGAGTGGTTGTGTGTGTTATGTGAAGTTAGTAGCAAGAGGGTTAATGGTGTGGAGAGTGAGATGTGTTTCTTTTGTCCAAAACAATCCAAATTCGTCATAATATTCATCCACGTATTTAATAGCCATAGCAACTTAGAAATGCCATAAGTTTTAGCTCAGAACTCTAATTAATCTCCCTTTTTTTTAAAAGAACTATATCGAAGTTAGATTTCCACACACACACACACACACACATATATATATATATATATATATATATATATATATATATATATATATATATATAAAATATATATATATATATATATATATATATATATTAATAAGCCAAAATCGTTCTAGAACTTTCTATAAAACTATTTGAGTGGCAGTTGTCCGAACGACAAACGCGTTTCGGTGTTTTTGCGATTGCGGGAGCTTCCGGACACGAAAATAGGATCCGTTTGAAGTTTTGGAAAGCTAATACGAAGGGTTACGACATACTTCAATCCTAGAATTTAGTGAATAGGTCTAATAGGTGCAGTATTAGTTTTAAGTAGAAAACTGACAATAAGACATGGGCATTTTGTGTATCCTATGAGCCTATGTAGTTTGGATATCAAGTGAATGTAGGTATAATAGGTTGTCAAGAATATGTATGATATAGTACATATATATTTTATTGTTAGGTAATATGTGTTAGTTAGTGTGTGTTTATGTTGATACATATGGTTATCAAGTAAGCCAAATATAGATAAGTTATGTGTCAAGATATTAAAGTTTTAGAAAATGTACTATTGTGATACTTGGGTACCGTGGGGATATTGGTATTGTGACACTCAAGTATCATGAGTAAGGATAAGAGAGTATTGGGACTTGAGTAAGGTACCCTATTTGGTATCAAGTATTAGTATTAAAGTTAGTTGGGATATGTTAGAGTTATCTTAGTAGTTAAGATAATTAGTGCATATAGATATCTTAGTATCTATGATATATTAGAGTTAGAAGATTAGATGTTTAGTTAGTTACTGTCTAGTAGATGTTAGAGTTAAGATAGATAGTATTTAGGATACTAGAGTTAGTATCTTAGGAGTAGATAGTGTATCTTAGATTTATCTTTTACCTTAAGGTAATGGTTTACCTACAAGGTAAAGTATTGGGTTTACCTTCAAGGTAAAGGGGTTTACCTAGATACTATAGGTTATATATTAGATATTAGTTAAGATGTTATGTTAGTAAATTAGATAGTGAGTTGATTAGATATTTGATGGGTATCTTGGTTACCAAGTTAGTATCTTAAAGTAAATATGAATTACATTTACCTTCAAGGTAAATGATTAGTTTACCTTATGACCAATGTATGGTATCAAGATACCAAGGTAAGCTATCAAGATATCAAGGTAAGGTGTTGGAATACCTTAGCAAGGTATTAGAGTTGCATAGGGTGAGGATAAGGTATGCTATTGTAATATTTAGAGGCTAAGGTATAGATTTACCTAAGTTAAGATATTGGGTCCCAACCAAGGTATTGGTACCAGAATACCAATACGAACAAGGTATATGGTATCTTGGTAGATAAATGTTAGGAATAGGATACTTGGACTAGTTTTGATCTCGGTTGACCAAGTTTGACTGTTTTGACCATAAGTTAACTACAAGTCAACACTTGGCCTAGAATTGACTAGAACATGACTAGAGTTGACCAGTTGACCAAAAGTCAATTATGAGTCAACCATTAGACTAGTTTGACCTAGATTGGACTAGAAGTTGACTAGAGTTTACCTGTTGACCAAAAGACAACTGTAAGTTAACCTTTGACCCAATTTGACCTAGTTTGACTTTGTTTGACTTCATGTGACCTACTTTGACTTAGTGTGACCTAGTTTTACTGAGTTTGACTTAGTTAGACCTGGTTTGACCTAGATTGTATATCATATATTAAGAAATCATGCCAAACACTGGTAAACCCTAACTAACTCATATATATATCTCATCTTTAGGTCCGTGACATCACTCTGAGCATCGATCCCACTTGACAGCTCAGGACCACAGGCGAGTACATTCTCTGATAGTAGTTCATTGGCTTGATATCTTCTGTATTCGATTCAGTTATAGTGCTTTACTTGATTCTCGACACGATGGTGCACGGACTAGTATATATTGGTTGCCTTTCATGAGATGTCATTCCTGGGTTACCGTGGTATACTGGTATATTGTTTGATCTTTTTCCTGTACATATATATTGACACCGATTCTTGAGAGGGATTAGCTACCCTCTTGGAGAATCCCGTGTCATGACGTCTTGTGTCAGGATCTATATACTATTTGGGGATGGGGAGTTATTATATGTTATGTGATCAATACGCCTCTTGTATTCCTGCTACTACTTGTGCATAGCTCTACCCTCACCACACATAGGGTGTTACCTGACCCGATACTACTTCTGCATAGCTTTCCATTTTTGCCGGCCTGATCTCCAGGTTTACTTTTGCTTGTTCTTGTACATACCTGGTCAAATGGAACAGCCTAATCATGACCCAAGCCGATCATATTACGCTATAATACTCAAGGCACTGTTTATATTTACATTATACACCAGATATTCCTGTACTGTTCTATTTTTCTATACATTACACCCTGACATGATTTTCTATTTTTACATATCCTGTTTATATTCAAGTATTGATATATCATCTTGTATTCTATTATGATTGTCTCTTATAACATTTGTCAATACTATGGAACTACTATTGGTGTTTTTGCTCATTCATTATCCTGACAGGATTACCGTTGATATTTTACAGAGGTTTTAGAGGCCGACTGCTCTACCTATTATGGGTATGGCTAAGATGGAGACTTTGACCAGATGTTACCCTTGGTGCCAGTAGAGGATTTACCTCCTGCATAGACTGTTAGATAGGTTTGACTGGACTGCGTACCAGCTAGTATTGAGACTTATGTTGTATGTTATATTTTGGATTCTTGTGTTATGTCTTTAACTCTAAACTGTGTTATGACTTCGCATCTTTTTTAGTTCATATATTTCCATCATATCTTTATGATATTCGTGCCTATCTTCCTTAGATGTCTTGTGATTCAGTTGAGATTATATACCTACGTACGAAGATAATAGGTACATATAAATTGTGTCTAGATGTTATACTTTCTAGTAGACCTATACAGCGTTCTACCACCGATTCTGCGGCGTAGGCTAGACGTACCCACGTGCTCGTGCCCCTAATCAGGGTGCGGGTCATGACACGTTTTTGTGGTGGCCCATGCAGGTCAGAGTCGCAACTAGTATGATTTCTTAGTGGTGCTCGACTTAGAGTGCTGCTACGATCCTGCTGTTAGGATATAGGTTATAGGCAATATATAGAGTGCTCAATCACATTTTGGACTTCTTGAAATATTCCTGGGATGACCCTTGAGAACCTCATTTTGAACTTAAAATTGAAATTATTTCCCTTGTTTTCGTTCATCCTTACTCCTTTTTATTGAATTTGATTTTTGATGGAGTCATTGTCGATTTTGATTTCATATCGAGATGAATGTTATGGCCTGAGTTACGATATCTTCTGATAACATATATTGACAAAACTAACAGGAAAGGTAAAACATATACTTGGTTATGGAGCCTAGAGTTTATCACAGCTATATTAGCCGACGTGGCAAAATCATAGAGACCTGACTTCGGGTGTACATATCTTGTTTATGAGATTTAGGATTTTTTGCAGCTATACTAATCGACGTAGCGAGGATTCCAAATGACATGACTATAGAGGTACATACCCTAGTTATGGACCCTACCGTTTATCGTAGTCCTGCTTACTTGCGTGGCGAGGATTCTGAGTATCATAATTTTGGACAGACGTGTATGATTATCAAATTGTATCTTGAGAATGTTCTTAACATGTCATCTTTATCATTTCACTTCTGTAATTATAGATTTTGTTCCATCATTAATTAGCTTAGGAGTAGGGATACATCCAGTTCTTTAGTTCAGGTCCTTGTAGAGTCTCATTTCATTATAGGTTCATCGTAGTGTAATGGCTTGGTGATTTGCACTTGGTCTATGTCCTTGATTAATTGTGTTAATAGATTAGAGTATGGTTAGGAAGTAATTACATATGATTGTTGATAATTAGATATAGATGAGAACCTTAGAGTGATCAATGGGTGTCAAGGTATTTGTTCCCCAAGGAACCAGAATAGGAGCACCCTAGTAGCTAGAGAAGAAGTATTTCAAGTATTATACAGTTTATGCACCAACAGTTTAGTGACTAGTTG
Source organism: Iris pallida (assembly GCA_029216955.1). Taxonomy (NCBI): domain Eukaryota; kingdom Viridiplantae; phylum Streptophyta; class Magnoliopsida; order Asparagales; family Iridaceae; genus Iris; species Iris pallida. Next base: position 268,039 of record JANAVB010024254.1, read on the forward strand.
GAGGAGAGGCATGAGCAACCTAGTATAGGGGTACCATCCAAGTATCATATAGAGGAGTTAATGCCTTGTGTAGACAATGTCAAGACTTGGGTAGACATCCTAGAGAGAGTATTCTAGATAGACATATATTCTTTCTGTGACTTTGATTTCTGGAGCGTCAGAGATGTCAATCTCTGGAAAATTCCTTAACGAGTTTCTAGTAGACAAGCTTATCTTTATTTTGATATATCATATCCCACTCAAACTTGTTCCCTTGTACTACTTTTGTATTACCACTTTCGGTTAATTTAGGCCATTAGACCATTCCCACTTTTATTTATGACCATCACACGCACATTGTCATGACTTTTAATTTAGGAGCACAAGACTAATTGATTTCTCAAAACCAACTTCACATGTATAATCTAGACAAGACACCCTACACCCATGACCTTCGTGTCCCACTCAGACACACCATCTTGTGCTTCATTTTTATCGCATGACTTTCCTGACACAAGGCCCACTCTTGATTCACCCTACGAAGTCACTTTTATTTTTGACTCGAATTATGGACAACATTTTGACACAAACATGTCGACCCGAAATATGTACACGACCCACATTAAGCTTACTACCCACCTGACACTTGTGACCCATCCTTTCGAGCCCCAATTTCTGTATCAATCTTTTGTCACCACAACAGCAGTTCTAGGCCCCAGCTAGAGCCCAGGTTCGGCAGTTTCCTGCGACGATACGAACTCCAGTACAACAAGATCAGCAACTGTCACGCCCCAGAACCAGAATACTGGAGAGCGGGGGCAGACATAGCCAGCTACGTATATTGAAATGGAAACCACCTCGATATACGGCCACGGCTGTCTAGATATGTGAGGGTTTTCTACAAGCCAATAGTCTCTTATGGTCATGAATAGGCCTAGTGTCTCAATCATAAGTAAGTAAGTAAGGTCACAAGATGTATGATCATTAAATATACAATAATAAGGCGTCCCAAATATTACATATTCAGCTGATCATGAAGCTAGTCGTACAAAATGTTAGGACTAGCGAGAGTTTTAGTCGTACATGATCAACCCTAGGATTTGTTAATCATGTTTACAGCCCGTAGGCAGAAAGTAAGTAAAATGCATCGAGCTAACAGATGCTCGTCGGCTAAACGCCTCAAAAGAATAATTTTACAGTAGAGTGAGCGAAACAAAATAGAAAACCCACTCGTAGCATGGGTTCCTTCTAGTCGCCACCATTGGGCTGGAAGCTTGATAGATCCTCGGGAGCTGCTCCAAAATCTGGCCACACAAAACCAGCTGGGTCAACCCCAGAAAGAGCAAGTGCCACAAGGGGGGCCACGAAATAAGAACAAAAGCCAGCAATTAGCACAAAAAAATTTAATATTAAAACTAGAATTTATGAAAATATGTCAGGATGATATACGACGAGATAACCATGGAACTATTCCGATAGCCAGGTTACAACCCGTAAACCAAACAAGGATCGGGGTTGTAACCCTTCGTCTGAACAGAACTTGGTTTCCCACCATTTATCGGCAAGATAATAATGCAAGAAATCAAGACAGGGAGCAATCTTGTACTGGATCAAGACATGGCTAAACTGGTTATCCCTCATTCAATCAATCACGGCCAAGCAGATACTACGGCTTACTACTTTAACTAACTAGGGTTATCGCAGGCCTAATTACTAACAAGATGCAGTGAGATTGTTCCACAGCCACAAGCCCTGCAGACCATCCAGGTTACCCAGGTCAAAAATTAGGGGTTGAATTCAGGTGGATACATCGTCCAGGAGACAAATGTACCCTTAGGTGACTTAGAGGGTGCAACACGCGACGGTGTGCTGGAAATATGCCCTACTCGACGGCAGGCTACAGATCCCAAGAGCACCCAGGTAACGGGATTGCCTGTAGCTGTGTCATCTCTTCATGACTACTGTGTTATTCTAGTTGTTAACCTTAATCCATTTTAGTAGGTACTCCTGACCGTGGTACTCAGGAGTCCCATCCTAGACATGATGTAAGACAGACAAGTGGATTAATCAAGCAAACAAGAAAGAACCACCCACGGTGTCAAGGCAGGTTAAGTTAAATTGGCCGTCGCAACAGCGTTAAGATAAATCATGTCAGGGTACTTGTCAGGAGTGCGCCACGAGGGGCCACTATCATGTCAGGTTGGTCATATCAGGAGTGCACCACTACGGGTCACTGTCATGTTATGCAAGTTCCTTGCCATACCAAGCCATGTACAATAGTCATTCCAAACATATTAAGTAAAATCAAGTTCATGACAAAAGGCGTAAGGATATAAAATGGGCATAAAATATCTAATAAAATATCAAAGTACAGGGTTATAGAAGAGCCAAGCTTAAAGATATAAAACCAAAACTCTAAGAGCCAATGAATTAAGCAAGGGGTCAAGGGGCAGCATACGTACAAAAGCACGCATGCAGGGAAGCTGCATACGCACAAAAGCACGTACGCAAGGCTCGCTCAAGTCTGCGTACCAAGGCACACTCAAGTCTGCGTACCAAGGCACACTCAAGTCTGTGTACCAAGGCACACTCAAGGGGAGCAGCGTACATAAAAAGTCACGCACGCTCAAGGGGAGCAGCGTTCGTGAAAAGTCACGCACGCTCAAGGGAGCAGCGTACATGAAAAGTCATGCATGCTACAGGGAGCAGCGTAGGTGAAAAGTCACGCACGCTGAGGGAGCAGCGTAGGTGAAAAGTCACGCACGCTGAGAGAGCAGTGTAGGTGAAAAGTCACACACGCTACAGGGAGCAGCGTAGGTGAAAAAGTCACGCACGCTCAAGGAGACACGCTTCCAACAGGAAGCGTACCCAAGTCTGCGTACGCACGCTAAAGAGCGCGCACAGCTCAGTGTACGTAAGCTAAACAGCTCAGCATACTGCTCACTGTCTTCTCCAAACAGCAAGAACACCATGTTTGCCATTGATTGTAAAAGTACAGAACAATTTTATGGAAGGACTGAACTTAGACTCACAATACAAACTCGCTTGTACAAAGAAAGCCTAGGGACGAAAACCTAGGTACAGCTGTCTAAGTACAATTGTTTATTTTAGATTCTGGGGGTGACGATAGAGGCTCGGGAAGGCGACGGCGGCCCTGTCTTACTCCTTGGACGATCGGTATGCAGCCTTGGCTCCTGGGAAGAGATGGTTGGAGTTGACGAAGAAATGCTCCTCTCGCTCCTCTGTTGCTCTTCTGGCTTCTCTCTCTCTGTGTATTTTCTCTCTGATTATTGGGGGGTCTCTTTCTGTATATCTCCTCTCTGACCGTGTATATTTTGCAAGGGAATAGCACCCTGCTATTTATAATAGTGGGGAGGCATCATTAGGGTTTGGCTGATTACCCATTCTCAAAGTGGCGGCGGCCTGATGCTTAATCAATCTAGACCATTCGTTCTATGCGTAAAGGATCTGGGCCATAAATGGGGGTAGCACAGAATCTTTCGAATAATTAATGCTGATTGCTTTAAATCTTCATAATTGATTGTGTAGCTTGGATCTCCCACCACGTGTCCTATTGGTTTGATTATGAATGATATGACCTGATCCCATTAATTATGAGGATATGGTCATTAGGATCTGGTAAATCTTTGTATCTCATAATCATCTTTGCTGCCAGCTGTCATCGAATCTCTGCCACGTGTCTTGATGATGGACTCTGCCAAAGCGGCATGCCCTCCATGAACCGCATGAGGCAACATCTCGGCTAACCGCATATGTATAGTATTTGCGAGCCGCATGAGATGGTTCTTTGGTGAACCGTATAAAGGTAGTAAATGCGAGCCGCATGGGATGGCTTTTTAGTGAGCCGCAGGAAGACGATCCTTGCCAGTTGCATGAAGCTGTTCTTCACTGGAGCCGCATAGGAGTAGCCACGTGTCAATCTCGAATCGCGTCAGAGATTTTCTCCTATTTCCCAAGAGTCTTTCATCATGGCAGGGCCATTATGATACTTTATGTCAGAGCCGTCAGCTGTCAAATCAAGACAGAGCATTAAATAGGCAGACTGCTCGATGGCCAGCTGTGTGAAGGGGTCTTCGTGGGTACACGTGGCATTGAGCCGCATATCTCCGTGAGCCGTATATACTTTTGAACCACATGCGGCTGATGGACTCTTTGAACCGCAGGACTGTCCCTATGCAAGCCGCATGGACTCTCCTGTCCGAGCCGCATGAGACTAAGAGTCTTCCTGAACCGCATGGGACTGCTCCTGTATGAGCCGCATGGGGTTCTCCTGCTCTGAGCTGCATAGATCATCATTCTGATATTTTTCATGCTTCTACAAGACCCCCTTCAAAGTTTTTAATTTGCAAAATAGAAATACTTTGAATAAGAAACATGGCCTTTGTTTATCGCATAGATGGTACAGCCGTATGGATTTATCTGGCCGTATAAGCTGTGAGACCGCATAAGCTTTTTACCACGTGTCTTAGCCACGTGTGTAAATCTTCTGTATTAAATACCCTTGATTCGCCGCCTCTTGGAGGAGGATCCCAAGGGTCAGTTTTGTTTTGACCGAAGCGGTTTATTCTTTTAGGCGGCACGTAGATCGAGGCGTCTGTTTTCTTTTCGAGCCTCCTTCGCCTATAAGTAGGAGTAAGTTTATTTTTTGAGGGTTTCTTTACCTTCTCTCTTTTGCTCGAACTCTTCATTGCAGACTTCCTCTTCGTCCTCTCCTATCAGCGATCGGCAATGGCTCCCAAGAAGACTGTTGCTGCTACGGGCAAGAAGGCCGCGTCATCTTCAGCGGCAACGAAGGGCAAGAAGGCCGCATCTTCATCGACTACGACGGCGAATGTGGCGGCTCCTCCGACGGCTGGCGTACCTGTCTTTCACTCCGACGTTCACCCGCCTATTACTGGTAGGACCATCAATATGAACTGCCATGGCTACGCCGCATATTCTATGCGCGAGCCTATATTCCCAAATATGCTGTGTGTCCGACTCATATTCGGGCCGCATGGGATATGACCCAGGCCTGAGCCGCATGAAAGTTGTTTGCATAACTACTTCATCATGAGGGCCGTATGAGCTCTTTCAAACCGAGCCGCATAAGCATATTTCGAACTGAACCGCATAAGATTATTTGAACTGGACCGCATAAGCTCATCCTCGCTGGACCGCATAAACTTTTTTGAGCCGAATTATATAAGCTTATTCGAATGGGACCATATTCGCATATGCTCCTTTCGAACTGCATAAGCTTATCCGTACTGAGCCGCATAAGTTTCCTTCGAGCCGAACCACATAAGCTTATTCGAACTGCACCACATGGGCTCTTTCAAATTGAGCCGCATAAGCATCATATAGTTTTGTGTTTCAGCTATCTTTTTGACCTATTTTTTTTTGCTTTTTCTTCAGTGAATCTGCCAGTAAATCCTACGGGGGAACTTATAGTAGGTTCAAATCAATTCGCCCTGGGCGTGCGTCTTGACGACTTAATTAAGCATGTGTTGAATCAATTCCCTGCTGATGAGCCTTCGGAGAGGTTGAAGGCCATCGAGAATCAGACCCTCCATTACCTCCGTTCCATGATGAATACTGGAAAGCTGGATGGAAAATACCTGAAGCCTTCGTTCCTTTTTGGAGATGCTTTAATCATCAAGAATCCTCGAGTTTTAGAGATTTTCGAGAACTGGGATTTTTCTTTGGATGGGGTGGCAATCCATATTCCTCTCATGGAACGTCATTATCCTTTGTCATGGTTCAATATGGTGTTGCTGGACAGGAAGATGGTGTGTAACTTAACTCCTACTCAATCAGGGATGTTGATGGGCAACATCCATTATAATCCGAACATGCGGTCAGCGTATGCGGGTAAGGATTCCGTCCTCCGGTACATGATGGATCTGGCCCCGGGCTCTTTCATGAATGTATACGGTCCCAACTTCACACTTACTCAAGCTGATACCTTCCTGAATTGGCTTGTTCGCAAGAAGTCTTATCCCGTTGGTAGGCTGGCACTGCCGAACTGGATAAACCCCACCTCTACGTGGGCCCAGTTGACCACTTGGGTTTTACAGACCTACGAAACATTCTTGCGGGAGGTGGGACTTTACCAGGCCATTCGGGGCACTTGTTATGGGCTTCCTATCAATAAGCCACTGTTCATGGCGCTCTTGGAGATGTATAGCCCGCGAACGGGGACGTTCTTTGCACCCGGAGGGGAGTTGGGGCTTGCTCTCCATGAGGTATATACTATCTCCAAACTTCCATGGGGGAATGAGCCTTTCGAGGTGTATACCCCATCGAATGAAGAGTTTGAGGACTTGGACCGACGACTCCCAAGTTCTGTTGCGGTGTATCGGGAGTTGCTGTGCCACCATAGTGCTTGTCATCAGATGGCTATAAAAACGGCGGATAGCTCCGAGGGGACCGCTCCCCACACCACATCCTGGATTAATTATCTTTTTAAAGTTGATCCTTCTGGCGAAGTTACACCTCGAACCCCTCGAACGCATGGAGAGGTAAGGGATCTGATGTCAAGTGTCAAGAAGTCACGATCCAAGAGCGACATATTTGGGAGTCAAACTGACTCTCATAGCTATTTTCACTACGGGACCATACAGATGTCGGAGAAGGCGCTCCTAGCTGGATTTTTAATGATATGGCTACGAAACTGCGTAGTCTCGGGAGGAGCGGGTTCTATCGAGAGGATCGGTCGTCATTTCATCCTCCCTGCCATTAAACTGGTATTTGGAGTTAGACTGGCCCTCCTTCCTGCTATGGTATGTAGCATACACCATGGTCTTCGAACATTCTCGTCCAAGGTTATTGCTCGTAAGAAGACGTTGGATTTTGAGCGCGTAGAACTGCCTTTCTACTATTTGATGGGGTGGTTGGCGATGCACTACATGTCTTTGATGGGACCCGGGATAGCGAAAGATGCTACAGATGAAGACGCTTTCCTTTTCAAATGCCATCGCCGGTCTTGGGAATACAACACTATGCCAGCTTGTCGGAGGGTGCTGGCGAGGGTGGATGGGTGTAACTTTTTTGTGTCTGTTCCTCCCTTTTCTGATGAGGAAGTGAGAAAGGTACATCTTGATGGTACCGGGCCTTCTCACTTTCTGTCTCCGGATATGCTTGCTTGGTTGCGCAACATCCGCCCCGCGCATCTGGTTTATCGCAACCGCGATAATGTGTACTTAGAGCCTTACCTACCTAATAGGTTTTCCTGCCAATTTGGTTATAGCCAGTTATTCCTTGATTGTCCCAACCCTTGTTTAGGCTTTGAAGGCAGCGTTCTTGATGGTGTTCGGACGTGGAATTATTATGACGCTTATCGTACTCGGGCCAGCTTCTCGGTCCCCGATGCTAAGGCGCCGAGGGAAATTTTGTACGTGGCTGCTTTGTATCACGTTATGGCGAACAAGCCTCCTGTTAACTTCGATCCGAGTACCAGTTTCATCGTGGGTACCGGTTTAGAGGAAAAGCCCAAGGGGGCTAAGGCCAGAAAGCAACTGGCGCTCCAGATTCCACTCCCTTAATCAGAACCTTCCGAGTCGGCTGAGGAGGAGGATGATCATGATAGCAAAGACTCCCTTTCTGGTGGGGGTGAAGAAGTAGCGGATCAACCGCTTCCCACACCCGATGAACCGGCGGAGGATCCGTTGCTTACTACACAAGAGAAAGTAGTGAAAGAAGAACAATCTTCAGCTGTGTATGGTCCCTCGCGTAAACGAGTCAGATACGAGTCTTCTGACAGTAGAGTGACCTTTTCCGTGAAGAGAGCTGCTGTTAGGTCTCGTGGATTACTTATTACCGAGAGGGGTGAAGGTACAGACGCTACTCCGGGGGTAAGACCAAGTCGTAGCCATCTCTTTGTTGTAGTTTTCTTTTCTCTCGGAGATATGACTTAATCACTTTTCTTTGTAGGTGCCCGATGAACCGTCCTCTCCTGAATCGTCTACCACCCCTGAAGTTGATCTGGCCCTTACTGCTTTGATTAGCGACATGTGTGCCACGGTCCTTTCTACGGGGGCTCTCTCAGCGGTAGCTGGAAGCTCCCAGGTTGCTGAAACCTCGGCCCGGGGTGACGAAGGTTTCCTTGGGCCAGTCTCTGAGACCGCTGATCTTCAGCAAGGCGACGCCGATCTCGGTGCGCCCCCTCCCGAGGATGCAAGGGCGGAGGAGTCTATTATACCTGACTCGGAGGCTGTTGGTGAAGGGGCTGTGGTGGCTGCAGGCGAACCTCGGCCTTCACACTCCTCCACTGGTAAGATAAGCCAGATATTGACTAGTGAGGGGGCTTATTTGCTCTATCAACATATTCTTCGGGTCAAATCGATTTATGGTTGCCTTGGCCCTGCAGGTCCTGACCTTTTACTTCCCACCGTGGATGTTCTTGGGGAAGGCTCGGCCTGCCGTGATATGGAAGAAAGGAGCGTTCCCTCTTCTTTGCCGTCCCATGTCGAGGGGCCTCCTGCCAGCTCCAGACCGATGGGAATGGAGTTGGCGATGGTCTCCGCCTCATCCTCCACAGATTATACGGCTCCGGAGACTGACCTCTCGACCCTACCGAGTATTCAAATTTTGCAGGCTGCCGAAGAGGAGTTGGCCGCTGTTCAAGCGTCCTTCCGTGCAGAGCTGGTTTCTCTTGTAGCAGGAGCGGCAGATTCTGTTGCATCTTCTTCGGTGCTGCCAGCCACACTCCCGTTGACACCGGCCTCCACGGAAACTCTGGACGAGGTGACGCAGGACGTGGTCGACAGCTTCTATCGCCATTTAAAAAGGGGCGTAGACGCTGCCATGGAACGGGGGACCCCATTTTCTCTATCTCTCCAGTGTGCTCGGGGCCAGATTGCAACCTTGAAGTCCCTTCCTGGCGGGGTGGGGTTGGCTGCACTGCTGGAGCCTAAGCTGACAGAAGCTGATCAGCTTGTGACCCAACTACAGGCGATACGACAGGCGGGCTTGCCTGCTGCGATTGAGCGGGAGCGGGGCTTCCTCATTGCTGCTCGGGATAGGATTAAGCTTGCCCGAGATACTGCTGGGCCAGTTGTACGGGGAGACCTTGATAAGTTCTCAGCTTCGTATGACCAGCTGGGTCGTCGGAGTCAGGCTTGTCGTGCTCGGAAAGAGTCTGCTTCTCGTGGAATTGCTGATACGAAGGAACAGATTCTTGGACTCCAGAGGGAATTGGCCTTCTTAGAATCAGAGCTGGAGGCTGCTCAGGCAGAACAGGAGTCAATCGTTCGGGAGGCTGAGAAGGTTTTCCGATCTTCTGCTAACCTGGAGCGGGCCTTAAAGAAATTTGAGGACAACTGGCAGGCTCACGCTCATCTGGAGGACGAGGCGGCGCTGACCCACGAGGCGGAGCGTCGAGCCTCCCAGAGGTTTGAGCGGTCGGTTGTTTTGCTGACGGACCGTCTCAGGGCGTTATGTGCCCCAGAGCAGTGATCAGCTTTCTGTTTTCTTTGCTCTCTCTTTTTTTTTGTAAGGGATGTGATCCCAAATAAAGTAGTACGTTGAATTTTGAATAAATGAGCATGTTTCAACTCATCATCTCTTTCTTGTACTTGTGGCGTATGTGGAATTGGACTTGCTGGAGGATTATTTATGGACCTGTTACCCTAGGCGTACCTTAGTTTTAGGTATGGATAACAAGTTTGGACAGGATGTCCGGAACAGCCGTGGCAAAGTGGTCATGGATGTTCTCGGTATTAGGAAAAAGAATGCCGTAGAGCAGCTGGGCTCCCGGGGCATGGTGAGGTGGTGGATTTATGCTAAGAAGCTTAGGAAAGGAATATTTGTGGACCTATTATCCTTGGCGTACCCTGGTTCGGGATACGGATAATAGGGTGAAAGGAAAACCAACATATTTGCTCAGAGGTTATGAGGACATGGCAAGCATGAGGGTTTTACCGTAGAATCTTCTTGCTCAGAGGTAATGAAGACATGGCAGGAGAGGCTTCACGGAAGATATTCTTGGTCAATAGCAGACATTTATGGTCAACAGAGGACATTTGTGGACCTATTATCCTTGTCGTACTCCGGTTGTGGGTACAGATAATAGGTTGAAAGGAGACCGACATACTTGCTCAGAGGTAATGTAGACATGGCAAGCATGAAGGTTTCTTCGACGGAGCCTTCCCACTCAGAGGTAATGAGGACATGGCAGGAGTGGGCTCAATGAAGAGGGGGTACATAGAACGACTCAGAGGTAGAAGAACGTGGAAGTTCTATGCGAGGGGGCGGTTTATTTTTGGTGGAAGTAAAAACGACTCAGAGGTAATGAGGACATGGCCATTTTTTCGGAAATTTGTGGATCGATTACCCTTTTTTGTGCACTAGGAGCGCGGGTAGTGGATCATGAGGGAGGATCTCTTCCAGGAAGAAAGTTCAGAGGTATAATCGTACGTGACTTACTATCTGAAAGAGTGACCGGAATGTGAGTTCAGAGGCACCAGCAGGTACATAACTCGGTAATTTAAAATATTGGGAAAGTGTGAGTCCAGCAGCACCAGCGGGTACATGACTCGATAATCTGAAGGGAATGTAGGGGTGAGTTCAGCGGCACCAGCCGGTACATGACCCGATAATCTGAAATATTGTGGGTGTGAGTTCAGCGGTACCGGCGGGTACATGACTCGAAGATCTTGTAGCGAATGTCGTTTAGACATAATATTTCTTCAGAAACTTGCCATTGACGGGCAACATGAGCAAGTCTCCATTTTGCTTTGCAAGGCGGTAAGCACCGTTGGAGAATGCTGTCTCAATGATAAATGGGCCCTCCCACTTTGGCTGGAATTTGTCGGCAGTCTTGTGAGTCATGACTATTGGCCTCCGGACTGCAAAGACGAGATCGTCTACCTGGAATGTTCTGATTTTGACCTTCTTGTTGAAGGCTCCTGAGATGCGTGCTTGGTACAGCTCGATCCTTTGCTGAGCTAGGAGGCGCTTTTCATCTAAGGCCTCTAACTCTTGCAGCCGACGTTGGTAGTTGTCGTCTGTCGTTAATTGATGTGTGAGGGCGACACATAGTGAGGGGATCTGGGTCTCCAAGGGGAGGACTGCCTCACTCCCGTATACCAGGAAGAATGGTGTATTCCCGGTGGCTGTTCGGACCGTGGTGCGATAAGCCCATAAGCATTCGCCGAGCTTCTCGTTCCAGTCACGTTTGTTGGAGGAGACAAACTTCTTGAGGAGTTTGATGATTGTTTTGTTGAATGCCTCTGCCAACCCGTTTGCTGTCGGGTTGTACGGCGTCGAAGCGATATTCTGAATACGGTATTTATCGCAGAACCGATAGAATGCGTAGCTTGCAAACTGCGGACCATTATCATGGATGATCCTTCGGGACAGTCCAAAGCGGTAGATGACGTGATGCTTAAGGAAGCTGATCATGTTTGAAGTCTTGACTTCTGCGAGTGGGACAGCTTTCGCCCATTTGGAGAAGTAATCCATGATTGCAAGTATGAAGCGATGTCCTCGGGAGGAAGGTGGGGTGATTGGACCAATGATGTCCATTCCCAGGCTTCGAATGGCCAGGACGCCACCGTCGGATGTAAAAATTCGGATGGTTGGTGAATGAAGTCCGCGTGGACTTGGCAGGCTTTGCACTTTCTAGCATAGTCTATCGCATCTGCCACCATTGTGGGCCAATAGTAGCCCATTCGGCGAAGGCGGTCTTGCAGTTTCGGACCGGGCTGGTGGGCCCCGCAGACACCGTCATGGGCTTCTCGTACTGCTTCTTTGGCTTCTGCGTTTGACAGACACCGAAGTAATAATTCATCGTAAGAGCGGCGATACAGCATTTTCGTCTCTGTATCGTAGAAGAATCTGAGAGAACGTCGTCTAATGGAAGTGGCTTCCTTTGGGTTCTCGGGCAGGATGTCATAGATGACGAAGTCGATGAATGGTTGTCTCCAATCTGGGGCATCATCGATCGTCTGTGCGGAATAGCTCGCCACGAATTGCATATGGTTTTTGGGACAGACCAGTTCGTGGCCTATTACGTCCACTGATTGGCGATCATAATTTGAAACTGCTACGGAAGCGGCAAGACCGGCTAAGGCATCTGCTTCGATATTTCGGAGTCTGGGGACATGTTCGATGAAGAACCCTTTGAACGACGAGATGATGTCAATCGCTATTTGGTGATAAGGGATCATGTCTTCGTGGCGGACTTCGTATGAGCCCCGGATCTGATTGACGATTAGCTGGGAATCGCCATATGCTTCAAGGTATTCTACCCCCAGCTCTCTTGCAAGTTGGAGGCCAATGACCAGAGCGTTGTACTCGGCCACATTGTTAGAGCAGGGCTCGGTGAGGGAGTAAGCGCGATTAATCACCAATCCGGAAAGAGAGATTAGCACTACCCCGACTCCGACGACTATATTGCCTTTAGGTCCGGTCCTCGAAGCGCCGTCGAAGAACATTCGCCATATATTTTCGTGAGAGGTTGCATGCGAGTCGGCGACCTCATCTGGGATCTCTTCGTATATCTTGGAGGACTCCGAGCCCGGGTGGGCTGCTAAGAAGTCTGCCAGGGCTTGACCTTTGATTGCCTTTTGTGGGACAAAGATCATATGATAAGGGGACAGCAATATTGCCCATGTAGCGAGTCGAGAGCTAAGTGCCCCTGGTTTGGTCATGAGGACTCTGAGAGGGTTAACCCGTGAGATCACATGTATCGTTTGTCCGGTGACATAGTGTCGCGTCTTCTGAATGGCGAACACCAAGGCGAGGTATTCCTTCTCAACCGCGGTGTATCGGTGCTCGGGTCCAACCATCATTCGGCTAAGATAGTATATGGCTTGTTCGTGGCCTGTATCGTTGTTCTGTGCTGACAGGGCACCGATGGAGTGTTCCATTGCTTGTACATAGAGCAGGAATGGTTTTCTAGGGACTGGGGCCACCAAGACCGGAGGATTTGACAAATATTCTTTGATGCTGTCGAAAGTGCGCTGGCATTCCTCGTCCCATACGAATGAGACTCCTTTCTTCATGAGGTGCGTGAATGGTCGGCATCGCCCGGAGAGGTTGGAAATGAACCTTCTGATGTAAGCTAGCCTTCCTTGAAGGCCTCTGAGTTCGCGGAGATTTCTCGGGGGACCCATCTCCATGATTACTTTTGTCTTCTCAGGGTCTACATGGATACCCTTTGCAGTGATGATGAAGCCTAAGAACATCCCGCTGGATACGCCCAGAAAGGACTTCGTGGGGTTCATTTTCAAATTGTGCGCTCGCATTAGGTCGAATACCGTCCTTAGATCCTGCAGATGGTCTCCTTTACAGCGGTTCTTCACGGCTGTATCGTCAATGTAGCACTCCACTGTCTTGCATAAGTGGTCTCTGAAGATGATGCTCATGGCTCTTTGGTATGTGGCGCCGGCATTCTTCAAACCGAAAGGCATGACTGTGTAGCAGTACGTGCCAATCGGTGTTCGGAATGATGTATGCTTTTCATCGTCAGGAGACATTTTGATTTGGTTGTACTCCGAGAAGCCATCCATGAATGACATATATTCGAAGCCGCAGGTATTGTCGATCATGATGTCAGTGATAGGAAGGAGGAATTCTTCTTTGGGGCATGCCTCGTTCAGGTTGCGAAAGTCGATGCAGATTCGAATCTTCCCATTCTTCTTGAGGACGGTTACTATATTGGTGACCCAATCAGGATGTTGCTCCTCACGAATGAAGCTGTTGGCTATCAGTTTGTTGACTTCGGCTTCGATCGCGTCCATGATGCCTGGGCGGAAGCGTCGTTGTTGTTGCTTGACTGGCTTTGCATCTGGTCGAATGTTAAGTTTGTGAAGAGCAATGTCGGGATTTAACCCTGGCATGTCTTCATAGCTCCAGGCGAGCACATCAATGTACTCTCTGACAAGTTCTAACAGCGACTTCCGTTCTTCGTCAGTTAGGCTTTTACTGATGAAAATCGGTTTTGGAGAAGATTCGCTACCGAGATCCACTTGTATGACCTCATCTTCAGTAGGAGGTTCTCTCAGTTCGAACTGCTTTTCCTATTGTCCGTCTAATTGCTGGGCCCATGGCTCTAGTCCGAGGATTTCGGAGATGTCTTCGTCTTCCTCGTAAGCGTCGGCGAACGCCATGTTGACTGACATGACTTGTCTGAACACATCTCCGATGCTGGTATCTGAGTCGAAAGTTGGTGATCCGGTTGAATGTGACTACCAGTCGCATTCTTCATCTGAACTTTCAGGAGTCGTAGTAGGCGTTACGTACCCTAACCCGCATCGAGTTTTGTTATAGAAGTTCCGTGGTTTGCCCGCCGGGACTGGCGACTTTAAAGTTAATCGTCGGCCAGTGCCGTAGTTCAATCCTGGTGTCGTCTCCATATTATACCCCTGTTTCTGTATGAGATATTTGGATTGAGGGCTATAGAGATACAGAGGCAGTCTCCCGGCATCTGACCCGAGGTCGACTTCTACTATGGTGAGGGGATGCGGGTTGTTCGTCCGGCCGAAGATGATCGGATGATCTCCTCCCTCGAATATTCGGTAAGCGTCTTCTACTGGAGTAAGCTGGATCGTGGTGTACACATTTGTCACCTGTGTGTGTAGGTGAGTGCCTATACCGTGTTCCATAGCATACATTGTACATAGCTTATTGAGCTCGGTGTAGTTCAAAGATAACCCTTTATTGATGAAGTAAGGTATCTTTTCTAGGGGGATTATATCATTAGCGGAGGGGACATCAGTGTGGGCAGCCACATACTTGGCTAGCTTCGGTTCCTCTTCGGCTACCCCCTGTGTAAACGAAGACTGAGAGGACGACCTGGGAAGCTTGATTGTCAGTGGTTCAGTTGAGGGAGTTGAGCGTGGTGTTGTTGGCAGACTAGCAACCCCCAGTTTGGTACTCGACGTGGGGCGAGGAGTGGTTGGTTCGCTAGAGGTGTCAGACCTTGCATCGAGGTGACGACCCTTCTTGGGAAAGCGTATCGTCAGCGGCTTGTCGGAGGGATTGAGCTTCCCTGTTTGGGGTTGACTAACTCTCGGCAGTCGGATTGTCACTGGCCCCGTTGTAGGTCTCGGCACTTGGCCGGACCTTGGCAGCCGGATTATCATCTGCTCCTCTTGTACCGATAGGCTGATCGTGTCCTTCCGCAGAGTGGCGGTGAGGGGTGCGGACTTGCCCGGTTTGCGAGCTTGGAGGTGGATCGTTAGGGGTCCTTCGGATCCCGTAGCCGTTTCGGTACTAGCTTGTTCATTTCCTTCATCAAGGTGCCTCTTCGACTTTTCGTATAAGCAGGAGTCCGAGTAGTAAGATTCGACCCCTTTGAAGGGATCGATATCAGCAAATTCTGTCTTCACGAAGCCGTGTTTGTCGACGTATTTGAAGCACTAGTGTAGCGTGGAAGGCACGATCATATAATCGTGTATCCATGGGCGCCCCAAGAGGATGTTGTAAGAAGTGTCTGCATCTATGACCTAGCAGGTGACTTCGGATTGGAGGTCGCCAATTTGATACTTCAGACGAATCTTCCCAATATGGTAGCTCCTACCTAAATTGAAACCGCTGATGGCGGTGTTTGTAGGTGTCAGGCGATGCATTGGGATGCGGAGATGATGTAGCAGTCCCTTCGGGATGATGCTTATGGAAGAGCCAGGGTCAATGTGCATCCGATCCACCTTCACGTCGCCGATGTATCCCGTGTAGTACAGCGGGCGATCATGTAGGTTGGTTTTGATGAGCATGACCTGCGGAGTGAAGACGATGTTGGGCATTGCTCCCGTGCAGGCGCTGTCTTGGAGATCCACGGGTGAGTCCTCCCCGGTGAGGTTTGATTGAGCCAGATAAGCATCGGCATTTTGGAGTGCTTCGTTCAATGCAATACGAACGTCCTTGGAGAGCCTTAGGAGTTCGTACAGTGACAATTTGGCCGGAGTGTTAGCCAATTGTGCTAAGATGTCAAAGTTATAGGGCCTCTCTAGCCCTTGGGCTGCGTCCTTTCGAAGGGATTTGTCGAAGCGAGTCTCCTTCGGCCTAGGCTTGTCGGTCGTCGAAGGCTGAGCCGATCACGGAGCATCAGTTGTAGTAGGTTGATGATTTTCAGCTGGGCTGTCAACCACAGGTTGGGATTGCGCTCCGGACCGTGTGACGACGGCTGTAGTTTCCTCGTTTTCTGCTGAGATTGTGTGGCAGGTCCTATTTTTCCACTCTTTTTGTTAGTGGGAGATGGTGTAGGCCGAGTTACTTCTGATACTAAGTCTGGATGGACCCACATGACCTCCTTTCGTGAGGTGGTGAGAGGTACTAGACCAGCAGCCTGTTCCTGGGGAGGTGGAAGATTGGTAATCTCCATCGTCGCCAGAGGGACGGGGATTACCCCGTCTTGAGTCTCCGTTGGAAGGAAGCTGCCAAATTGTACGGACACCATATTGGCTGCTTCGTTTACTTCTTCGAAGTCGATGGCCAGAGCGTTCGAATCGATGAGACTTTGGATGTACCATTTTAGTTGGTAGCAGTCGTGTGTAGCGTGGTGTACATAACGGTGGTAATGGCAGAACTTTGGGTTCTCCAAATCGGCCGGTCGAGGCTCCCGCCTTGGTAGAGGAAGCTAAATTCTACCTCCTTGTATGAGCATTGTTGACACAAAGTCACAGTCAACCAAATATTGACTACATTGACTAAATAATATCTGTATAAATTCAATACGACACACGACGTCTGCTTTCAGTTCGGGACAAACGACAGCTCAGTTTTCGACTCTCAGTATATTTTCGAGTCTGTACTTTTTCATTTCATTGAGTCTAGAAGTATGTACTCTGAGTTATGCTGAGCTCTTGGAACTTAGTCTACAAGCCTACCCAAAATCCCAAGCTCCACCAAAACAAAATTGCCCACAAGTCCCACTTAGAATCACTCTGTGCTCTGGAGACAGAGTTCGGGCCGAACTCTGCCTCCACACAGAGTTCGGGCCGAACTCTGTCCCCTAGAAATCAGGAACCCTAATTTTAGGGTTAGCTGGTTGCTAGCTGTCCAACGGCCAAATTTTTTGAATTCTCCTACCCGAATTCTGGCCGAATTCTGCCTCAAAAATTAGTATAAATAGGACATGAATTCTCTCATTTTGAATCACTCAATCTTCTCTTCTCTTCTCTCCTACAAGCTCTATAAGCCATACCCTTCCCATCTACTAGCCACAAGCCTCCTAAGTCTCGAGTGCTCAGCATCTCTCAGTTAGGATTCTTGTGCAAGAGTGAAGAAATCGCTTGGACAATTCCAAGCAATCGCCACTGCGATTCTCTGTAAGAAGTTGACGTGCTCTTCTGAAGTAAAGGCACGGGTTGTAAGCTACTATTTCACAAATAGTGGATTTAATCCTGAGCTAGAGTTCTCAGGCCTGGACTAGTCCTCCACGAGGGAAACCAGGTTAAAATTGCTGTGTTTGCGTATGCTCTCTTGTCTTTCATTTACATTCCGTATTTTACTCTGATTATTCATTGTTCGTGAAAGAGTAATTTTTTAATTGGTCATTATATATATACTCTATTCACCCCCCCTCTAGAGTTGCCAAACTGTTCTTCAATTGGTATCAGAGCCAAGTTCTCTTTACAAGGACTAACATCCTAAGAGCTGATCCATGGCAACCACACAATCCTTGATTTCCAATCATGGTGAAGGTCAGTCCACTCATAGGCCTCCCCTATTTGATGGGACTAACTACACATATTGGAAAACAAGGATGAGCTTCTATCTTAAGTCTCTAGACTTTGACCTGTGGACTGTCGTCACTGACGGTTACAAAAAGCCCGCCAGGATAGTTGTCGATGGTGACCTCATTGAGAAACCACACGACAAATATTCTGTCGAGGAGAAGAAACAGGCAAGTCTAGATGCTAGGGCTATTAATGCTTTATTCTGTGCTATAGACAGGAACGAGTTTAACAGGGTCTCTACATGCACCACTGCTCATGAAGTATGGAGACTTCTGGAAGTGACGCATGAAGGAACCACTCAAGTCAAGGAATCTAAGATAAGCCGTCTCACTCAAGAGTACGAAGCCTTCAAGATGAAGCCAAATGAGACGATCACTCAAATGTTTACAAGATTCCTCGACATCATCAACCCGTTATCCTCGCTTGGTAAGCAGTACTCAAACCATGAGAAGATCCGCAAGCTACTCAGAGGGCTACCAAAGATTTGGAACCCTAAGGTGACAGCCATCATAGAAGGAAATGATCTCACAAGTATGTCTATGGAGACTTTGATGGGCAAGCTCATGACTCACGAGCTTGACCTCAAGGACTTCGAAGAGCCTGCTCCGAAGACCAGGGAGATCGCACTCAAAGTTCATCGACGAAAGATTGATCACGATGAGACTGAAGACGATATCTCAGATGATGAAGACCAAGCTCTCATGGTACGTAACTTCAAGAAATTCCTTCGCTTCAATCAAAGAAAGAAGGAACCACAAGAAGACGATGAAGAAGAACCAATCTGCTATGGTTGCAAAAAGACTGGACACGTCAGAAGAGACTGTCCGCTCTTAAAGAAAAGCAACCGGTATGAAAAGCCCTACAAGAAGAACTCATCAAAAAGGTATGCCAACACAAGCATTTGGCATGAAAGCGAAGCAAGTGACTCCGAGGAAGAAAAGAACTCTCCTCAAGACAAAGCAAATGTGTGCCTCATGGCAAATTCCACCAAGGTATCAAACGAAACTTTAGATGACTTCTCTTTTGATGAACTTGGCGATGCTTTCACCGATTTACTTGATGATCACAAAAAGGTTATCGGTAAATATAAACATGCCAAGGACAAAATCAAAAGTCTAGAAGATGAGATACAAAGAATTTCTTTACTTCTTGATAATGTTAGAAACACATCACCCACTAATGACACTGATGAAGTATCCAAGCTTAAATTAAGCTTACATGATGCTGAAGCACGTATTGAGCAACAAACTCAAGAAATTACTACTCTCAACACATTGCTTGCTGAAGAAAAGAGTAGACACAAGATTTCCATGACTAAGATATATGGCTTAAATATTAAGGTTACTGAACTGCAAGCTGCTACTAAAAGATTAGAAACCAAATTGGGTAAACAGGTTATTCAACCTCAAACCCAATCACATGGGCACAATACCACTCATGCTAGTCAACCAAGTCATTCTCATGCAGCACATAACCATGCATTTATATACACAAACTTTCACAAACCACGTGCACGTAAGAACAATTCTCACTTAGTACACAAGCATCATGCACAAAGACACAATCAACATCACTCCACACATAAAAATCATCATGCCATGCCATATAGACGAGATCATCATGCAATGCCATATAGACAAGGTCCTCATATACCATATAGACAAAATCATCATGTCATGCCATCTAGACAATATCAGCATGTCACACATCATAGACAATACCATCATTCTATGCCTCATAAACACCATCACCATGCCACTTATTCCATGCATAATCATCTTCACCATTCTAACTCTTCACATCATGTCCATCCTCATCCTGCTGCTTATAGATATTATTCTCATGCTTCTAGTATAAATAAGAATGCTATCTGTACTTATTGTGGATTACATGGACACATCTCACCACAGTGCAGAGTTAGAAGACTTGTAGATAAAAGGATATATGTTTGGTTCCCAAAGACTAACTTTTCAGGATCCTCAAGAACTCGGGTACCAAAGGTCACATCTACTCTTGATGTAGGTGGACCTTCCCTCCTCAACTGAAAGTAAGTGGATTCTCGATAGTGGATGCTCGCGACATATGACGGGAGACGCAAATCTTTTTGCATCACTATCGATGAAAAGAGAAGGATACGTATCCTTCGGTAACAATCTCAAAGGGCACATAATAGGTAACGGTATCATTGGTCATCCTCCTTCTCCTGTTATAAAGGATGTCTGCCTAGTGACCGAGTTAAAGCATAACCTGCTCAGCATTAGCCATCTTGCTGATCATGGATATGATATTAACTTTGGACAAAACTGTTGCTATATCTATGATAGGTCAACAGGAGACATTGCTTTTGAAGGGAAAAGAGAGGACAATATCTATATTTTCTATCTCTCTATAAATACTAACCATGCAGGTAGATGTTTATATGCCCACAAAGACGAACGACTACTTTGGCACCAGCGTCTCGGTCATGCCAACATGGATGCTATATCCAGGCTTTCTACCAAGAAGCTAGTGAGAGGATTGCCTGACATCACATTCAAAAAGGTCACGGTATGTGCCGAATGTGAACTAAACAAGGCAACTAAATCCTCATTTCATTCCATCAACTCTGTAAGTACTACTAGACCCTTGCAATTACTTCATATGGATTTATTTGGTCCTAGTAGAATAGCTAGCCTTGGTGGCAAACTTTATGCTTTTGTTATTGTTGATGATTTTTCGAGATTTACTTGGGTTTTCTTTCTCGCTAATAAGAGCGACGCTATCTCTGTTTTCAAAGTTTTTGTAAATAAAGTTCAAAACGAAAAAGGCTACATGATTACTCGAATCCGAAGTGATCATGGAGGCGAATTCGTAAATTCAGATTTTGAAAGTTTTTGTAATACAAATGGTTTTGATCATGAATTTTCTTGTCCTAGAACTCCTCAACAAAATGGTGTTGTGGAGCGGAAGAATAGGACTCTTGGCGATATGGCTAGAGTCATGTTGAATAAATTTTCTCTTCCGAAATATTTTTGGGCAGAGGCTGTAAGTACAGCATGCCACATTTTGAATAGGGTGCTTATTCGTCCCATTTCGAAGAAAACACCCTATGAGCTTTGGTTTGGGAGAACCCCAAATGTTTCTTATTTTAGAGTTTTTGGCTGCAGATGTTTTATCCTTAACACCAAAGACAACTTAGGCAAATTTGATGCCAAAGCTGACGATGGTATCTTTCTTGGTTATGCCGCCAAGAGTAAGGGATATAGAGTTTTCAATAAACGCTCACTTATTGTGGAAGAGTCAACAAATGTGACTTTTGATGAAGACAACAGTACAGCAAATACTCTTAATGATGACATTGAGCCATCAACTTCTACTCCAATGAATACTTCAACCGAAACTAATTCTCTGGAGGGTTTGCCTAAGAAATTCTCTTTCAAACCTTCTCATCCAGAAAATTTAGTCATAGGTGAAGTTTCACGTGGAGTTACTACTAGATCATCATTAAGAGACTCTGTTGCTAGCACTGCCTTCATTTCACAAGTAGAGCCTAAAAATATTTCTGAAGCTTTTAATGATGAAATTTGGATTTCTGCTATGCAAGAAGAACTCAACCAATTCGAGAGAAGCCAAGTATGGGAACTCGTTCCTAGACCGGTTAATCACTCAATAATTGGTACTAAATAGGTTTTTAGAAACAAAGCAAATGAAGATGGTTCAGTCACACGTAACAAAGCTCGTCTAGTAGCTCAAGGATACAACCAAGAGGAAGGTATCGACTACGATGAGACGTATGCTCCTGTTGCTAGACTAGAATCCATTCGGATGCTTTGTGCTTTTGCTAATTTTCAAAACTTTAAATTATTTCAAATGGATGTGAAAAGTGCTTTCCTGAATGGTTTTATTAAGGAGGAAGTTTATGTGAAACAACCCCCTGGCTTTGAAAATCACAAATTTCCCGACCACGTGTTCAAGCTGAAGAAAGCGCTTTATGGCCTTAAACAAGCCCCCAGAGCTTGGTATGAAAGGCTAAGCAGTTTCTTGCTTGAGAAAGGTTTTTCAAAAGGGAAAATTGACACTACACTGTTTATAAAATCTTTCAAAGACACTATTTTATTAATTCAGATTTATGTTGATGATATTATTTTTGGGTCTACTGATGAAACTCTTTGTCAAGAATTTGCCAAGTGTATGCAGACGGAATTTGAGATGAGCATGATGGGAGAGCTCAACTACTTTCTTGGTCTGCAAGTAAAACAACTGGCTAATGGAACTTTCATCTGTCAATCGAAGTATACCAAGGACATGCTGAAGAAGTTCGATCTTGACAACATCAAACCAATCAGCACTCCAATGGCTACTTCAACCAAACTCGAACCAGATGAGAGCGGCAAACCCGTTGATCAACGTAAGTATCGAGGTATGATAGGCAGCTTACTTTATTTAACTGCTAGTCGCCCCGATATCATGTTTAGTGTTTGTCTATGTGCTAGATATCAAGCAAATCCGAAGGAATCTCACATGACCGCGGTTAAGCGTATCTTTCGATACCTTAAGGGTACGGTTATAGTGGGCCTATGGTATCCCAAGTCAACATCATTTGACCTCATCGGTTACTCTGATGCTGACTTTGCTGGATGCAAGGTCGACCGTAAAAGTACGAGCGGCACGTGTCATTTATTAGGAAAGGCTTTAGTCTCATGGTTTAGCAAGAAGCAAAACTCTGTTGCACTATCCACAACAGAAGCTGAATACATAGCAGCTGGGCATTGTTGTGCACAAATTCTGTGGATGAAGCAAACCCTTGAAGACTATAAGTTATCTTTCATGCATATTCCTATATTCTGTGACAATACTAGTACAATCAATTTGACTAAGAACCCTGTCTGCCACTCACGCACTAAACACATTGAGATCAGACACCACTTTTTGCGTGATCATTAGCAAAATGGCACGATTAACTTAGAATTTATTGACACTGATCATCAGCTGGCAAATTTCTTTACTAAGCCACTATCCGAAGAGCGCTTCAATTTTCTTTGTCGTGAACTTGGAATTTTAGATGAAGCAGTTATAAATTGAAACTCACCTGCGTAAATATCGAGTATATTGTGATTCCTTTTCGAAGAATTTGGTATGGGTACAAGCCGAAAGGGTCATTCTGACAACAAGGCGTAAAAGCCTAAGCGACACGGTGCACTAGTCCTCAGGACTACCGCTAGCTGGGATCCGGCCCCTGCAGCTAACCCATGGAAAATTTGGACTATTGAACCACAGTATATGTCCTTATTTATTATATGGCTCGTTTTCGATTTAATATTGCCTAATTGAGATTTTCTAAAGTTCATTCTGTTTTCTGAGTACCTCTCTATCTATTTTTTAAATTCAACACTCATTGTTGACCTCAACTACCTTTTGTTTAACTCTTAAACTTTTTCTTCATGTTCTTTGCCTGTTTTCAGTTCTGGACCATTGATCCAGAACTCGGGCCGAACTCTGCCCCTATCAGAGTTCGGGCCGAGTTCGGTTCTTAGGTTCCAGGGTCGGGATCTGGCTCTGCCGTTGGATCAATTCTAATCCAATGGTCAATATTTCACCCGACCAAAGACAAAGTCCTACTTTTTGTCGGGATTCCATCTCTCTCCTTCACTATTACCACCTTTCTCACCTATACAAACTCTTTCCTTGAAACCCTAACCCTAGTTTTTGATCTAGAGTGCTCCATTGCTTCTCAAAATCAAGAAAAAGGGGTTTCTCTCCATTCTCTTCCATTGTTCATTACTTATTTGAGGTACCATTCCTATTCTCTATCTTCTAGTTAAAATCTTTTAATGGCTCCTTGCTTGTTCAATCGTAGGAAGAGAATTCGAGTTGAAAGTATTTCCTCTTCGGATTCTCCTCCATCAATTGAATAAATCATTGAACAACTTCAACCACCTCATCCCTTGTTCAATCCACCACGTCCTCATAATCCTTCCACCTATGACAACAGACTTTTTGTCTCACTAGATGCATCAAACAACTGGTTTAGTGACTTTCGGAATCGACAGGTATTCACAGGACATTCTATTAATTTTTCCATATTCTCTCAATATGATTCTTTATTCCATGATCTCTATCTTGATGAACTAGTTACCATAACTTCTACTATCTATCGTCATGCCGTTCAAATGTTCTACTGCAACTTAACCTTTGATGACCTTCATATTTATTCACGAGTTGCAGGTATCAATATATCTTTTGATGACTTTGACTTAGCCGAATATCTTGATCTTCTAGAGCCCAATTCTTGGGAAAAGCTAGTTGACGCTCGCTCGTTCCGTTTTCCCGACAGAATTTCCCTTGAAAGCTTCAAGGACGATTTGTGTACTCCATACACACGTCCTCGCAAGCTCACGGCTAAATATCTCAACCCATATTTTTCTGACCTTCATTGGATTATTTCTAACACCATTCTACCCAAAACAGGTTCCCATGATGACATCACTTATCTTGAAATATCTGCTCTTTATCATCTTCATTTTGGAATTCCTTTCAATCTTCCACGTACCATGATGGACTGGATGATTCACTGTAGGAGGAAACCACGAGCTTTGGTTTATCCTCTGTATCTTCCTTTGATCTTTCGTGCTTTTCAAATACCACTTGATGCTTGTCCGTTCATGCCTGCACCTACCTTTCTATCCAAGGCACGACTCCTTCAGCTTGTCGCTGCTTCTGAGTCATCTGAGCATTCTGCTGATGAGGCGCCTGATGCCCCTCCTCTTGGTCAGGATGCACTTCCTCCTCCTGCCACTCTTGAGTCTCTTCAGACTATGCTTCGCGATCGCTTTGCTATTGAGGATGATCGCTGGACGCAGCAGGATTACCGTACCACCTTGCAGATCAGTGCCCTTGGGAACTCTCTGCATGATATGCGGTATTCACTTGCTCGTCATCCTGATCTGCATGTGCCTATTGAGCAGGATCCAGATCGCGCGGGTCATCGTATAGACGATCCGTGGGTCATGAGGTATATGGATCCTGATGATGCTTTTGTGGATCTTCAGACTTTCCCTGGTCCTTCAGATGTTCCAGGACCTTCTGGTGCTCCGTGATGGAGACTGGCTTGTTATGCTGCTGCCACTGCTGATGGTCTTAGTTGCTTTATGTTTTTAGTTATTTAGTTATGGATTTATGTACTGGATTTTTTTCTTAGAACCCTGATGATGTGTTTGACATTCTGATTGGTGGATATCATTTTATGCTATTTCTCGTAGTTTCTTTTATGCCAATGCACTCTCTTGTCTAGTATTATACTATTTTTTTCTCTTGGTGTGGTTGCATTAACTATTCATTGCTTATTTATATTGCTAACTGCCAAAAAGGGGGAGAAACATATGTATATTTTTGTGCTGGCTTGTTTTGGGAAACTTTTACAGGTTCTATGCAGGTTCTATGCATTCATCTGTGTATATCTGCGCTCGTTCTGGGAATATGTTATCTATCAGGTTACAGGGTATATGCACTGTTTACGGAGGAGAGCTACTACTTCTAGCTCGGAACCGGTCACTGATTACGGGGGAGCTATCCGATTCTAGCTCTGCATCAGTTATGGGGGAGCTATGTTGTAATCAACTGTGTCAAGGTATGAATATTGAAATATACATATATTATTTTGTCAATTATCAATATGGGGGAGATTGTTGACACAAAGTCACAGTCAACCAAATATTGACTACATTGACTAAATAATATCTGTATAAATTCAATACGACACACGACGTCTGCTTTCAGTTCGGGACAAACGACAGCTCAGTTTCCGACTCTCAGTATATTTTCGAGTCTGTACTTTTTCATTTCATTGAGTCTAGAAGTATGTACTCTGAGTTATACTGAGCTCTTGGAACTTAGTCTACAAGCCTACCCAAAATCCCAAGCTCCACCAAAACAAAATTGCCCACAAGTCCCACTTAGAATCACTCTGTGCTCTGAAGACAGAGTTCGGGCCGAACTCTGCCTCCACACAGAGTTCGGGCCGAACTCTGTCCCCTAGAAATCAGGAACCCTAATTTTAGGGTTAGCTGGTTGCTAGCTGTCCAACGGCCAAATTTTTTGAATTCTCCTACCCGAATTCTGGCCGAATTCTGCCTCAAAAATCAGTATAAATAGGGCATGAATTCTCTCATTTTGAATCACTCAATCTTCTCTTCTCTTCTCTCCTACAAGCTCTATAAGCCATACCCTTCCCATCTACTAGCCACAAGCCTCCTAAGTCTCGAGTGCTCAGCATCTCCCAGTTAGGATTCTTGTGCAAGAGTGAAGAAATCGCTTGGACAATTCCAAGCAATCGCCACTGCGATTCTCTGTAAGAAGTTGACGTGATCTTCTGAAGTAAAGGCACGGGTTGTAAGCTACTATTTTACAAATAGTGGATTTAATCCTGAGCTAGAGTTCTCAGGCCTGGACTAGTCCTCCACGAGGGAAACCAGGTTAAAATTGCTGTGTTTGCGTATGCTCTCTTGTCTTTCATTTACATTCCGCATTTTACTCTGATTATTCATTGTTCGTGAAAGAGTAATTTTTTAATTGGTCATTATATATATACTCTATTCACCCCCCCTCTAGAGTTGCCAAACTGTTCTTCAAGCATGTCCAAGATAGGCTTGACGTGGCCGTCTTCGAAAGAGTAAGTGATCTGAGGCCATTGTTTGTCTGCTGGTTGTGACTCGGGCTTCTGAGCCGTGTCGGCCACCATAGCCTGCTTTCCCTTGTTGTCCCGATTGTTGGAGGGGTTACCCCCATTGTCGTTGTTGGGACGCTTGCCCTTGTTTTCTCCTTCTGAGATGTGCAATCCCAGTTGGCGAGCCTTCTTCAGTCGTTCTTCGGCGCTTGTGGCGCTGATGATGAACGCCTTCCAATTATTGAATTGACTTTCGCCCATCCAGAGACTGATCGTTGGAAGCAGTCTCTTTTGGCAAATTTCAATCAAAGAGGAATCTGAATTTCCGGAAGGCAGCTTCATGGCGGTCTGGCGGAACCGCTCGATGTAGTTCCTTGTCAACTCCTTCTCCCCTTGGACGACGTCCATGAGAATGGACATAGTGACATCCTGTCCTAGAATCGTTCCAAGAACAGACGCTTGAAGCCGGCGAAGGAGTGGATGCAGTTGTCTGGTAGATTGCGGTACCAATCGAAGGCGACTCCTTCCAATGCCCCGATGAATAACCGTGTGAGGATCGTATTATCATGGGGCAGATGGTCGGTGGTGACCTCAAAATAAGTGATGTACCGACTTGCTGAGGTTTTGCCATCATACGGGGTGATATTGAACGGCTTATATCTTGGTGGGAATGGAACATCCCTCCATTCAGCAGGGTATGGTTGCCGTATTCTGAGATCTTGAGCATTTTCTCGGGCATGGAACATGGCTCGGAGCTCCTGGACCTCTCTCCTTACTTCCCGGGTCTCATTTGTCGCGGTAGGGGCTGTTATTTCAGGAGGATTATCGCCCAGGTTTGGTGCCGCTGAGTTCGAATCCACATTGACCGCAGGGCCCGTGCTTGTTTGACCGGGCGTTCCCCCTTGTAGAGTTGGCAGGGCCGCTTTAATCTCGTCTACAGACTTGACCAGAGCAAGTAATATGGCTTCGAGATTGTCGATGCACTGGCGATCATTGGAGCCACCTTGATTGCTGTCCGTTATGAACACCGTCCTTACGTGAGGAGTGATCGAAGGAACGGTAGAGGATGTGCCCTCCGAGTCGTACCCGTGTACCGAGATGTCATCGGGATATGTGGGAATATTGTCTTCTGGTTCGGACTCGGAGGGAGCAGTACCCCCAGCCTCAGAGTTTACTTCGTCTTGAGAATCACGGGTGTCCTCGGGGACATCGGTGCCTGTCGTACCTGATGGAAGAATCGCTTCCCCTGGCTCGGCTCCTTGAAACATTGGATTGTTGTGGACGTTCGGAGGAGTACTACCCCCAGCTCCCTCAACCCCCAGCGATGTGGATGATAAATTTCCTATCGCGGTAAATTTTGTCTTTGAACGGGTGTGTTGGAATACACCAGTAGAGGGCAACCGTTTAGACGATAGTTTCTTAGTTGTGGTGGTTGATATCTTGGGACTGGAGATACTCGTCTTTTTCCTTCTCCCTTTGACGGGGACTTTTTGAGCGGAATTGCAGGAGACAACAGGAGGTGCCTCGTCTTCTGAGTTCGGGTGCTGTAGCCTTTGTAAGACGGACGGCCGATCTTCCGTCACTGCCGTGTTGTTGCAGCAGCAATTGACGATGATTTAGGTACAGCGATGTCCAAACGAGGACTCTTTGCACGTCGACACTTCTTCTCTCTCCTTGCGTTTGTGGAGGATCGCCTCCCGCAGGTCAGAGGAACCACTCTGTCTGTTTGCCGCCGGGGGCTGGATTCGAGTGGATGTATACAACTTTCCATCCGAGGCCCGTGTGATGGTCAGCGGGATGCCCCGATGGTCAGAGGTTGGGACAGCTGACTGGGCCCGATGAGCCTGCGCTGCCCTAGACTTCCTCCTTTTAGCACTTGTGGGTGCGTAATAGGAGGAGTCCAAGTTGGGTACCACAGAGTCTGGCTTATCATCCAGAGAATCATCAGGGTCAGGACCGCATGAGAGACGGTCGAAGACTGATCGAGAGAAGCGTAAAACGGACGCTATGCGGCTAGAGTTGGGTACCGTGCAGGCTGTCTGCATGCGGTTATTTTCTGCCATCGGACGAATTGTTTTTGTGCGGCTAGGAGTCACGACCGTACAGGCTGGCCGCATGCGGTTGGCAATTGTGGCCGCATGGGTTTTCTGCAAGCGATCGACTTCAACAGCCGCATGAGTTTTATTCGTGTGATTGGCAACTGTAGCCGCATAAGATAGGTGGCTGACAGATATGGCCGTATGAGTTTTTTTCATGCGGCTGGAGGATGTAGCCGCATGAGCTTTTTTCCAGCGGCTGAAGGATGTAGCCGCATGAGCTTTCTCCCTGCGGCTGCTAACCTTATGCGGCTAGGATCTCATAGAGTTCCTCTTTGCCCCTGCAAGTCCAGCATCATAGTGTTTTCTTCTGCCGGACTTGGGGACAGCAGAGTTGTCTACGATCTGAAGTGGGGCCGCAGGGGAATCTTGCTCGCCGTTTCGAACAACAGAGGGTGTCTCTGCAAGAGCTTCAGCAGGAACGAAGGATTGGGGTCTCCACTCCTTACGGGCCTTCTTTGTGCGGGCTCGCTTCTGGACCGGGCCAGTGCTCTTGTCGGAGAGCATCTCTTCGAACGCCTGTTGGTCGAACCGGGCGACCATCTTTTGTTGAGTGGTGCCAAGCTTGGCTGCATCCGATTGCATCACCAACTCCTCAGCCATGGAGAAGTTAGTCCCCAGCAGAGTCGCCATCGTGTTTGCCACTGATTGTAAAAGTACATAACAGTTTTATGGGAGGACTGAACTTAGACTCACAATACAAACTCGCTTGTACAAAGAAAGCCTAGGGACGAAAACCTAGGTACAGCAGTCTAAGTACAATTGTTTATTTTAGATTCTGGAGGGTGACGATAGAGGCTCGGGAAGGCGACGGCAGCCCTGCCTTACTCCTTGGACGATCGGTATGCAGCCTTAGCTCCTGGGAAGAGATGGTTGGCGTTGACAAAGAAATGCTCCTCTCGCTCCTCTGTTGCTCTTCTAGCTTCTCTCTCTCTGTGTATTTTCTCTCTGATTATTGGGGGGGTCTCTCTCTGTATATCTCCTCTCTGACCGCGTATATTTTGCAAGGGAATGGCACCCTGCTATTTATAATAGTGGGGAGGCATCATTAGGGTTTGGCTGATTACCCATTCTCAAAGTGGCGGCGGCCTGATGCTTAATCAATCTAGACCATTCGATCTAGGCGTGAAGGATCTGGGCCATAAATGGGGGTAGCACTGAATCTTTCGAATAATTAATGCTGATTGTTTTAAATCTTCATAATTGATTGTGTAGCTTAGATCTCCCACCACGTGTCCCATTGGTTTGATTATGAATGATATGACCTGATCCCATTAATTATGAGGATATGGTCAATGGGATCTGGTAAATCTTTGCATCTCATAATCATCTTTGCTGCCAGCTGTCATCGAATCTCTGCCACATATCTTGATGATGGACTATGCCAAAGCCGTATGCCCTCCATGAACCGTATGAGACAGCGTCTCGGCTAACCGCATATGTATAGTATTTGTGAGCCGCATGAGATGGTTCCTTGGTGAACCGCATAAGGGTAGTAAATGCGAGCCGCATGGGATGGCTTTTTGGTGAGTCGCAGGAAGACGATCCTTGCCAGCCGTATGAAGTTGTTCTTCACTGGAGCCGCATGGGAGTAGCCACGTGTCAATCTCGAATCGCGTCAGAGATTTTCTCAGAGATTTTCTCCTATTTCCCAAGAGTCTGTCATTATGGCAGGGCCATTATGATACTTTATGTCAGAGCCGTCAGCTGTCAAATCAAGACAGAGCATTAAATAGACAGACTGCTCGATGGCCAGCTGTGTGAAGGGGTCTTCGTGGGTACACGTGGCATTGAGCCGCATATCTCCGTGAGCCGTATATACTTTTGAACCACATGCGGCTGATGGACTCTTTGAACCGCAGGACTGTCCCTATGCAAGCCGCATGGACTCTCCTGTCCGAGCCGCATGAGACTAAGAGTCTCCCGGAACCGCATGGGACTGCTCCTGTATGAGCCGCATGGGGTTCTCCTGCTCTGAGCCGCATAGATTATCATTCTGATATTTTACATGCTTCTACACACCATGGTTGAACTCAAGGCTACACAGCATCATAACTTGGCCATCCGAACTCCAAATTCGGATTTCCAAAGTTCCAATTTGGGTGGAATTGAAAGCTCTTCCACATGAAAACATCAAAACTCATAGAAAACCAACTAAAATAGATCAAAACATGCAAAAATCCGAAAATAGGAAGACTTAGATCTAGAACAATGGAGACTTCAAATCACAAAACACCAAGTTCTAATGTTGATCACCATGTCCTAATCTAGCAAATGAACCAAAAAAATAAGGCTCTCATGAAGTGGCAAGGTGCACTTGCCTAGGGTTAGGAGAGTTGTGGAGGAAGGAGAAGAAGAAGAAGAAGGAAATTAATGGTGGAAGTTATGAGGAGAGAGAGTGGTAGGTGGGGGTTATAAAGAGGGTGAGTTGTGGTGGGTTGAGGGGTAGCATAGGTTAAGGTGATCCAACTCACATAAAATCGAACCAATCCAAATAAAACCGAGCCATGCCAAAACCCAAAATACGGGAAATACCAAAATCCCACAAGTTTGAAAAAAATAAAAATACATGCCAAAAATCCAGATACGAGTATAAATACGAAATACGGGAAATACGAGAAATAAGGGTGACAGCAGCATCCTCCGAGGCAGTTTAGCTAGCTTCCACCTGTACCTACTGTCGGAGGTCAGGCCATTCTTGGAAGGTGTACAGAAAGAGGCTAGGAGCATGCTTGCACTGTGGATCAACGGTGCATCTGGTTAAGGATTGTCTCTTAACCCTTCATCGTCCTGTCCAGTGTCCATACCAAGGGCAGGGAGATGGAGTTAGACCACTTGTGGAACAGCGTCATGTTTCTTACCAGTAGAGGGATGTACCCAGCCGGGCAGGAATTTTTCGTTGATGGTCGAGGAGGCCGATGCTACAGGTGATGGGTTAACAGGTTTCTTTTTTGTTCTTCTTCCGTCCTTTCCATGATTGTTGTATGTTCTAATAGTACCTCTTGGATTATGTTTTATTGTACTAGATAGTATAGTGACCCTGTTGAGAGTATAAAATCATGACCAGTAGGACCATGATCTTGTGTCTTGCTAGATAGAAGTTTTGACCTTGACAGTTGGAGGTTTGACCTAGAGAAGGGTACAACCAACTTAAATTTCGAGGACGAAATTATTTTAAGAGGGGTAGATTTGTCACTTCCAATTTTCAAAATCGAGGGTAAAATTATCATTTTCCATATTTTAAAATTTTTAGAATTTTTATATTTTAATATTGATTTTATGTGATTTGTTTAGTCGGGTTTGAGTTTTTTCACGTTCAGACTAGTGTTAGTGACCCGGGTAGCTTAAACTCTAGTCGGGACACCAATATTAGTTAGATATGGCCCACAAACTCTACTAATTAAGTTAGTTTAATTAGACTAATCCTACTTCATTAGATTGGTTCATTTAGAGTCTTAAACTTGACCCTTTTGACCACAAACCTTGGCATGACTTAAATTGACATAAATGAGACTTGTAGAGGCATCTTAGATATTTCACATAGGCCTATTAGGGCATGTATGGCCAGCCACCTATAGGGGGAGAGGTGTCCCTCTCTTTCATTCCATACTTGCATCTTTTTTCCTAAATTTGTTCTTCCCCAAACTTGAGAGCTTCCCTCTTGATTTTGATCTCCAAATCCCTCCACTCTTCCTGCAATCTTCTATCATTTCTTCTCATTCAACCATGGAGGAGGTGCTTGCAAGGATTGGGAGCAAGGAGCAAGAAAGGGTGTCGATTTTGGAGGAGTTTTTGTGTCAAAAATATGTCCATTGGAGAGTATCATTGGGATCCAACTCCCAATAGGTATAACCGTCCTCCTACATCAATTTCTATTGCATTCTAGATACATTTGCATTCATTATGACCACTCCCATGCATGAACCACCATTAGTTTTGGTTTAGAGGCTCTCATGAGTCCTCTCTAGGAAGTTGGGGTAGTTTTGGTGTCCTACTTGGAGAGTTTCCAAAGGAGGAACACCATATGTTTGTATTTGTGCCTAATAGAAGTTATTGTCTTTTAATGTCTGATTTAGACTTGTTTGAGGATAGATTAGACATGGTTTGGATACCTCGTCTAGTTTCTATTTGGATATCTATGTTGGTATCTAAGTATCCTAGCCTTCTAATGTCATATTTATATTGATACATGTCATATTGATATACATTAAGATATTAGATTATATATATATATATATATATATATATATATATATATATTATGAACCACCCATTTTATTCAATAAGGCCGAAAGGCCGGACCTTTACAAGTATACTTTCAGGCGCAAAATGTCTAAGCCTATAGAAGAAAAAAAGAGAGTCACTCCGGCTAATCCGGGACAAGGAGAGTGTTCCAGAATGTTGTCTGGTCATGATTGCAGAGGGATCTCCTTTTGCGGCACTGACGAATTGTCTCCCATAAGAGTTGGTCTACGTTGTATTGGCGACCTTCGTATCTGGCTTTGTTCCGATTCTTCCAAAGCACCCACGTGGAGGTCGTAGCGACAATCTGGTGGCCATGGGACGCTGAGGCCTAGGTGGTCATGGTGTGTATAAAGTTGTCGCCCTCGTGAGGAATTTTGCAACGCTGGAAAAGAGCTCTTCATACCGTGATCGATTGTTCCCCCTGACGGGGGATGTGGTTAACCGTTTCTAATTGTCGGTCGGAGCAGCATGTACAAGCAGAAGCAAGGCTGAAGCCGATGGTGTTGAGAGTGTCATCAGTGGGGAGGATGTTTCGAAGGGCTCTCCAGATGAGGAAAGACCACTTCTTGAGGATGCAGTTTTGCTAGAAGGAAGCAATAGTAGGCGACCTAGTCGTGGTGCCTAGGATGACACTTCTAGCCCACTTAACATGCTGTGTTTGTTTTAGGATGACACTTCTAGCCAACTTAACACACAACCATACACTAATATATATATATATATATGTATATATATATATATATATATATATATATATATATATATATATTAGTGTATGGTGGTGTGTTGGTTTTAGATTGTGAGTGTGTGTGTTGCTTGTGGTTAGTAGTGTGAGTGATTGTGTGTGTTATGTGAAGTGAGTAGCAAGGGGGTTAATGGTGTGGAGAGCGAGATGTGTTTCTTTTATCCAAAACAACCCAAATTCGTCATAATATTCATCCACGTTTTTAGTAGCCATAGCAACTTACAAATGCCATAACTTTTAGCTTAGAACTCTAATTAACCTCCCTTTTTTTTGAAGAACCATATCGAAGTTAGATTTCCAAATATATATTTTAATAAGCCAAAATCGTTCTAGAACTTTCTACAGAACTGTTTGAGTGTCAGTTGTCCGAAAGACGAACGCGTTTCGGTGTTTTTGCTATTTCGTGAGCTTTCGGACACGAAAATGCGATCCGTTTGACGTTTCGTAAAGCTAACATGAAGGGCTACAACATATTTTAATTCTAGAATTTAGTGTATAGGTCTAATAGTTGCAGTATTGGTTTTAAGTAGAAAACTAACTATACGACATAGGAATTTTGTGTATCCTATGAGCCTATCTAGTTTGGATATCAAGTGAATGTAGGTATCATAGGTCGTCAAGAATATGTATGATATAGTACATATATATTATTGTTAGGTAATATGTGTTTGTTAGTGTGTGGTTATGTGATACAAATGGTTATCATGTAAGCCAAATATAGATAAGTTATGTGTCAAGATATTAAAGTTTTAGAAAAGGTACTAGTGTGATACTTGGATACTATGAGGATATTGGTATCGTGACACTCAAGTATCATGAGTAAGGATAAATGAGTATTAGGACTTGAGTAAGGTACCCTCTTTGGTATCAAGTATTAATATTAAAGTTAGTTGGGATATGTTAGAGTTATCTTAGAAGTTAAGATAATTAGTGCATATAGATATCTTAGTATCTATGATATATTAGAGTTAGAAGATTAGATGGTTAGTTAGTTAGTGTCTAGTAGATGTTAGAGTTAAGATAGATAGTATCTTAGGATACTAGATGTTAGTATCTTAGGAGTAGATAGTGTATCTTAGATTTACCTTTTACCTTAAGGTAATAGTTTACCTACAAGGTAAGGTATTGGGTTTACCTTCAAGGTAAAGGGGTTTACCTAGATACTATAGGTTATATATTAGATATTAGTTAAGATGTTATGTTAGTACGTTAGATAGTTAGTTAGTTATTTAGATATTTGAGGGGTATCTTGGTATCTCATGATACCAAGTTAGTATCTTAAGGTAAATATGAATTACCTTTACCTTCAAGGTAAATGATTAGTTTACCTTATGACCAAGGTATGGCATCAAGATACCAAGGTAAGGTATCAAGATATCAAGGTAAGGTTTTGGAATACCTTAGCAAGGTATTAAAGTTGCATAGGGTGAGGATAAGGTATGCTAAGGTATTGGGTAGATTCTAAGGTATAGATTTACCTAAGTTAAGGTATTAGGTCCCAACCAAGGTATTGGTACCGGGATACCAATATGACCAAGGTATATGGTATCTTGTTAGGTAAATGTTAGAAATAGGATACTTAGACTAGTTTTGATCTCGGTTGACCAAGCTTGACTGTTTTGACCAAAAGTCAACTACAAGTCAACACTTGTCCTAGAATTGACTAGAACTTTACTAGAGTTGACCAGTTGACCAAAAGTCGACTATGAGTCAACCATTAGACTAGTTTGACCTAGATTGGACTAGGAGTTGACCAGAGTTGACCAGTTAACCAAAAGTCAACTGTAAGTCAACCTTTGACTCAGTTTGACCTAGTTTGACTTGGTTTGACTTCTTGTGACTTAGTTTGACTTAGTGTGACCTAGTTTGATTGAGTTTGACTTAGTTTGACCTAGATTGTATATCATACATTAAGAAATTATGCCAAACAATGTTAAACCCTAATTAACTCATATATATCTCATCTTTAGGTCTGTGACATCACTCTGAGCATCGATCCGACTTGACAGCTCAGGACCGTAGTCGAGTACATTATCTGATAGTAGTTCCTTAGATTAATATCTTCTGTATCTGATTCAGTTATAATATTTTACTTGATTCTCGATACGATGGTGCACGGACTAGTATATTTTTGTTGCCTATCATGAGATGTTATTCCGGGGTTACCGTAGTATACTGGTACATTGGTCGATTTTATTTTCTGTACTTGTATTAATATCGATTCCTGAGAGGGATTAGCTACCCTCTTGGAGAATCCCGTGTCATGACGTCTTGTGTCTAGATCCATATACTATTGGGGATAGGGAGTTATTGTAGGTTATGTGATCAATACCCCTCTTATATTCCTGCTACTACTTGTGCATAGCTCCACCCTCACCACACGTAGGGTGTAGCCTGACCTGATACTACTTGTGCATAGCTTTTCATTTTGGTCGGCCTGATCTCCAAGTTTATCTGTGCTTGTTCTTGTGCATAGTCGGTCAAATAGAACAGTCTGATCCTGACCCAAGCCGATCACATTATGCTACAATACTCAAGGCACTATTTATATTTACATTGCACACCAGATATTCCTTTACTATTCTAGTTTACTGTACATTATACCCTGACATGATTTCATGTTTTTACATATCCTATTTATATTCCAATCTTGATATATCATCTTGTATTCCATTATGTCTGTCTCTTATAGTATTTGTCAATACTATGGAACTGCTGTTAGTGTTTGTGCACGTTCATTATCCTGACAGGATTACCGTTGATGTTTACAAAGGATTTAGAGGCCGACTATTTCGGGTATGGCTAAGATGGAGACTTTGACCAGATGTTACCTTTGGTGCCAGTAGAGGATTTGCCTCCTGCTTAGACTGTTAGATAGGTTTGACTCGACTACGTTCCAACTAGTATTGAGACTTATGTTATATGTTATATTTTGGGTTCTTGTGTTATGCCTTTAACTCTAAATTGTGTTGTGACTTCGAATCTTTTTTTGTTCATATATTTCCATTATATCTTTATGATATTCGTGCATATCTTCCTTAGATGTCTTGTGATTGAGTTGAGATTATATACCTCCGTACGTAGATGACAAGTACATATATATTGTGTCTAGATGCTAAACTTTCTAGTAGACCTATAAAGCGTTCTACTACCGAGTCGGCGGCGTAGGTTGGACATACCCACGTGCTCATGCCCCTAATTAGGGCGCGGGTCGTGACAGTATTCGAGGAGTTCTCCTTGCAGTGGTCGCACACATACACACATACGAGAAAACCCTTTTTGATACGGGCTTTGTGTTTGGATATGACACTACATGGACACAAAATACCTGGACACACAGATACCCCTATACCTACCCTATCCCCCTGACCGACCACATAACATTTGGTTGGACACACAGTATCTAATCCCACTCGACACGCATACAAGAGGCTGTTGTGTGCACATGTTTTGATACTCGATTGGACACTGTGTTCGACACACTTTGGATGACTAGTGGACTCTTGGACACAAGCTCGACACCCTTTGAGACACAAATTGACACTCTTGTATGTTCACATACAGCACACTGTAGGTACCCCTCTGTGACACTTGGGTTTTGTTTGAGTTTCAATTTTGTGAGTTGAGTTTTGATCTTTGGACTCAGTTTCCTGAGTTTGCCTTTAGCTAATATTTTGTGATAATGTATTTGATTCTAGATTCTTGATGTCTGTGTTTGGAAGTTATATATATATGTGTGTGTGCGTGCGTGTGTGTGTGTGTGTGTGTTGGATATAGAGATGAGTTTAGCTGAGATATGTATATAGTATGGGTTTTGGAGTTAGTTTCTAGTTTGGGGCTATCAATGCCAGTTTTTCTAAGTTTAGTAGTAGATTTTGGTTCCAGATTTAGGCGTTTGTGATTACTCAGCTGACCTTGAGGATTACATTGAGTTTGGGGGTACATGGAGTATGTAGGTATTTACATATGTAGCCTTAATGTCTGACTTGATGTAAATTCAGTAAGATATGGGTTCACATATGTGTATTGATTTTAACCTATGTGTATTGGAATGTCTGATGGTATATTGGAGTTGATCTCAGATTCTGAGCGTATGTTCTGTGTTCCAGTTTGGATTTGTCCAGTTGAGGGGTTGCTTGGTATCTCAGTTTACGGAGATATTGAATAGGGCTATATGCTTGTATAGATGTTGTGGTTTATATATGTTGGCTCTTGTGTGAGTCTATATATGCAGGTATATGGGGTGGCAGGTTTTTGAGGAGAGGGAATGTTGTAGCAGTAGAGTCAAGGGCTCCAGGGCCTTGACAGCAAGTTGGGCTTTAGTGTAAGGGTTAGCTATATGTTAGTGTGTTTATAGGTAGTAGTCCTTGTTGTTGTTTAAGTATATATATATATATATATATATATATATATATATATATATATAGAGTATATAGGTTGTGATCTATATATATATGCTTAGTATATACATGTGGTATTGTATATGTGATACCTATATATTTAATACCTTGGTAACCAAGTCTATTATGAGATAACCTATGAGTTGTATACCTTAGAATTGACCCAATAGGCTAAATGACTTGCTAACTAGAGTTTGACCAAACCCTAGACTAGTTGACCTAGTTTGACTAGAATGTTGACCATAGTTGACCAAGAGTTGACTTTGACCTAGAATGACCTAAAATCATGTAGAATTCATTATAAACTTCTTTTATTATATCTTTAATATATTATAACCTGTGTTACTCAAAATAGGACTCAGTTACTCTGGTTCGGGCATCTGTTCTTATCAGTTATTAAGGATATCAGGCGAGTACATGCTTTGATCGTTTTATACTTGCTAGAACTTATATTCTTGTTGTAGACTACCTTACTTGATGTTGTCAAGTTGTTATCACGGATTGGTACTATATGGATCTTTTTATGAGATGTTATCCTCCACTGGTGCATCAGATACTTCATGTCATGTGCTTTTTACGTACATCATGTATTCCTTGTACTATCATTATTCATGTACATTCATGTGCTCTCATGTACTCTTATGTTCACATGTTCTTCATGTATAAAACTATCATGTACGTAACATAACTTGACTAGATCCTTGTATATAGATTGGGGACCGGAGAGCAGAAGTGGTTATGTAATCAATTTCAAAGTAGGTAGTCATGTGCAACTCTGTAACTTAGTCATGTGCAAATCAAGCCGGTTACATAACCATCTTGTGCTTTAAATCACTTAGTCACTTACCGTTCTTACTTTTCGTATATATATTTCCTGTTTTCAGATATATCTCTTACTATTCATATACATCTCTTACAGCATTTCATGTATTTTATTATATTGCTTGTTTTACATTTTTTGCCATGATATGAACTGCGTGAGAGTTATGTATTTGCTCATGTCCTGACTGGATATGTTGATAAAATTTTACAATTAACTTGGAGGATCCCAGCTAGCCTAGAGGAGACGCCGTAGAGCTTGGAGTAGATGGTTAGAGTTTTTACTTATCCTTTTAGTTTTCTTAAAATGTATTTTACTTCATACTCTGTTTATAGTAGTGTTGATAACACTTAAGACTGGTTTTATTTCTGGTTGTATCTCTCTTGTGGATTTCATTCTATCTTATCGTGCTATTTATCTACCTCTAGTTTATGTGATTGAGTTGTATCTTCTGAGATTGTCCTACGTTTGGAGAGTATATCATATTGGGTTTAGTTGCGATTGTGACCTAAAATAGCGTTCTACCTTCGACATTGTGGCGTAGGCTGGATGTACCCACGTAATCGTACCCCTAAACCGGATACAGGTTATGATAAGTTTTTAGTGGTGGTCCATGCAGGTCGAGATTCGCATTTGTGCGATATCGTAGTAGCACAACGACTTAGTTGTACTACTACGAGCCTGCGATAGAGTATAGGAAGTAAGGTATTAGAATGAGAGGATAAACAATCATAGTTAGAATTTTTTGAGAGATTCCTGGGATGACCCTTGAGAATCTCATTATCAACTATCTCGAAATTTGATTCCAACTGTTATGTTTACTTTTCTTGTTCGTTGTTAAATTTGATTCTTGGTGTTCATTATTGACTTAATTTTCTACCAAGATAAATATTATGGGCTAGGTCACCTCAGTTATGGAATCTAAAGTCTTCTACAACCACATTAGTGGCATGGCGAAGATATAGTCTGATTTTTGATGTATTTCTCGGGTGTAGGAATTTAATATTTTTGCAGCCAAGCATGTGACAATATAAAAATTTTAAATACCATAAATCTAGAGGTATGTACCTTAGTTGCGGACTCTATGGATTATCGCAGCCTTGCTTACTACTATGGCAAGAATTCTGAGTATCATGATTTTGGACATACGTGTATGGTTATCAGATCATATCTTAAATTGGTTCTCTTCTCTATGACCAGATGAGCAAGAATAATTTCTACCATTATTTTTTATCTTAGCATTATTCCCAAGTCTTACCATTATTTCCTTGTATTACCATTATTCTTTGTCTTAATTAACTCTGTCCTTATTACATCAATCAACGATCGTATTTACTTCTGACAGTTACACTTTGAAATTTTTGAAATTCTAATCTCTCTTTACCTTGGAATGGCCGATGAAGTATCGTAAATTATCTAGCTCAGAAGGACGTAATTTGTTATCATATGATAATTTTGGTAGGAATATAAAATGATGAACCTTGATACAGATTTTGGGATAGAGATGTGACTAGGATTGAGAATAAAAACAAGAGACCAATATTATCAATTTGGGGACGACTACACTTAAGGGAAATATTATGAGTATGAATTGGTTTAGAAGGACGTAGGAGAGTTTCAAGTAAGAACGATAGTGGAGTATGTATGAACGGTTATGACGGTAATAATTTATAGATTTATTTTGAAACTGGTGAAGAAATTCGAGGTCGGCTTAATTTTTGAGAACTTGGATAAATTTTAGGTTACTGATTTTGGAGATATTTCACTTTAAGACTATGATTCTAATTTGGAAAATTAGTAACGAAGAATGGATTTTAACTATAATGCAAAGACGATACAAAATTGAATAAGATGTTTGTAAGAGGATGACTAGGAACAGAGAGAACACAAGGATTTAGAGTTATAGGAAAATTTAGAGATTTTGTGGAAATTTTAAATTTTAAGAAGGATAATATTTGAAGGAGTACGTGAAGGAAATACTAAGGTTGATTTTATAATATAGAATAAGTTCCTGCATAACATAGTGGTATTAGCTTTGAATAATTTCGAGGAGAGTAATTTGAACAAGTTCAAGGATTTCATAAACTTTGATTTAGAGATTTCGGATCCAAGTTATGACAAGGTGGAGGAATATAAATTCCAGGATGATTGAGTTGATAGAAGATAATAAAATAAAAAAGGGAGAAAGGAAGAAGAGTTTTAATAAGAGCATGATTCATGAGAAGTGCCTTGGAGATGAAGGCCAAGCCTATGATAATTATAAATGGGGTTCAATCATGAAATCATACCTGAAGGTTATGATTTTGTAGTTGACATGTAAGGGTTTGATGTTCATATTTGGACTTGCGAGATAATGGTATCATTAGAAAATGACGATCGAAAATGGCAGTAGACGAAGCAGAGTGAGATGGTTACCATGACTTCCCTATGAAATCTTGTCTTTCGATTCTTTTTATCATAATAAAAAGAATTTGATTTTTTCTTATCTTGAGTCATTCTTTAAATTTCAATATCGCTAATTTCTAAATTCCTTTGATCACGACTAATTGACTTTGGTCCTCTCCTTTATCGTACCAGTATTTTTAATCCTTGACTGTATTCAATTGATTCAAAATTCCATCATGACCTGAATCTCTATCAATATGCTGCTCGTGCTGGAAAACTTTGATTTCTTCTTATCAAACCTAAATTTCATATTAGTCAAGAATTGATTAGCCCTATTCTTTACCGTGTCAATATTCTAATTTTGATCATAATCAAACTTTCATACCAATATCACTCGTGCGTAAAACTCTGGTTTACTCTCAAAAATGACTAAGTTCTATTCCAACCATGATTAAGCATCATGCTACACTTGATCATACCAAAATTCCATGTTTAGTCGTGCCTAGACTACTATCATCTCTTCACCATATCTAATATTGTTGACCAAGGTTAGACTGGCCTTATCTTTGATCGTGTCGAACTATGATTATGATCATGTTTGAATTTTAACACTCGTGCCTAAACTCTTTCCGACCATGATTTGATTTCCTAACGATATCTGAATTCCTTGTGATTTGTCATGCCTAAATGACCTACCATGACTAGACGACTATGAATTCCATGATCGTGATTTTAACGATTATGACTATACATACCAAATTTTGCCTCTGAATCGTGCCAAAGTGATTCTAGTCATTCCAAAGTTCTTGAGCCTTGATTTCACTCGTGACCAGATAGTTTGACCCTTGGTCACTGATCGTGCCAAGTCATCATTCTTTGATTGTGTCTAAGGAATTGCCTAAACTTTCTATCATGTTTTAACTCTCCTGTCAATCTTCAATTTTAGGAATAAAATTATTTTAAGGAGGGTAGATTTGTCACTACCACTTTCTAGAATAAGGGGATTTTGGTAATTATGAATTTATAATTTTTTTTAATATTATTTAATTTGGTATAGTATGATTTTGGCCTTGCTAGTGAAACCTTGGAACAACCTTGCCTAGAGACTAACCATGACCATAGAAACCTTGCTAACATGCTTTGGTTAGTAATTATACTCTAATCTAGCTAGGAATGACTTAAAAACCATTTTGAGATTTGAATTAAGGAGCTAGTTTGGGCCTTTAGCTTAAGGGCTTGTTTTTACAACATAGGAAGAGGAGTTGGGCCTTTGTGACTTAGCGAGACCCTAGCCCATCACCATGGCCGTCCAAGAAAGTATTTCCCCCCTATTTAAGTCCTCATTTAGCCCCCTCTTGCCCCTTTGGTAGCAAACCCTAACCCTAGTTTATGTTCTTCCCCAAATTTACCCTCTTTCTTCAAATTGCGTCCAAATTGAACTAGATCAATTTTACTACACTCCTCTTGTGAAGAAGAAGTCTCTAGTGGCTAGCTAGCATGGATTAGAAGCATTGGACCATAGAAATTTGGTGTTGAAGCTTTTCAAGGGGCTATTTCATTGAGATTCCAACTCTCAATAGGTATTGATATATAAACCCATTAAATTCCTAATTTCTCTCCATAGATACATCCATTTTGTGTCCTACTAGCTATAGGTAGTGTTTGGTTTCGTTTCATGTCCATTTGGTATGCGTATCGGAGGAGTATCGAAGAACGAGTCAATGTATTTGATGAAATGCCTCATAGGAATATTTGGTGTTGTTTTTCAAAAATAATTTCATGATTTAGTAGCTGGTGATATGCAGATTACATTTCATTTTGACTGAGTTGGTTTTGGGTTAATTTTTGTATCAAAAATCAACACGGGAACACTGCACAAGACCCAGTGCAGTGCCCTGCTGCAGCGTGCCTAGATCTGACTGGACATGACACAATTCGACATGAAACTTAGTGTATATATGGAGACCATGACTGACAGCCTGCACATGAAATCTGAGATGAATTGCTAGAGTATTCGAGGAGTTCTCCTCCTTGCAGTTGTCGCACACACACATACACGTAAGAAAACCCTTTCTGATATGGGCTTTGTGTTTGGATACGACACCACGTGGACACAAAATACCTGGACATACAGACACCCCTATACCTACATACCCCCTGACTGACCATATGGCATTTGGTTGGACATGCAGTGTCCAATCCCACTCGACACACACGCACGAGGCTGCTGCGTGCACATGTTCTAATACTCGATTGGACACTGTATTTGATACATTCTGGATGACTCATGGACTCTTGTACACAAGCTCAACACCCCTCCTGAGACATAAATTGACATTCTTGTATGTACACACAGAGCTCACAGTAGCTACCCCTTTGTGACACTTGGGTTTTGTTTGAGTTTTAGTTTTGTGAGTTGAGTTTTGATCTTTGGACTCAGTTTTTTAAGTTTGCCTTTAGGTAATATTTTATGATAATGTATTTGATTCCAGATTCTTGATATCTGTGTTTGGGAGTTATATATGTTTATATATATGTGTGTGTTGTGTGTGTGTGTGTTGGATATAGAGATGAGTTTAGCTGAGATATGTATATAGTATGGGATTTGGAGTTAGTTTCCAGTTTGGGGCTAAGAATGCCAGTTTTCTTGAGTTTAGTTGTAGAGTTTGGTTCCAGATTTGGGAGTTTGGGATTACTCAGTTGAAATTGAGGATTACATTAAGTTTGGGGGTACATAGAGTATGTAGGTATCTACATATGTAGCCTTAGAGGCTGACTTGATGTGAATTCAGTAAGATGTGGTTTCACATATGTGTATTGATTTTAACCTATGTATACAAGAATGTCTAATGGTATATTGGAGTTGATCTTAGATTTTGAGCTTATGTTCTGTGTTCCAGTTTAGGTTTGTCCAATTGAAGGGTTGCTTGGTATCTCCGTTTCCTGAGATACTAAGTAGGGCTATATGCGTGTATAGTGTAACCCCATCTTCCCATTTTTTGAGAAATTTAAATTTTTATATAATAATATTTTGATTTAACAAATTTGAATAATAATGATTGTTTTGGAGGGAGATTTGAACTGATGGCAAAGTTGTAATTTTCTAATTTAGTGAGTGTGGTCCCCAACCCTTTAACAACTCTCTAACAGATTTTTATTTGTTTTCATAAATACTAAAAAGGGGGAGGGTCTTTTCATTAACGGGCCAAAGAGTGGACGGACTCATGTGCATATTTTTCTTTTTTTTTCTCCATTTATTTGAGTAGAGAGAGAAAGCCATTTCCTTCTCTAAATCCCCCTGAGCTTTCTCGAAGAGCTCATTTCCCTTCCTCCCCAAATTTCGATTGAGCAAACCCTAATTTCCTCCGGTGATGGCAACGACAAAGAAGACTACGACGAGGAGGGTTTCATAGCCGGCGGTGAGCTCCACTTTTCCATTGTGACGAACTTCTCCGGCGATCCCCTGTTCCTTTCCCGGCGTGCTTCATTACGAACTGCGACGGTTCTTCATCTCCGCAAATCCCTCCTCTTCGAATCGGCTCAGGTAATTCCGTGATTAGTTCTTATTAAATATTCTTGTTCTGATTGATGTTCGAAACAACGAGTCTGTCGGTAAAATTCTACATATGACAGTTCGATCCAGATCATCGTATTGTTCAAGCTTCGCTTGAGTGAGTATCTTGATTTCTTATGGATTCGTTCATTTGGACCTTCCTTATTTCGCTCAGTTTATAAATACAGATCTGAATCCATAACTGGAGTCGAATCTCCTTGTGAAGTATCGACCCCCCTTCAAACATTGGTAAGTTCTTGATAAAATCCTTTGAATTTTAAGTTGTGTGTTATGTTTGTTTTGTTCTTATTGAGATCTATGTTCTTCCATGGGTGACAGCTCGGGTACTCGACCGAGAGTCGGATTAATCGTTTGGAATTTTGGTTGTTCTGGAATTCAGATCGGTGCATATTCCTCTTGTATGGGTCAATTTGAAATACT
Organism: Iris pallida; assembly: GCA_029216955.1. Taxonomy (NCBI): domain Eukaryota; kingdom Viridiplantae; phylum Streptophyta; class Magnoliopsida; order Asparagales; family Iridaceae; genus Iris; species Iris pallida. Next base: position 313,031 of record JANAVB010024254.1, read on the forward strand.
CTTGACAGCTATATGAATATTTCTTTTGTGAATTTTCGTTAATCGACAGATTTGGTGGAGACTTTGTAGCACAATTCGAGATCAACTTTTCATTTCTGAACCAAACTCCTTCAGGTGAGTTCTACTCAGTTACTCTATTTTCTCTGTCATACTGGTGGGTGTTTAGTTAATTTTTATTGTTCATGCCAGTCGTTCATGTCCGGATTGTGTTCGTTGTACGTGTGTTCGTGTCTGTTACGCGCGTTCAAGTTTGGTTGTGTTCGGAGGTGTGTGCGTGTCCGGAAGAAGGGTTGGCAGGACCTTGCCTATTCAAGCTACTAGCTGTTGTTTATATTGATTCATGTGATTTAAACCTTAATTGTTTAAATTCATATTTCTTGGTTTTGGTTAGTTTTGATTATGTGGTTATATATAACTTTGTTTAAGTTCTTGTAAATATTTCGTGGGGAATTCATATCAAAGTCTGGGTTGTTTTGCTACTATTTTTTTCTTCTAAAAATTTCGGGGGATAGCCGTTGGACTCAATAGGTTGGTTTGGGGAAAGGTGGCAGGTCATTTTGAATATGTGTTAGAGGTGTGGTTTGGTATTGTTGGGAAGGAGTCTGGCTTGTACAAACAATTACTGTAGCAGGGATATAGGCAGATTTTTTGTATTGTTCGATTTGGTTGTAATATGGCTAAGAGTTCTATGGTTGTTCTCTTCATATTTGAATCCTTGGAAATAACCTCGTAGCCGTTATTTTCAAACTGTAGTTGGTTATGGGGGTAGTAAAGGAAATCTTTTGGGTTCTGTGTGGTTGCCTTTGGTTTTCTTGCTAAAATTTGATTGATAAATTTAACTACTCGTTAATTTGAGATACAAAGTAAAGGTTCGAGTAGTTTGTCAATTATATTTTGCTAAAATCTTTAAGGGAAAAGTCTTATGATTAAGAGAGTAAGGCTGTGTTAACGGTGGAACAAGGGTTAAGCAATTTAGTATGAACATAGTGATGTAGTCAATTAATAAAGGTATCATGTTACAGCTTCTAAAAATAATAAACTTTGGCTTACTGCTATTTAAACCTTTTGCTTAAATATTACTACTTATATTAGGGTATTATGTGTTTATATATATAGCTCGTAAGAATTTCTATATCATTCACCTACGTTGGAGTACAGTTTAGAATTCTTTTATAGATATAAATAGTAAGAGTATAGTTAGTACATTAATGAATAAGTCATAGTTAGAAGATTAGAGGAATAGTTGATAATTGTTTATAACTTAATCAACTTGTACTTAAAATTCTGAACGACATCCAGCTCCATTCATCACCATGGGTTTTCCGGAGCAAGGCAAGTACATTCTATGGTTCATGTTTATTTACATTCATATCTTGTACTTTTCTTGTGACACGTCATGACACGTTATCATGTAATCTTATACTTTCATGTCTTGTCCCTACTTGTAGTCGAGGAGGGAAAATACACTAGCTATGTGACCAAACCCAAGGATAAAAAATTCAGGTTGATAGCTTAGGCCTCGTACCGTGCACGCGGGCCCTAAGCCGTACCGATATTCATGTACTCCTGTACTTCTTTGTTTACTCACCTCAGCCGGTCACATATGCTAGTTGTATTTCAAATATTGTGCACATGTCAGGTTCTTGTACTTTATGTTCAGGTTTTACTTTATGTACTTTATTTCCTGTACTTTTTGTATTTATATTCCTGTACTTTCATGTTCTTTTCCTGTACTTTATATTTCATGTTCTCCTGTACTTATTTCTATATTATGATGTTCTTATTCATTACCTAGAATTGTACTTTGCTCCGCTTCTGACTGGATATGTTGCAGGTGTACTTGAAGGGTATCATTCTATCTTATGGGCCAGAGCTTGGGATCTTAGCTGAGCAGGATGGAGACATAACTTAGCTAGAGGCTTCAGGTTTAGACTGTTTAGCTTTACTCCTAGATATTATTTTTTTAGAGTTCATAGTGTATTTCATTCCTGTTGACTCTGGTACCTTTACGTTATATGGACTTGTGGAATATGGTGATATTTTTGGGATCGTTTATAGATGTTGTTATTGTATACTTTCAAATTGCCTTGTAGTTTTCCTAGAGATTGGTATAGTTTACTTCATCGTGTCTAACGACGAAGGCTGGGCGTGTCTGACTCATGTCCGATTATTCGAAAGCGGGTCGTGGCATGTTTTTAGTGGTGGCCCATGCAGGTCTATCCTAATAGTACCTAGGTATTAGAGTACTATTGGGAGACTTGATTAAACTAGGGAAACTTGATCACAGCATAGGAAATCGGATACATCGGGTATATGGATATCATATAAAACATTTACTATTTACTTGTAGGGTTACGTTTTTACAATCAACAAGTTTTCTTTCTATTGCAAGATGGTCACCACCAGGAAGGCCGCAGATCATCCTGGAGCTACAGGATCTTCGGATCTGCCCGCACCTGATGTATCAGTGGAGCAGCTTTCACGCCCTCTTATCGCTCTTACTATCACCAATGGTAGTATGCGGTTGATGGAGATGTTTCAGGAGTTTCTTGACACCCAGAGAGAACATGCCATTCTTTTCCAAACCAGACTTGTAGATGCACTTTTCGAGCTAGGAAGGACTTCTGACTTTCAGACTCACAAAGCTTTTGACTTCCCTGACACCGCGCTCATATCTTGCACCAAGAAGCAGATCGAGAACTTGGAGCAGCCATTGAACATCAACCAAGTCTCTGAGGACCCAACTCCTCTAGAGATTGGAGCCGCCAGCCAGGAGATCCATAATGTAGCACAGACAACAGAACAAGACGGGAAGCTGAAGCTCTGGAGAGACAGGAAGACTTATACGGAGATAGCAGCTACTATGGATCCGTAAAGCATCGTAACACTCCGATAATGTTTCCTTAGTTCCATCATCAGTCGCATCATCAGGAGCAGATTCAGGCCTACCTCCATTGTGTGTTCTGCGAGAGGGCGTGACATCTGGTTGACAAGTATCGCAAGAGGCTCGGACTCTGCCTATATTATGGATCTTCTGTCCACCGAATGAAGGATTGCCATCATGTCGCGGATCACAATGATCGAGGAGCATCAGGATTTCAGGAACCAGCACACCAGCAACCATATCCTTCTGTCAGAGTCCCTGCATTTCAGCCACCCCAGCGAGAGATTCAGATTCAAATTCAGCCGATGATCATTTGTAATTTCTGTCGCCGCTCAGGACACCACTACGACAAGTGCCGTAAGAGACTGAGCCTATGCTTTTACTGCAGATTACCTACCCACCAAGTCAAGGATTGCCCAGAAGCTGCTGATTGTACTGCCCAAGGATGAGCACGAGGAGCACCAGGACTACCGCAAGAACCACCCTACATCGAAACAGTTGAAGAAGTTAAAGTGATTCCAGTTCCTGAAGAAGTACTGAAAACGGACTAAAGACAGAAGACTCTCTTACATGGTTGGAGAAAAGCATGGATCGTGATTCACAATCCAGTCTTTTCTTGGATTTTTCTCTTATCACCTAAAACTATCTTGCTTTCTATTCAAGATTGTTAGATTGTGTTTTCTGTTCTGAAACCTTGGTTGATATTCGAGATGTACCTTGAGAGATTGTTCCTATTCTAAAATCTTGTTCATAACTCTATTCTTATTCGAGATTTTTCTATACGATAACTTGTTTCATATTCATAATGTTGGTTCCTTATTCAAAATTTGTTCTATTCGAAATTTTGTTCTCTATTTAGAACTTATTACAATTCATAATTTTGTTTACTACTCGAAGTTCAGTTTTCTATTCGGGGACTTTGTTGGAATTTGGTTTTCTAGTCGTGACTATGATTCTTATTCGAGATTTTAAGATCATATTTCATATTTCGAGACTTTTCTTTCATTCGTGATTTTGTCTCATATTTAAGATTTTTCAGACTTTGAAACTTCAGTTCCTACTTGCGACTCGTTTTGACCTTGTTCCCTATTCGATACCTTGTGTCCTCGTCAGGATTTTCTATTCGAGATTTTATTTCCTAATCACGCCTTTGTTGATATTGGTCCTCTATTTGAGACCTTGTATTCTATTGGAGGTTGTTTTCCCTTCGAGATTTTGTCCGAAATTTCGTTGTTATTTGAGATGTTGTTGAACCTTGTTTCCGATACGAGATTTTGCTTCCTACTTCAAAATTTTGTTTCTACCGATACCTTGTTTCTATTCACCATTCGAGATTTTGTTACCTATTCGGGATAACGTTCCTTATACGGAATCTGGTTACCATTCCAGATTTCATTTGAGATCCCGGTTACTATTCGAAACTTCGTTCCCTATTTGAAATTTAAAATCTCCTTGTTTGTTCCTTTTAGTACCTACTACTCCTTGTTGGATCCTTTGTTGCTTCTTGGTACCTAATGAAACTCCTTGTTTTCTAAAGGACATATAACCTCACCTACTATCCTGATTTGGATTTTTTAGAACACATTTTTAATTCTCATAAACTTCTTTAGAATTCCAATAGATAAAATTGAGAGAATATTTGACTACCTATTATGACGTAGCAGTTGCGCGCTGCAACCATCATCTAGATTATGGAGACTGAGAGTTCATTGCAGCCAGCTGCGCACTAGCAATGCATGAACTCTAAGTTGAAGTAATTTCATACATTCATAGGTTTTTGGGTATTATTGAGACTTTGTTCTAAATTCTGCATATTTTGATCTCTGGAGTTGCTTCGTTTGAAAATGGATAAAGTTGATATAATATTCGATAACATATCATTATTTGAGTCATGGAGCCAAAAAAAAGTTCACTGCAGCCAGGATACAATGGCGGGGCATAGATTTTTAAGTGAAGTGACTTCAGATATATATGTGTTCTCGGATACAATAGAGACTATATCCCTTTTCATATGATTATTGATTTTTCGATTATCATAAATCCTAGCATATTCACCTTGATTTGATACTAATACCACCTCGGTAGTTTTTATATATTTCTTCAATCAACCCTTACAATTTCCTTTATTGCATTTATCGTTGAATCATTGATCTTCTCAAATACATGTTGCTAGAGATTGATTTCGTATATTGATCGTGTTTTGTCTAAATTTCGACATTGATCATGCCTATCAATCGTGATTTTCCTATTTCCACTATTTTTAACATGCTAAACATTCGATTTTGATCATGCTTAGAAGACCGTGCCCACATGATTGCCCCTCTAAGTCGTAATTAAAATCCATCCCACCTTGTGTCGTTCGATTCTCGATCATTGTTAAAACATGTTATTTTAACTCCCTGTATGTAAATATAGTATATGATTTTAACTATATTTTGTTTCACTTCGTGTCTGACAAATTTTGCTCATTTTTATCGTGCCATTTTATCTATTCATTTTGTCTTGCAAAACAATTCACATTGTTACAATTTTGTACCTAGTCATTGAGCATATTCACCTTCATGCCTAGCCAATTCTAAACCTTGTGTCATTCTCCGTATCATGTCGTACACTTTGAAATTTCGAGTACGAAATTTTTTAAGGGGGTAGATTTGTAACCCCATCTTTCCAATTTTTGAGAAATTTAAATTTTTCTATAATAATATTTTGATTTAAAAATTTTGAATAATAATTATTGTTTTGGAGGAAGATTTCATTTGATGACAAAGGTGTAATTTTCCAATTTAGTTAGAGTGGTCCCCAACCCTTTAACCAACTCTCTAACAGATTTTTATTTGTTTTCGTAAATACTAAAATAGGGGAGGGTCTTTTCATTAATGGGCCAAAGAGTGGAGGGACTTATGTGCATATTTTCCTTTTTCTTTTTCTCTATTTATTTGAGTAGAGAGAGAGAAAGCCATTTCCTTCTCTAAATGCCCCTGAGCTTTCTCGAAGAGCTCATTTCCCTTCCTCCCCAAATTCTGGTTGAGCAAACCCTAATTTCCTTCGGTGATGGTGGCGGCGAAGAAGACTACGGCGAAGAGGGTTTCATAGCCGGCGACGAGCTCCACTTTCCCATCGCGACGAGCATCTCCGGTGATCCCCTGTTCCTTTCCCGGTGTGCTTCCTTCCAAACTGTGGCGGTTCTTCATCTCCGCTAATCCCTCCTCTTCGAATCTGCTCGGGTAATTTTGTGATTAGTTCTTATTGAATATTCTTGTTCCGGTTGATGTTCCAAATAACGAGTCGATCCGTAAAATTCTACAGATCTGACAGTTCGATCCAGATCATCGTGTCATTCATGCTTTGGTTGAGTGACTATCTCGATTTCTTGTGGATTTGTTCGTTTGGACCTTCCTCATTTTGCTCAGTTTGTAAATGCAGATCCGGATCCTTAACTAGAGTCGAATATCCTTGTGAAGGATCGACCCCCTTCAAACATTGGTAAGTTCTTGATAAAATCCTTTGAATTTAAAGTTGTGTGCTATGTTTGTTTCGTTCTTGTTGAGATCTATGTTCTTTCATGGGTGACAGCTCGGGTTCTCGACCGAGAGTCGGATTGATCGTTTGGAATTTTGTTTGTTCTAGAATTCATATCGGTGCGTATTCCTCTTTTATGGGTCGATTTGAAATACTCTTGACAACCGTATGAATCTTTCTTTTGTGAATTTTTGTTGATCGACAGATTTGGTGGAGAACTTTGTAGCAAAATTCGAGATCAACTTGTTATTTCTGAACCAAACTCCTTCAGGTGAGTTATACTCAGTTACTCAGTTTTCTCTGTCATTCTGGTGGGTGTTTTGTTAATTTTGATTATTCATTCCAGTCGTTCGTGTCCGGATTGCATTCGTTGTACGTGTGTTTGTGTCTGTTATGCGCGTTCAAGTTTGGTTGTGTCCGGTGGTGTGTGCATGTCCGGGAGAAGGGTTGGCAGGACCTTTCCTATTCAAGCTACTAGCTGTTGTGTATATTGATTCATGTGATTTAAACCTTTATTGTATAAATTCATATTTCTTGGTTTTGGTTAGTTTTGATTCTATGGTTATATATACCTTTGTTTAAATTCTTGTAAATATTTTATGTGGAATTCATTTCAAAGTCTGGGTTGTTTTGCTACTATTTTTTTTTTCTAAAAAAATCTGGGGGATAGCCGTTGGACTCAACCGGTTGGTTTGGTGAAAGGTTGTAGGTTATTTTGAATACGTTTTATAGAGGTTGTTTGGTATTGTTGGGAAGGAGTCTGGCTTGCAAAAATGATTACTGTAGCAGGGATATAAGCAAATTTTATATATTGTTCGATTTGGTTGTAACATGGCTAAGAGTTCTGTAGTTGTTCTCTTCATATTTGAATCGTTGGAAATAAGCTCGTAGTCGTTGTTCTCAAATTGTAGTTGGTTATAGGGGTGGTGAAGGAAATCATTTGTGTTCGGTGTTGTTGCCTTTGGTTTTCCTGCTAAAATTTGATTGATAAATTTAGCTGCTGGTTAAGTTGAGGAACAGAGTAAAGGTTCGAGTAGCTTGTCAATTATATTTTGCTAACAACTTCACGGGAATAGTCTACATGATTAAGAGAATAAGGCTGTGTTATGGTGGAACAAGGGTTAAGCAATTTAGTATAAACATAGTGATGTAGTCAATTAATAAAGGTATCATGCTGCAGCTTCTAAAAATAATAAACTTTGGTTTACTGCTATTTAAACCTTTTGCTTAAATATTACTACTTATATTAAGGAATTATGTGTTTATATATAGCTTGTAAGAATTTCTAAATCATTCACCTAGATTGGAGTACAGTTTAGAATTCTTATTTAGATATTAATAGTAAGAGTATAGTTAGTATATTAATGAATAAGTCATAGTTAGAAGATTAGAGAAATAGATGATAAATTATTTATAGCTTAATCAACTTGTATTTAAATTCAGGAGGACATCCAACTCCATTCATTACCCTTGGTTTCGCGGAGCAAGGCAAGTACATTCTATGGTTCATGTTCATTCACATTCATATCTTGTACTTTTCTTGTGACATGTCATGACACGATATCCTGTACTCTTGTACTTTCATATCTTGTACCTACTTGTAGTCGGGGAGGGAAAATACACTGTGACCAAACCCAAAGATCAGAAATTTAGGTTGATAGCTTAGGCCTCGTACCATGCATGCGGGCCCTAAGTCGTACCGATATTCATGTACTCTTGTGCTTATTCCTGTACTCACCCCAGCCGGCCACATATGCTAGTTGTATTTCAAACATTGTGTACATGTCAGGTTCTTCTACTTCATGTTTAGGATTTACTTCATGTACTTTATTTTATGTACTTCATGTATTTACATTCTTGTACTTTTATGTTCATTTTCTGTACTTTATATTTCATGTTCTCCTGTACTCATTTCCATATCATGATGTTCTTGTTCATTATCTAGAATTGTACTTTGCTCCACTCTTGACTCGATATGTTGCAGGTGTACTTGCAGGGTATCATTCTATCTTATGGGCCAAAGCCCGGAATCTTAGCTGAGCAGGATGGAGACATGACTTAGCTGGAGGCTTCAGGTTTAGATTGTTTAGCTTTACTCCTAGATATTATTTTTTTAGAGTTCATAGCATATTTCATTCCTGTTGACTCTGGTACCTTTACGTTATATGGACATGTGGATTATGGTGATCTTTCTAGGATCATTTATAGATTATGTGATTGTATACTTTTATATTGTCTTGTAGTTTCCCAAGAGATTGGTACAACTTACTTTATCGTGTCTAACGACGAAGGCTGAGCGTGTCTGACTCGTGTCCGATTATTCGAAAGCGGATCATGACATATAAATATTGTGGTTTATATGTATAGGCTCTTATGTGAGTCTACATATGCAGGTATATGGGGTGGCAAGTTAGTGAGGAGAGAAAATATTGTTGCAGTAGATTCAAGGGCTCCATGGCCTTGACAATAAGTTGGGCTAAGGTGTGAGGGTTTGGTTATATTTTAGGGTGTTTATAGGTAGTAGTCCTAGTTATTGTTTAAGTATATATATATAGTTTATAGGTTGTGATATCTATATATATATGCTTAGTTATGCATGTGGTATTTATATGTGATACCTATATATTTAATACCTTGGTACCCAAGTCTATTATGAGGAAGCCTGTGAGTTGTATATCTTGGAATTGACCAAATAGGCTAAATGACTTGCTAACTTGAGTTTGATCAAACCCTAGACTAGTTGACCTAGTTTGACTAGAATGTTGACCATAGTTGACCAAGAGTTGACTTTAACCTAGAATGGCCTAGAATCATGCATAATGCATTGTAAACTTCTTTTTATTATATCTTCAATATATTGTAACCTGTGTTGCTCTAAATAGGACTCAGTTACTCCGGGCATCCGTTCTCATCAGTCATTCATGATAGCAGGCGAGTACACGCTCATCGTTTCATACTTGCTAGGAGTTATATTCTTGCTCTAGACTACTTTACTTCATGCTGTCACGTTGTTATCACGGGTTGGTATTATCTGGATCTTTTCATGAGATGTTATCCCCCTCAGGTGCATTGAATAATTCATGTCATGTGCTTTTCACGTACCTCATGTATTCCTTGCACTCTCATTATTCATGTATACTTATGTGCTCTCATGTACTCTCATGTTCACATGTGCTTTATGTATAAAACTATCATGTACGCAACATAACTTGACTAGATCCTTGTATATTGATTGGGGATAGGAGAGTAGAAGTGGTTATGTAATCAATTCCAAAGTAGGTAGTCATGTGCAACTCTGTAACTTAGTAATGTGCAAATCAAGTCGGTTACATAACCATCTTGTGCTCTAAATCACTTAATCACTTACATTTCTTACTTTCCATATATTTATTTATTGTTTTCAGATATATCTCTTACTATTCATGTGCATCTCTTACAGCATTTCATGTATTTTATTCTATTGCTTGTTTTACATTTCCTGTCATGATATGAACTGCGTGAGAGTTATGTATTCGCTCCTGTCTTGATTGGAGCTGTTGATAAAATTTTATATATAACTTGGTGGATCCCAGCTAGCCTAGAGGAGACATAGTAGAGCTTAAAGTAGATGGCTAGAGTTTTTACTTATCTTTTCAGTTGTCTTGAGATGTATTTTATTTCATACTCTGTTTGTAGTGTTGTTGATAACACTTAAGACTAGTTTCATTTCTGGTTGCATCTCTCTTGTGGATTTTATTCTATCTTATCGTGCCATTTATCTACCTCTAGTTTATGTGATTAAGTTTCATCTTCTGAGATTGTCCTCCGTTTGGAGAGTATATCATACTGTGTTTAGTTGCGATTGTTACCTAGAATAGCGTTCTACCGCCGACACTTTGGCTTAGGTTGGATGTGCCTACATACTTGTGCCCCTAATTAGGGTGCAGGTCGTGACAAAAGGTTATGTGAACTTTTTGTATTTTCAACGTAAAAAGAGATTACAATCGATTCATAAACAATAGATCTAAATACAAAAAATTTGGAAAAGGGTGGCGGTGGAGATCGAACACTGCAACGGCTCCTTTACTCCGTTGACGATCTGCGATGAGTTGAACTTGCTTCGGCTATCTGGTGCTGGTAATTGAAACTCTAGGGTTACCTATCAAGAGGATACCGAAGTTGAAGATTTCGAAGCATATTTATCGAAGGAAAACTCCTTCTATTTATATAAAAAAATCTGCTATCATTGTATGGTGAAGGCTACTGCTAAGCTGACACGTGGCGGACATTGAGATTCTCTTCTATCGAGATCTCCGGTGGTTATCAATATAACCAAAAAAATATACGTGGCACGTATCTATTGCTCGAAGTCTTCTATTCGGATGAAGTCGAATAGATCTTTGATTCCATCACTGAGTCAAATTTTGTCTTATCTTACGAGGCCATTGGTTTAAACAAACCGATTGGACGTGGCCTTCATCCATAAGAAAAAACTTTGTCCTTATCCGTGATTTTAAACCAACTGATAAGATATTGCTTTTATCAACAGAATCAACCTCTGTCTTATCCATAAGAGCAATGATTTAAACAAACCGATTGGGTGGGACCATGCTGTCTGTACTTCTGCTGAAGCTTCAATGCTGCTGTACTTCTAGGCGACGAGTAGATCGTTCTTCTGAAGACGACCGAGCCTCTGTGCTCTTGGGCAACGCGTAAGTTGTGTTTCGAAGATGACGGAGCCTCTATGCTTCTGGACGACGAGTAGACTTTTGTTTCGAAGACGACGGGGCCTCTATGCTTCTGGGCGACGAATAGACTTGTGTTTCGAAGACGACGAAGCCTTTGTGCTTTTGGGCGACGAGCAGGCTGTGTTTTGAAGACAACGAAGCCTCTACGCTTTTGGGCGACGAGTAGACTGTGTCTTGGAGCCTCTGCGCTTGTAAGGCGACGAGTAGGCTTTACTTTAGGCAATCGTGTCACCAAAGTATCAAATGAAGGGGGCCGTTGCATGGGCCGAGCTTCTGGTTTGAAGCGGAGGCTCTGCACTTTTGAGGCGAGGGCGTCGTGTGGAGAAATTGGCTATCTACGCTTCTGGGTCAAAAAGGGGGCACAGGTACCCTGTTGTGCTTTTGAGTCGAAGGAGCTAGTTCTTGTCGAAGTCTTTTTAAGATTATTTAATGACTGATCTTCATGGCTGAGTCGATCGTCCTCATCTTTAATTGCCGCCGTTACTTGGGGGAATTCGAGAAGTTAGTGGCCTAGGACTCAGAGGAATGAACCTATTTAAATGAGGTTCGTTATGCTGAGTCCTAGGTTCATCCTATTAATCTGGGCATCTTTGACCGATGGCTACGTAACATGTTGGTTGGACCACACTTACCCTATATAAAGGGGAATTTTTCTGAAGCATCGTCTTCCTCTCCAAACGTTATGCTTGATCCTGATTTAGCTTCAAACAGCTATTGGTCTTGCACAAGTCGGCTGATGGTTGTGGATCCTTTCGTTCAAAAAGGCGATGTCTTTGATTAAGAACATCTAACTGGTCTTGAGAATTACCCGAATGTCCACCATAAGGAGTTTGAATCTGGTCGACGTCTTGGAGGTCTTCGACGTCCAAACTACGGGGTTAGGATTGGTTTCTCACCCGATGAGTCCTCTGTTGTGCTCTGCCCCGCTCATCGACAGTTGTGTGCCTTCGTTATGCTCGAAGGGCCGCAGAAGCTGATGCGCTTTTGAAAAGAGCCAGCCGTCGTATTATGTACTGAATTCGCGCTTGGGCCAATAACCGTTTCATTAGACATATTGGAGTTCCTCTGTGTCTGGTTGTGAAGTGGTTTGCTCTGGCGAGGTTGCACGTCTAAAGGGGGCTGCACGCCTGGGGCCATGTGGGAGCAAACTTTGATTGTGACTATATTCACATCTTCTATCCACAGTCCCTGAAGGCATTTTCTGTGTTTGTCCATGACGGTCATGATGGAACTGGAGATTCCCAGGACCCTTTCTTTGGTGTGCGTATTGATAGATAGAAAGTTAAAAAGATCTAATACGTGTTCTAACCCTTCATAGGCGAAAACTAGGGTTCACGAATTATACCTGCGACGAAAAGGAGACATGTAATTCCTGGCAATCTTAAGCGGACGACCCCAAGATCTTCTGCACGTATTCCTTCCTCGAGTTGGACGTCGTGTGGGCGACGATCTCCCAACCTTTTCTTCTCCTTGGCAGCCTTCTCTTTCTCTCCTTACGTGAATCACGAATTTAAGGAAAGTATTTGATTTTTGATCAGTACTAGCGGCCAGAGAATAGAGGATATATATAGGCTACGACAGGGACCATCAGGAAAAATTAGGGTTAGGCCTCCTAACGGATCTGGATATCCCGTGTTCAGTCCGAACACACAATCCAGGCCCATTAACAATAGCTCGGTCCACTAATGAGCTATTATTGTACTACCTCCCTAATCCCAAATTATGTTTGTGGGCTCCTTTTATTATATGCTCGTTTGGCTCCCCATGTTAAGATATCGTATGTCCGTCGATCAAATTAAGTTACTGGCAACTATATTGATTCGATATCTTTCATCCTTAAGTAGTACCGCTCATCTTTATTTGTCATGTCGGATATAATCCACCTGCAGGGTTTACATGAAAATCCTTATGAGCTCCTTAAGGGGACATCATCAACCTTATGTTTCGGGACATGATTCTATTTATAATTAACAGCCCATCATACATACAATATTATTACCCAATTCATAGTGGTTGTTGATCCATAATGAATCTCACTCTTTTATGAGTCAAAGTAATGCACACTGCACATACATGTCTGTTATTATATCCGGATTAAGAGCACAAGCATCCATAATAACAGAGGTGTTTGTTCTCTTATGTATTCAATACAAAGAGAACAACCTCAAGTGGTCCTGTTCAATACACACAAAGTGTACTAGTGTAAACCTATAGTCAAGATAGACTAATACCAGATTACACTACAACCTTTCCAATAGATTATCCAAGTCCATCTAGGTTGTGAACTATTTATATACTCCATATGGAACGGATAATATGATCTTCTGTGTGACACCACACACCAAATTATCTACAATATAGAATATCAGACATTTGCATTAACACTTGCAACAAATACAATATGCAAACATTTGCCCATATGATTCTCATTCAAAATTTAAGGAAGTAAGGTTACTACAAAAATGATGCTTTTAGTATATAACCCTAACAGGTCACACTGTAAAGATTAACCCTATTGTAGATCTTTAAGAGTTTTTAGTTCTTTTCATGTAATCATGTAGAGTCTGTAATAGATCCTTGAAGCCATGATTTTAATAAAAAGAACCCTTTGTGATCTTTTCTGTTCTTGTGACTTTGTCTTTTCTGTCTGCGTGTTTGGTCACCTACGTAGCTCTTGTGAAGCTGGATGGGTAGTGAGAACACCTACCCGCGCTTTTGACAATATCTGTAATTTTTTTATGCTTCTACAATTATCTTCCTGGATCCCTTCATATACGGAATTCCCAGTAGACATCTCATATATAGAATATTTGTCTTTCACAAAATTGATGCCATAAACATTATGTGCCAAATGACTTATGCTCAATAGGTTATGTTTCAATTTTGCGACCAGGCAAACGTCTTTTATTTCTGCATAAGGAGGCATACCAACAGTGCCTTTACCTATAATATCACCTCTCAGATTGTTGTCGAAGGAAACCTATCATTCTTTCTTCATCGATAGCGTAGTGAATAAAGATGCATCTTCTGTCATGTGTCGCGAACATCTGCTATCGAGTATCCACTTGCCTTTAGCATGAGAGGGTTGAGGGTCCACCTAGAAAATTAGTAGATGAATCCTTTCGTAACCATTTCTTCAAGGGTCCTTTATGATTAGTTTTAGGAATCCAAGCAAGTAAATTTGTGTCAACAAGCTATCTAGCTCTACAGTGCGATGATATGTGCCCGTGTGTACCACAATATGTGCACGTGATTTTCGAAATTGTGTTCTTGGTTTCTGTGTTGATAAATTTCTTGTGTCTTTCTTGTTGTGAGAAGCGTGTTGCTTAGATGTTTCTTTGGTTTATTCCTTTATGGAGTATGCTTGGTATAAGGACTAACCTTAAGCCGTGTAACAGGGATGACATGTTTGTCTAACTTTATCTCTACCCATTTAGAGATTTCACAAGACTTCTCATATTTAGCAGTCATATCTATGAGTCTTTGCTCAGTGACTAAGTGTATTTTTCTCTCTGTCACAAAGTTCTTGCACCTTGACATAGTAGCTTTCTTTCATCACTATGGTAAGGATAGCCTCATGGTAGTCCAATTTAAGTTTGGCTATCTCCTCCATGTTACCGGTAATAGATGTTTCTTTAATATTTTTAATAAGATTGGATAATCTAGCTACTTTGGTTGTGTGTACCTTAATCTCTTTGCGAGATTGTTTGTACATGTTCAACACATTTATGTGCTCTTCAAGTAGTTTGCTAAAGGCATTTTTTTAACTCATTGAAAGTAAAATCATCATACAGAGGGTTCTCAAATATCTTATCGAATGCCATCAGACAGATATTTGCATTGTTGTTGGGTCAGTCCTCCTTCTCTGATTCACTGGCCTCACTTTCGTACCAGATGCTGGTGTTAGTGAAATTTTGACTGGTTGTAGCTTTTTCCTACGATCTTGATCGGTCGTATGGACTGCTTTTCTTTGACAGTGGATAGTCCATCTTTATATACCCTAACTTCTTACATCCAAAGTAGATCGTTTCTTCTTCGTTGCTTTCGTAGATGTCTTTCATCTTTCGGTTTGATCTCAGACTTCAAGAACTTTCTAAAAAATTTGACCAGTAGGGCTGTTCATCACCATCAGAATCTTCTTCATCAGAATCGTTGTATGAGACACTTCTGGCTTGAGCATTGAAGGCTTTTGATTTTTTCTTTGGGAGTTGCTTCTTCAAATTCTTGTAAGTCCAGCTCGTAGGTCATGAGCTTGTCCATTAATGTCTTTAATGTCATCGTGGTGAGGTCATTTCCTTCTATGATCGTGGTGGCCTTTGGATTCTAGTTCTTTGTTCGAGCCCGCAAAACCTTCATAATCTTTTCATGATTGTTATAATCCTTACCAAGAGATTGTAAAGGATTAGTAATATCAAGGAAACGAGTGAATATTTGTGTAATTGATTCATCGGGTTTCATCTTTGAAGACCCGTATTCTTGTGTTAGTCTACTGATTTTGGATTCCTTCACTTGGGAAGTCCCTTCAAGAATTACCTCAAGAATATCGACTTAATGGATGCCATAGATATATACTTGGGATTCCTTCACTTGTGTTAGTCTACTGATTTTGGATTCCATCAAATAGGGAGAATCTATTTGTGGATTGCCCTTCACCGTTGAATATCGATTTAATGGATGCCATAGATATATACTCTCTAGATGGTTATGTATATGTATAATCTGCTCTAATACCAATTGTAGGACCTTTAAGCACCTCTACAGGGGGGACAAATAGAGTATATGCGTGTGCAGCAAAAAATATCACCAATTAAAAATTATGCAGAACTATATATTATGGTAGGTAAATGACAGTAAATAAATTACGGTAAAGTAAGAGTCAAGAAGATCAAACTCAGCGACAAAGTGATGTATACCGGTATCCCTCTGAGAGGACTAGTCCAGTCTTGAGTACTATTGCTCGATGTTAATCCACTATGTCACAAGCTAATTAAGAGCTTGTAGTCTCTTACAACATTGTGCTTGGCGACGAGCGCATGACCGACTCTAGAGGGTGATTTTGAAAACTAAAACATTTTCTGAATGTAGCCTCCTATATAACTCTTCAACACCAAAACTCTAGATTGAACAAAACTGTATTGGCTTTGGTTAATAGTGTATAGGCTTGATTTGAAAGCTTTAGCTTGTAGAAAACACTTGAAGAGATAGAGAAGAGAAAGTGAATAAGTGATTTTAAAATAGGAAAGTTCTTCTCTATTTATATTTTTAAGACCGAATTCGGGCAGAGTTCAGATGCAGAAATCTTGCATTCAAACGTTGGATGCAGATTTAGAGGGATTTAAATCAAATATGAAACTAATTTCGACTGAATTCGGGCAGAACTCGGGCCAAGTTCTGCCCCAATTCTGCCTGGGTTAGGTCAGAACTATTGGGCCAAAATCTGCATGGGTTTTGGGTTTTTTCGAAATATGGACTATTCGATTTTGTATATGTGGATAGGTAGGCTATTTTGTTAGCGGGCTGAGAATAACCTAAGCCAGTACCGATCCTGATCAACCTTACATATTTTCTAGACTCAATAAATGTAAAAATATAGAAAAAAATATAAAAAGGCATGATCTTGATTCCAGTACATTTGGTTCTTGATAACGACGCAATATTTGTACTTTTTAGTAGTAGGACATAGAAGTATTTTGCGTATCGACTAAAAGTTGACATTGATTATCAAAATTAGGTGTGATCATTAACGAATGGGCCAACAATATGCACAAGTGTAGATGCAATAAATTATTACCAACCTGAATCACATGAGATGCATAATCTACTGAAACATGACACAAGAAGAGCAAGTATATGGTACGGCTTAATCACACGTGCACAGGTGTGCGATTAAGCTATCAACATGAATTCCTAAGTTGGACTTTGGTCACATACCCGCAGTATTTCTACTCCCTAAGCTACAAGTATAAGATCAAGAACATGATAAGTACCAGAACCAAAAGCACATGATCAATCGTGTAAACAACGTGTCCAACATGAATACAATTCCACATGAAACAAATGAATCAATGCCATAGAATGTACTTGCCTTTGTCCTTACAAATCAATATCCAAATGTTTCCAGTTTCCACCTAGAATAGGGCAATAATAGGTTAGATTCTACCAAAAACCTTATTTAGCTATTATCACTAACTATCTAGCAACATAATATTGTCGATCTATATATATAGATAAACTAGCAAGAAAATAATTTAGTAAATAATATTATTTAAATAATAGCTAGAACATGAAAACAATTTTAGTTTAGATAAAATAATTATTTAGAAATACTTCTACTAGCAACCTATTTATCATAGGAAATTAGTTTTAGTTTAAATTGTCAATAGATATTAGTAAAATATTTGATATAAAATATAGCTAACATTATAAAAAAATTATTATTATCTAATAATTAACACAAAAAAGTATGTACATAAATATTAACTAAACATTAATTGAACTAAATTACTAATTAAACTAAATTACTAATGACAATAATGATAATAAAACTAATAATAAAAATAACAATAACAATAATAATAACTGAAAACCGGACAAAGCCCAACAGCCTGCCCACATCAAGCCTACAACCCGCTTAACAAAACTTAAAATCCAAATATAGGCCCACACATGTCAGCCCATGAGCAAAAGACTACCAACTACTTCTATTAACTCCTTAGAAGCAAAAGAGAATTACTCTCAACTGACCCGCCCCAATTGATTACTCCCATTCTGGCCGATAATCTCACTTAACCTAACCTAATTAAAAACTCTCCTAGTCTCTTACAAAAATACATACGAGCCTACATAAAAACCTAAATCCCCTTATCTTTATATTCAAAGCAGCCGCTTGCAAAAACCTAATTCTCATATGCACACTCTCCCTTCACTATCGCTTTCTTCCTACAACAGCACTTCTTAAGAAACCCTAACTCTTCCAAAGCCCACTTATCCCCTTCGCTCATCTCACTTCAACCTTCACTCTTTAGTCGAAAAACCACCCCAAAACCCTCGCTAAATGGAGAAACAGATCAGGAAGAAGAAATCAAAGAAGGAGGTCGAAAAGAGATGGAGCTCACCAAAGGCTTGAGGACGGCGACCAGTACAACCATAGCAGCGCTGCTGTGCTTGAACGGGCGTCTTTACGGTGGCACTGGAAGGGAAGTGTCAACTATCTTTGACACCTCTAGCTTGGTGAGGAGACTGCCTTCGAAGCAGTGTCACGATGGGAAGACGTCAAGGCTCCAGATCTAACAACGGTGTGTATTTCTTGGCTGGATCTTAAGTGCTCCGGTAACCTGGACTCAAAGCGGTGGTCCGAGCGTCCACGACAGCGAGGCAATGAATCTATTGTCAGGGATGACTTGGAGACACACAGTGCTTCGACCACGTCTGTCACGCCCCAGAACCATAATACTGGAGAGCAGGGGACAGACACAGCCAGCTACGTACCTTGAAGTGCAACCCACCTCACGATACGGTCAAGGCTGTCTAGATGCATGGGGGTTTATCTACAATCCATCAGTCTCTTATGTCCAAGAACAAGCCTAGTGCCTCAATCTCAAGCAAGCAAATAAATGTTACAAGATATTTGATCATTAGACATACAAAGTAAGGCATCCCCAATATTACATATTCAGATGATCATGAAGCTAGTCATACAAAATACGAAGACTAGCAAGAGTTAATGTCATACATGATCAATCCTAGGATTTGCCAATCATGTTACAGTCCTTAGGCAGACAGAATATAAGTTTCAACACGAGCTAACACTTGCTCGACGGCTAAACGCCTCAAAAGATTAATTTACAATAGAGTGGGAGAGCAAAATAAGAAACCCACTCGTTGCCAGGGTTGCATCTAGTATTCACCATCTGGCTGGAAGACAGGTGGATCCTCGGGCGCTACTCCACAATCTGGCCATACAAAACCAGCTGGGTCAGAACCCAGGAGAGCAAGTGCCACAAGGGATGCTTCATTAAGGAACTAAAACCAGCATGCTAATAAACAGAAGATATAAATAGTGAACATGATTAAGTAACAAAAAGACAAGGTTAGAATAAAACAATAGCGTGTATTATGAAAACAAGAGGCGGAATATAATTCCTATGTTAACCACAAGACATGCATTCAGGCACGGCAAATCAAGTCTTATGGCTTGCTATCATTAGCTAGCTAGGGTTATCACAGGCCTAGTTACTAACAAGATACATTTGAGATATTCCTGAGTCACAAGCCCTACAGCTATCCAGGTTATCCAGGCGAGGTTGCTTAGAGTTATCAAGAGTAGCGAGATTCATTAGGTGACTTGGAGTGTAACACATGGCAGTGTGCTTTAGTACTTATGATTTCAAGAAGTGCCCCACATGACAGTGGGTTGGAAATGTGCCCTACTCGTCGGCCGGCTACAAGTCCACTCAGGTGTGGCCGGGATAACATGATCGCCTGTAAATAGAAAAATCTCTCTATATGAACTACTTGATCAATCTATTCATTAACCTAGTCAGATTTTTTATGAATCCCTGACCGTGGTAACTAGGAATCTATGTCCTAGACATGATGGAAGACGAGACAGGTAGCTTGTACAGGCACAATCAAGAGAATCAACCACAGTGTCAAGTCAAGAGTTACTTAGCAAGTTAGGGTAGCCGTCGCAATAGCCTTTCAAGATTATCATGTCAGTCGAGTTACTTGTTATTTGTCAAGATTACTTGTCAGGAGTGCGCCTCGACGGGCCAATATCAAGATTAAACAATGCTATATCAAGTTGCTTATCATGTCAAGTGTGCTTGCCAAAATTGCGCCTCGACAGGCCACTATCAAGATTGTACCTGTCGTGTTCATTTCGAGTCTTTTCATATCATGATCAATACTGGCAAGTCATATTGTGCTCAACATGTTATCGATTCGGGTCGTCACAAGATAGGTCAAGTGCAAGTCACATGCAAGATCACAAGCATATACAATAAGAACTAGAGCAACATGCATGGGGGCAAGGGGTATCATGGCAACAAGTGGCGCTGGTCAACTGGCGCCAGGAAAGGACAAGTGGTGCCAAGGGGGACAGGTGGCGCCTTAGTTTGGTTACGCCAGGCTGGGGCATGCCAGGTCAGGTTGCGCCAGGCTGGTTGTGCCAGGTTAGGTTGCGCCAGTTCAGGTTGCTCCAGGGCCCAAGGGCACTGGGCTTGGTTGCTCCAGACTGAGCTGTACGAGGTCGGGTTGCGCCTGACTCAGGTTGTGTCGTGCTAAGAAGTGCATGCTGGGTTAGGTTGTGCCACGCTAAGGAGCGCGCGCTGTTCAGGTTGTGCCGTACTAAGGAGCGCACGCTGGTTAGGTTGCGCCTGGCACTATTCTTCTTCTCCATATAGCAAAGAACCCATGAAAACCCATAAACTTCAAAATGCCATAACTTGCTCAAAATAAGTCCGAATTGGGACTTCCAATGGTCTAAACTGCATAGAACGAGACTTCCAAGGGTCAAAACCAATAAAAATAAGAAAAGATCAAACCTTAGATCTACAAAAATTTATCCATCAAAACCGAAAATGCCATGTTCTAAAGAGGTTTAGAATCAAGTAGAGAAGAGAATGGAATAATAAAATAGAGGATCCATCATGAAGCAAGTTGCACTTGCCTAGGGTTTCATTGGTGGGTGGGAGGAGTAATGGAGAAGAAGAAGAAGTAAATGAAGAAGAGTAATAAAGAGAGAGAGAAAGGAGTTGACTTATATAGCAACCCCTCTCATCTCAACCCAAAATAAACTAATCCAAGCCAAGCAAGGCCAAGATGAACCAAAATAAACCAAAATGATCCATGATAAACCAAGAATAAGTCAAGAGTGCCAAGACCAAGCCAAGTCATGTTGAACCAATTTGAACAAAATCAAGTCAAGATTAAACCAAGGCTAAGCTAAGCAAGATAAGTCAAAACACGGGCCACCTGACAATTGTCAGAATCTATATACGTATCCTAAAAAATACGTATAACGGGAAACGAGAGTGACAACTCTACCCACCTTAAAAGAATTTCGTCTTCAGAATTTAATCAAGAGGCTAGAGGTATCAGGCCTGTTATACTAATACTGGCAATCTAGGACTAGGAGTCAATCAAGTAATCATTCATGCAAGTAAGGAAGTAAAAGCATAAGGCATATGGAAGATATTATACCTTATGAGTCAAACAGGTATGGATATCATCACTGAATATCATCCTCACGTTCCCAGGACTAAGCTTTTCCCGTACGCCGAATCGAATGACACCACAGGTAGGCGAGATCCTAAGGAATATGTGGTCGTCGATAGAAAACTTAAAAGGACACCGATGAGAATCGGCCCAATGACGCTGGCGATCTTGTGCAACTCAAAGATGATCTCTAACATGTCTGACCACCTCGATTGTCACGACCCGCACCCTAGAGTAAGGGTACGAGACGTGGGTACGTCCAGCCTACGCCGCAGTGTCGGCGGTAGAACGCTGTCCTAGGTCACAACATCTAACAATATATCTCTAAACAGTTTATACTCCCCGAATGGGGGTGATATAGCAATAGTAAACTCAATCACAACTAAGGAAGAGATAGCACGATATGAAATAGAACTCAAGGAATAAAATAGATAAAAGCAGTCTAAGATAATCCCAGCAATATCCAACAGTACAAGGTCTCAGATGAAAGAATATATACAACTCATAACTCCAAATAAAGTCTAACTAAGACATGTCTCAAGACTGCAAAAGTAAGATAAGCCTAACTAGTCTAGTCTAGGCAATCGGGGTGATCTCCTCAGCTAGAGCTGGGTCCTCCTGAGGGTCCAGCTCGCAGGTGTCATCTAACGCTGCCCCGTAGTAAGTATCCAGGCAAGCCTCCTCCTCGTCCTCTGTAATATTTTCAACAGGTCCAGTCAGGACAGGAGCGAGTACAGTACATCTCAACAGATCATAGCAGGTTAGAAAATATAAACATGCAGTAAAGTAAGATACAAGTACTGAAAGAAGTGCAGTATGTAAACAGAGAGAGAACTGTAATAGAAATATCTACTATACATAGAGAACTAGCAGTGACTAGTGAGTCAGAGTACAATATGAACATGTAAATGGCCTGGGATGATTCTGATAACACACTAAGGAATGATTCTGATAAGATACTACTGGTGTATTATTCGTATGTCCAATTCTACTCCCCCGTACCCCCAATCAATACACAAGGATCCAGCCAGGTTATGTTATATGATGTTATGTAACAGCCCCCGAAGGGTAGTAGACCCCGAAGGTGATAAGGCCCCGAAGGTGATAGACCCCGAGGGTGATAGACCCCGAAGGTGATACATAGTAGTCCCATAAATGGGATAAGGATTCTAGGAAGACTTTACGATCATAAGAGTATATGTCGTAAGTGATCAAAGAACCAATGAAGCATAGTGATACGCCATGTAAGTGAAACGCACAGAACATGTAGTACCCGATGCTCCCTAAGGATAACATCTCAAGAAGGGATCCATATAGTACCAATCTGTGTGACCAACGTGACAGTACAAGTAAAGTAATCTACTGCAGAAAATAATTCTAAGCAGGATATGAAATGATCAGAGAATGTACTCGCCTGTATCTGAGTGTCCAATATGAAACGTACTGTCCAAGGAGTGGTGTCTGGCTCCTAATCAGTACAGCACAAGTCACAACAAGTCCAGAATAGTAAAATGGAGTCCTACTATGCATTCTACATGATTCTAGGTCAATCTAGGCCAAAGTCAACTCTTGGTCAACTCTGGTCAACCCTAGAAGTCAAACTAGGTCAACCAAGTCTAATTAAGTCTAAACTAAGCTATTCTAATCTATACTAGCTCGCACAACCCTAACAAGGCTAGGCAAGCCTATACTAACTATATCACAATATAGCTAGTAGCTAATTCTGGAATACCCTAGCAAGTCTACAATCTCACCATACACCCATAGACTTAAACACCACATAATATATTTACATATTTCTAGGCCATGTATAAACCCTACAACATTAGCTAAACATAGAAGTATATATATATACTCATACAATTTACACATATATTATATGTGCCTACATACAAGCCATAGCCTACACATGTAAAGACTAGGAATATAGAGAATGAGAGAGAGGATGCTTGTGTGTGTGAAACATGAATTGTGTGTGTATAGGTGTAGCTATGTGTGGACAGTTAACAAGCTGCAGGAATTATAATAGTGAATAAAGTGTGTATAAGTGTAACTGTCAAGAGAAGGAAAATATTGTGTGTGTACTTTGTGTTTGCAGGCAATGCAATCCGTGAAAGGAAAGGAGGATAGTGTGTGTGAGTGCTGTGTGTGTGAGGTTATACAGGAACAGGGTGCAGGGAATAAATTAGTAAAGAGGAGAGGAGAACATGTGTGTTAGGGAACCAACAGTGTGTATACAGTGATTACCTATGTGTGTAGGAAATACCCAAAATAGTGAAGGGAACAAACAGGAAAGGAAAAACCAGTAAACATTTAAAGAGCAGTGAATGTAACATAAAGACAAGAAGACATGGACCTATTCTCAGGTTAAGAAGAAAAAGAAAAGGAAATCAATTCATTGTCCCCCCTTTCCTTCAATCTCAGTTATAACTTAGTTCAATACTCAGTGAATATCAACCCAGGTATTTCCTGAACAAGGTTCAGTCCAGTTCAGTTCAGTCCTATTTGTCATTTAATCCTCAATGTAATCCACCCAAAATTGACTCATAACTAGACAACATATAGGAGTATAGATTAGAGTTCATAAAAATACATTAATAGTGATTGATAGGTTAATTTATTCAGGCAAAACTAAATTAAGAAAATTGGAAGCTTTGACAGGAATTTCAATAACAGTTAACATTGAAATTGAAACCAACTCATCACCCAAAATTTTATACTCACAACCCACTGCTTATTTCGAATGTAAACACTTAGTTAACATGTATATTGATATGTAGGGATCAATTTAATTAAAAACACGGCAAAACAGGGAATTAATAAGTTGGGAAACCATTAGGAATCACAGTGTCAGTTGGATATTGTAAAATAGTTTATTTATCCATTCAATCCAATATTCCACATAAAAACCTGACTTAATCATGTAAACCAAAACTATCTATATATCATCAGACATATTAGGATCCATATTAACAAGTTAAAACAGGAATTAAACCAATAGGAATCGAATGAAACAGAAACCAAAAACCAGTGCACAGAACACACAGACCCTTCCCTGTGCACACGAGATTTCGTGTCCGACACGACACCATCTGACACGAGGCTTGGGGAGTGTCATGACAGACACTGCCCCTTGCTCAGTGTCAAAAATCAGGCACTCTAGTGCCCTGTGCAGCCCACACGAGCACGCTGGTAGCAGGGGAGCTACAGTGCTCGTGCGCGCGCATCGAACCCGCGTGTGCACGTGTCTTCCACGACTCGACACGACACAGAAAGTACCTCAGTCGATCACGAATATGTAAGCGACAACAAAATATAAATTTCCATTTAAAAACAAATCGAAAATCAATACAAAATGCTCATTAAGGCATTTTGTCAAACACTTATGACTAGTGACTGATACGTATCCGATACGGACACGTACAGTGCTCAAACCCTAGGGTTACCTATTCCTATAGCTGGGTTAGGCCTAGGGGTCCCTAGATGTGGAATAATAACAGTGTTTCATTGAGTATTAAAGAAATTACCTATGGTTGCACAATCCTCAAAAAGACTCAATAGAGAATGGTTCTCCAAGCTCCAAAACTCCCTCAAATTATCCCAAACCTGTGATGTGACTCCACAATCAATAGAGGAACAGTATTTAGAGTGCTATGGAGGAAATTCCAATGAAAATGGACCTATATTGAAAGATCTATGGAGCAATGAAGTGTAGGCTTACCTTGTCTTGAGGAATGAATCATAAATTATTGGAAGGAGGCTCAAATCCCCAAAATGATATTATATAGGGAGGGGGGGCAAGCTTGGCCGACCACTAGGTTTAGGTTAGGGTTTCTAGGTGGTATCCTATGGCTAGGAATGAATCAAGGGTATTGAGTGGTCTATAACAAAAGGTTGATTCCTAGTCTTAAACAAACTCACTTAAACTTAACTAACTTGTCTTAAACCATAATCCAACCCATCTAATTCTCTAAATGGCAAACTAAAATTAGTTATGACCAAACTAGGCTAGGTCCAATCTAGGTTAGGCTAACCAAACCACTCTGGCAATAATTTAAATAGGATTTAATCACACCATTAAAATAATCATTAAAATTCCTAATTAAAATATATAAAATTCAAATAAATTCTAATAAATTCAAATAACTCCAATAATGACAAAAATACCCTCAAACTAGAAATATGGTAGTGACAAATCTACCCTCCTTAAAAGAATTTCGTCCTCGAAATTGAAAGGCGAAATACAACTGATGAGAAGGATAGAAAGCATACCTCACGGTCCAAAAAGATAAGGGTACCGCTCGCGCATCTCATCCTCCCGCTCCCAGGTAGACTCTCCAGGAGAATGATCCCTCCATGCGATGCGTACTAAGGGTATCACCTGGTTCCTCAGAACCTTCTCCCGTCGATCCAGAATCTCCACTGGCAGCTCTGGATAGCTGAGAGAAGGCCCAACCTCTATCTCTGAATGATCGAGCACATGGCTAGGGTCAGCCACGTACCGTCTCAACTATGATATATGAAATACGTTGTGGACCCCCACAAGTGCAGGCGGCAAGTCTAGCCTGTAAGCTACGTCACCGACTCTCCCACTGATAACGAAAGGGCCGATGAAGCGCGGGCTAAGCTTCCCGCCTCCACCAAAACGTATCGTACCACGAGTCGGAGATATCTTCAAGAAAACCTAGTCTCCGACCTAATCACAAGCAAGGTCTCAATTAATTATAATAAACAAACATGATAAAAAATCACAAACAAACAACCTAAATCTAATCCTACTCTAATCTGTACCTCAAACTCCAAGGGCCTCCGGTGGCTATCGGCCCAGTGCTGATGTCTGTCCTGTACCACGCAAAGTCTGTCCCTGATGAGCTTCACCTTCTCGGCTGCATCAACAACCATCTCTGGCCCCAGCAAAGCTCGCTCACCAATATCATCCCAGGATAAGGGTGTACGGCACCTACGCCAGTACAGAGCCTCGAAAGGTGACATCTCGATGCTGGCCTGGAAACTATTGTTGTAGGCAAACTCCACCAAATGAAGATGATCCTCCCAGGAACCTCCAAAGTCCAGGACGTACGTCCGCAGCATATCCTCAAGGGTCTGAATAGTCCGCTCTGACTGTCCGTCCGTCTGGGGGTGGTATGTAGTACTAAACTTGAGCTGAGTGCCCAAGCTGGTCTACAGACTCCTCCAGAAATGGGAAGTAAAACTGCTATCCCGATCTGAGACGATGCTGACCGAAACTCCGTAGATCCTGACTATCTGCCGCATATACATCTCCGCCAGCCTTTCTGTAGACGTACCCACCTTGAATGGCAAGAAGTGGGCCGATTTGGTCAACCTATCAATGATGACCCAAATTGCGTCTTTTCCTTCTGGAGTACGCGGCAATCTTGAAACGAAGTCCATCATGATATGCTCCTATTTCCACTCGAGAATGGGCAGCGGCTGCAATAATCCACCGGGCCTCTTTCTCTCTACCTTGACCTGCTGACAGACCAAGCACCTACCTACGAAGTGGGATACCTCCCGCTTCATTCCTGACCACCAAACATGCTCCCGCAGATCTCGGTACATCTTGTTGGCACCCGGGTGTATAGAGTACTGAGATCTGTGGGCCTCCTGCATAACCTGCTCCCTAAGCTCCCCGCTAGGCACACACAACCTGGCACCGTGCCTCAGGGCACCATCCTCTGTAAGTGAAAACTTAGCATCCCCCACTCCCATACTGATCTGCTCTCTGATACACTACAGCGCCACATCCTCAAACTGGGCCGTCTTGATCCTGTCTATCAAGTTCGACTGAATCTGTATCCCCCATAGCTGCATCTGCACTCCGGGCACGATCACCTTAATCCCAAGGCTCTCCAAGTCGGCAAGCAAATGCCGATCCATGGTCAAACACATGGCTGTCGGATACCTACTCAAGGCATCGGCAACCACGTTGGCCTTCCCTGGATGATACTGCAGTGCAATGTCGAAGTCCTTCATCAACTCCAACCATCTGCACTGCCTCATGTTCAACTCCTTCTGAGTGAACACATACTTTAAACTCTTATGATCTGTGAAGATCTCTACCCTCTCACCATACAGATAATGCTTTACAGCTTCAGAGCAAATATCACTGCTGCCAGCTCCAGGTCGTGGGTAGGGTAGTTCTTCTCATGGGGATGTAACTGCCTGGAAGCATAGGCAATCACCTTTCCGTGCTGCTGCAACACACAACCCAGCCCCTTCCCTGAAGCATCACTATAAATAGTGAATCCACCTGATCCTGAAGGCAACGTCAGAATCGGAGCTGTCGTCAGCCGCTTCTTCAACTCATCAAAAGCTGCCTGACACTCCTATGACCATACATACTCAGCATCCTTCCGGGTCAACCGTGTCAACGGCTCTACAACCCGGAAGAAATCCTGCACGAATCTCCGATAGTATCCTGCCAGCCCCAGGAAACTCCTGATCTCTGCAACTGAAGTCGGCGCTGCCCATGCCTCAACTGCTACGATCTTCTTGGTGTCAACTGAGATACCATCTCCAGTCACCACATGCCCCATGAAGTCCATCCGATCTAAGAAGAACTCACATTTGGAGAGCTTCCCGTAAAGCTGCTCCTTCCTAAGAATCTCCAGCACTATCCTCAAATGCTCCTCGTGCTCCTCCTCAGTCTTGGAATATATCAAGATATCGTCAATAAACACTACTACAAAATGATCCAGATACTGATGGAACACTTTGTTCATAAGGTTCATAAACACTGCTGGTGCATTGGTTAGCCCAAACGGCATAACCAAAAACTCAAACTGCCCATACCGTGTCCTGAAGGCGGTCTTGGAAATATCCTCCCCCTTCACCTTCACCTGGTGATATCCCGACCTCAGATCAATCTTGGAAAATACCCGAGCTCTGCTTAACTGGTCAAATAGATCGTCGATCCGCGACAGTGGGTATTTGTTCTTGATCGTGAGGTTGTTGAGTGCCCTATAGTCAATACACATGCATACTGACCCATCCTTCTTCGGCATGAACAATACTAGTGCACCCTATGGCGACAAACTCGAGCGGATGAAGCCCTTGTCCTGTATCTTATCCATCTGCTTCTTCAGCTCTACCAGCTCGCTGTTGTTCACCCGATAGACATGCTGAGAGATGGGTTCCGCTCCTGGAACCAAGTCTATCGAGAACTCTATATCTCTATCTGGTGGCAGTCCCGACAACTCCTCTGGGAAAACATCCATATAATCTGCTATCAAGGGATGTGGAATCATCTGCTCCTCGATCGAGACTCCACAGAAGACTCCGCTGCTCTGCTCTGCCTGACGTCTGGAGTACTCGAACTCTGGCTTCCCCGACGCTCTGAAGAGAACTCTACCTCCTCTACAATCAATGCTAGCGTGGTGCCTGCTCAACCAATCCATGCCTAGTACTATATCATAGTTCGGCAATGGTATTACGAGCAGGCTCACCTCCAACTCACGGCCTCCCAAAACTACTCTCCGACCCTTACAAATATCACTCATGAGGATAATACCACCCCCGGTCGTGATCTTATAAGTCCTAGGCAATGATTCAGCTACGATACCGTGTCTAATCGCAAAAGATACTGATATGAAGCTATGCGATGCACTAGAATCAAACAATGCAAATGCTGGACTGGAGTCGAGAAGAATCGAACCTGCAATCAGCTCTCCTATCACCTCTGTATCCCCAGCTGCCCTCTGTATCCCCAGCTGCCATGGCGAAAGCTCGTCCCTGCTGGCCTTCTCTGGCCTGCTGCTGGTGCTGGACGAACCTCTGCTGCTGTGTCGGCAGGGCTGGTCCCCTCTGCTGGCCTGCTGGAGCACTGGCTCCTCCTCCTGGGCCTGCTCGTGCTATGCGACACTCCCTCATCTGGTAGTCTGCTGAACCACACAATAGGTACAGGCCTAGCCTCTTCCTGTACTCACAGGCAATATGCCCAGACCTCCTACAGTATCTACAAGTGGTAACCTGCCTCTGGCCCTACTGGTGCTGTCTCGGCTGCTGCTGCTGGACTGGCCTCTGCTGGATCGGCTGCGGTTGAAACTGCCTCAGCTGCTGATACTAAAAGTGGGGCCTCTTGGCCTGGCCCCCGCTGCTGCTGCCTCTAATTGGGTCTCTCCCCCTCTTGAGCCTAAGTTTAAGATCATCCTCTGCTAGCAAGGCTTTCGTCAAGATCTTCTCAAATGTAGCATCTCTGCTGCCCTTGGTCAGGGACTTGACCTCCTTGACCAGACCCTTCTGGAACCTCTGGGCCTTCGCCGTCTCGCTCAAACCCTCTACAAATTTGCCGAAACGACCAAACTCTCCAGCATACTCCTCTACTGAGAGGTTCCCCAGGACCAAGCTCTCAAACTGCGACTCTAAGGCTCTGACTGCTGAATCTGGGAAGAACTTCTTCTTGAAGAAGCCCCTGAACTGCTCCCAAGTCTGCCCTGGTACCCCCATCCTAGGGTCTGAATGATACCAGGTGCGAGCAAGATCTCGCATCCGGCTAGCTGCGGCCTCGATCTGAAGGTCTACTGGAATCCTGGCCAAGCGAAAGATCTTCTCTATATGCTCGATCCACTCATCGGCATATAGGATCCCCTCTGTCCCCAGAAATTCTCTGGGGCTCATTTTCTGAAACTGCTCGATCCCCGGTGTCCTCGGCTGCTGTACCACTGGTCGAGCTACGGCTGTCGTGACGGGAAACTCTATGCCTCAGTCCTGCCGTGCCTGCTGTCGGTCCATGAACTGCTGGAAATACGCGAACATCTGAGCTGCGTCCACATGTCCTGGAGGCGATGGCGGCTGAAAAGGATCCTCTGGAATGATCGGGTACTGCCTCCCAGTCGGTGGATGCATACCCCCTGCTGCGGCTGCTGAGGTCTCAACACGAGCTGAGGTGGCAGGAGCTGCAGTCCCCTGGCCTTGCCGTACTGGCTGAGAGGTAGCAGTCCCTTCTATAGCATCCTCATGAATGGCACGCTGCGATCTAGTCTCTACCATCCTGAAGATAGACAAACAAGAGTATAAATTTCTGAGAAAGAAGCAAAATAACAAAGACGGACAATTATAATTCAAAGGATCAGCTGACAAAGGATTTAGATGGCAATAAAAGAAATTTTCCTAAAGTGATTGAGTATCTTAAAATTAATGTCCTATATCCTATAGCAGGCTGCAGTGATACTCTAGTTCGAGTACCACTACACTTCTAGTCTAGACCTGCATGGGCCACCACTAAAAACGTGTCACGACCCGCACCCTAGAGTAAGGGCACGAGACGGTACGTCCAGCCTACACCGCAGTGTCGGCGGTATAACGCTGTCCTAGGTCACAACATCTAACAATATATCTCTAAACAGTTTATACTCCCCGAATGGGGGTGACATAGCAATAGTAAACTCAATCACAACTAAGGAAGAGATAGCACGATATGAAATAGAACTCAAGGAATAAAATAGGTAAAAGCAGTCTAAGATAATCCCAGCAATATCCAACAGTACAAGGTCTCAGATGAAAGAATATATACAACTCATAACTCCAAATAAAGTCTAACTAAGACATGTCTCAAGACTGCAAAAGTAAGATAAGCCTAACTAGTCTAGTCTAGGCAATCGGGGTGATCTCCTCAGCTAGAGCTGGGTCCTCCTGAGGGTCCAGCTCGCAGGTGTCATCTAAGGCTGCCCCGTAGTAAGTGTCCAGGCAAACCTCCTCCTCGTCCTCTGTAATATTTTTAACAGGTCCAGTCAGGACAGGAGCGACTACAGTACATCTCAACAGATCATAGCAGGTTAGAAAATATAAACATACAGTAAAGTAAGATACAAGTACTGAAAGAAGTGCAGTATGTAAACAGAGAGAGAACTGTAATAGAAATATCTACTATACATAGAGAACTAGCAGTGACTAGTGAGTCAGAGTACAATATGAACATGTAAATGGCCTGGGATGATTCTGATAAGACACTAAGGAATGATTCTGATAAGATACTACTGGTGTATTATTCACATGTCCAATTCTACTCCCCCGTACCCCCAATCAATACACAAGGATCCAGCCAGGTTATGCTATATGATGCTATGTAACAGCCTCCGAAGGGTAGTAGACCCCGAAGGTGATAAGCCCCCGAAGGTGATAGACCCCGAGGGTGATAGACCCCGAAGGTGATACATAGTAGTCCCATAAATGGGATAAGGATTCTAGGAAGACTCTACGATCATAAGAGTATATGTCGTAAGTGATCAAAGAACCAATGAAGCATAGTGATACGCCATGTAAGTGAAATGCACAGAACATGTAGTACCCGATGCTCCCTAAGGATAACATCTCAAGAAGGGATCCATATAGTACCAATCCGTGTGACCAACGTGACAGTACAAGTAAAGTAATCTACTGCAGAAAATAATTCTAAGCAGGATATGAAATGATCAGAGAATGTACTCGCCTGTATCTGAGTGTCCAAAATAAAACGTACTATCCAAGGAGTGGTGTCTGGCTCCTAATCAGTACAGCACAAGTCACAACAAGTCCATAATAGTAAAATGGAGTCCTACTATGCATTATATATGATTCTAGGTCAATCTAGGCCAAAGTCAACTCTTGGTCAACTCTGGTCAACCCTAGAAGTCAAACTAGGTCAACCAAGTCTAATTATGTCTAAATTAAGCTATTCTAATCTATACTAGCTAGCACAACCCTAACAAGGCTAGACAAGCCTATACTAACTATATCACAATATAGCTAGTAGCTAATTCTAGAATACCCTAGCAAGTCTACAATCTCACCATACACCCATAGACTTAAACACCACATAATATATTTACATATCTCTAGGCCAAGTATAAACCCTACAACATTAGCTAAACATAGAAGTATATATATATACTCATACAATTTACACATATATTATATGTGCCTACATACAAGCCATAGCCTACACATGTAAAGACTAGGAATATAGAGAATGAGAGAGAGGGTGCTTGTGTGTGTGTGAAACATGAATTGTGTGTGTATAGGTGTAGCTATGTGTGGACTGTTAACAAGGTGCAGGAATTACAACAGTGAATAAAGTGTGTACAAGTGTAACTGTCAAGAGAAGGAAAATATTGTGTGTGTGTGTACTTTGTGTTTGCAGGCAATGCAATCAGTAAAAGGAAAGGAGGATAATGTGTGTGAGTGCTGTGTATGTGAGGTTATACAGGAACAGGGAGCAGGGAATAAATTAGTGAAGAGGAGAGGAGAACATGTGTGTTAGGAAACCAACAGTGTGTATACAGTGATTACCTATGTGTGCAGGAAATACCCAAAACAGTGAAGGGAACAAACAGGAAAGAAAAAACCAGTAAACATTTAAAGAGCAGTGAATGTAACATAAAGACAAGAAGACATGGACCTATTCTCAGGTTAAGAAGAAAAAGAAAAGGAAATCAATTCATTGTCCTCCCTTCCCTTCAATCTCAGTTATAACTTAGTTCAATACTCAGTGAATATCAACCCAGGTATTTCCTGAACAAGGTTCAGTCCAGTTCAGTTCAGTCCTATTTGTCATTTAATCCTCAATGTAATCCACCCAAAATTGACTCATAACTAGACAACATATAGGAGTATAGATTAGAGTTCATAAAATGCATTAACAGTGATTGATAGGTTAATTTATTCAGGCAAAACTAAATTAAGAAAACTGGAAGCTTTGACAGGAATTTCAATAACAGTTAACATTGAAATTGAAACCAACTCATCACCCAAAATTTCATACTCACAACCCACTGCTTATTTCGAATGTAAACACTTAGTTAACATGTATATTGATATGTAGGGATCAATTTAATTGAAAACATGGCAAAACAGGGAATTAATAAGTTGGGAAACCATTAGGAATCACAGTGTCAGTTGGGTATTGTAAAACAGTTCATTTATCCATTCAATCCAATATTCCACATAAAAACCCGACTTAATCATGTAAACCAAAACTATCTACATATCATCAGACATATTAGGATCCATATTAACAAGTTAAAACAGGAATTAAACTAATAGGAATCGAATGAAACAGAAACCAAAAACCAGTTCACAGAACACACAAACCCTTCCCTGTGCATACGAGATTTCGTGTCCGACACGACACCATCTGACACGAGGCTTGGGGAGTGTCATGACAGACACTGCCCTTGCTCAGTGTCAAAAATCAGGCACTCTAGTGCCCTGTGCAGCCCGCACGAGCACGCTGGTAGCAGGGGAGCTACAGTGCTCGTGCGCGCGCATCGAACCCACGTGTGCACGTGTCTCCCACGACTCGACACGACACAGAAAGCACCTCAATCGATCACGAATGTGTAAGCGACAACAAAATATAAATTTCTATTTAAAAACAATTCGAAAATCAATACAAAATGCTCATTGAGGCATTTTGTCAAACACTTATGACTAGTGACTGATACGTGTCCGATACGGACACGTACAGTGCTCAAACCCTAGGGTTACCTATTCCTACAGCTGGGTTAGGCCTAGGGGTCCCTAGATGTGGAATAATAACAGAGTTTCATTGAGTATTAAAGAAATTACCTATGGTTGCACAATCATCAAAAAGACTCAATAGAGAATGGTTCTCCAAGCTCCAAAACTCCTTCAAATTGTTCCAAACCTGTGATGTGACTCCACAATCAATAGAGGAACAGTATTTAGAGTGCTATGGAGGAAATCCCAATGAAAATGGACATATATTGAAAGATCTATGGAGCAATGAAGTGTAGGCTTACCTTATCTTGAGGAAAGAATCATAAACTATTGGAAGGAGGCTCAAATCCCCAAAATGATATTATATAGGGAGGGGGGGCAAGCTTGGCCGGCCACTAGGTTTAGGTTAGGGTTTCTAGGTGGTATCTTATGGCTAGGAATGAATCAAGGGTATTGAGTGGTCTAGAACAAAAGGTTGATTCCTAGTCTTAAACAAACTCACTTAAACTTAACTAACTTGTCTTAAACCATAATCCAACCCATCTAATTCTCTAAATGGCAAACTAAAATTAGTTATGACGAAACTAGGCTAGGTCCAATCTAGGTTAGGCTAACCAAACCACTCTGGCAATAATTTAAATAGGATTTAATCACACCATTAAAATAATCATTAAAATTTCTAATTAAAATATATAAAATTGAAATAAATTCTAATATATTCAAATAACCCCAAAAATGACAAAAATACCCTCAAACTAGAAATATGGTAGTGACATCGATAGTCCGGGTAACCATTTCTGGACCAAGCATCTGCCTCTCGCCGACATCATACCAGGCTAA
Organism: Iris pallida; assembly: GCA_029216955.1. Lineage (NCBI taxonomy): Eukaryota > Viridiplantae > Streptophyta > Magnoliopsida > Asparagales > Iridaceae > Iris > Iris pallida. Next base: position 347,675 of record JANAVB010024254.1, read on the forward strand.
AGGTGATCTGCACTTCCTTCCATACAATGCTTCGAATAGTGCCATCTGGATACTGGCCTGGAAATTGTTATTGTAGGAGAACTTCACTATATACAGGTGATCTTCCCACGAAACACCAAAGTCAACTGTACAAGATCGTAACATATCTTCAAGAGTTTGAATCGTGCGCTCTGACTGACCATCTGTCTGCGGATGATAGGTTGAACTAAACTTGAGACGAGTCCCCAAACTCTTTTGAAAACTCCACCAAAAGTGCGATATAAATCTTCAATCTCTATCTGACACGATACTGACTGGCACTCTATGCAATCTGACTATCTGTCTGAGATACATCTCTGCAAGCTGATCCGTTGACTGGCCAATTCTGAAAGGGAGAAAATGAGCTAACTTCATGAGTCGGTCAACTATAACCCAGCTAGCATCTCTCCCAGCTGGGAATTGAGGTGACCCTGTAATAAAATCCACAGTAATGTGGTCCTATTTCAATTCTGGAATCGATAAAGGTTGAAGAAGTCCAGCTGATCTCTGATGTTCAGCTTTAACTTGCTGACAAACTAAACAACGAGAGACAAACCGAGCTATCTTCCTCTTCATGCCATTCTACCAAAAATGCTGACGGATATTACGATACATCTTCGTGCTACCCGGATGAATTGAATTCTGTGAACTGTGAGCCTCTGCAATAATCTTCTGTCTGATATCACCACTGGGTACACAAGGACGCCTTCCATACCAGAGAGTACCGTCTTCGTGAATACATAACTCTGTTCTCCTTTCTGCTTCACATTCTGTCCTATGCTGCTGAAGCTTAGAATCCGTTGACTTGGCTGCCTTAATCCTCTCAACTATACTGGACTGAACTTGCATACTGGCCATCAATCCCACACTGGTAGGGAGAACTACCTCTATACCCATCTTCTGAAGATCTGCTAATAATTATGGCTGTGCTGTTAGAAAATAAGCTCTTGCTCTTATGTTCAATGCATCTGTAACTACGTTGGCCTTCCCAGGATGATACTGCAGGTTGATGTAATAATCCACTAATAACTCTAGCTGTCTTCTCTGACACATGTTGAGATCCATCTGGGTAAACACATACTTAAGAATCTTCTGGTCGGTAAATATCTCTACCCGATCTCCATACAAATAATGCCTCCAAAGCTTGAGGGCAAAAACTACCGCTGCTAACTCCAAGTCATGGGTTGGATAATTCTTCTCGTGCTCACGAAGCTGATGTAACGCGTAAGCTACTACCTTACCATGCTGCATTAGGACACATCCTAATCCCTTACCAGAAGCATCATAATACACGAAAAATCCTCCAGTCCCATTCGAAAGCGTGAGAATGGGTGCTGTCATTAATCCTTGCTTCAACTTCTCAAATGAACTTTGGCATTCTACTGTCCAAGTAAACTACACATCCTTACGGGTCAACCGCGTCAACGACGCTAAAATCTGAGCAAAGTCTGACACAAATCGGCGGTAATAATCCGCCAATCCTAGGAAACTGTGAACCTCTTTTACGGTACTGGGTACTGGCCAGGTCTCTAAGGCAACTATCTTCTGGGGGTCCACTTCCACTCCACCTCTGGTGATGATATGACCTAAGTACAAAATGCGATCAAGCCAAAACTCGTACTTGCTGAACTTCGCATACAACTGATACTCTCTGAGAATCTGGAGAACTACCCAAAGATATTGCTCATGCTCTACTTTACTCTTCCTATAGACTAAGATATCGTCTATAAACACTATCACAAATTGATCCAAATAGGGCATGAATATACGATTCATGAGATCCATGAATACTGTTGGCACATTGGTTGCTCCAAATGGCATAACGAGGAACTCCTAATGTCCATACCTCGATCTGAATGTTGTCTTGGGGATGTCTTTCTCTCTAGCTCTGATCTGATGGTACCCTGACCGTAAGTCAATCTTCGAGAATACTGCTGCCCCACTGAGTTGATCGAACAAGTCATCTATCCTAGGCAAGGGATATTTGTTCTTGATTGTTACAAAATTCAAGGTACGATAATCAACACATAATCTTGACATACCATTCTTCTTCTTCACAAGAAATATCGGAGCTCCCCAAGGCGATCCACTAGCATGAATGAATCTCTTGGTCCTAAGTTCTTCAATCATCTTGTACAGGTTCTCCAATTCTGTTGGTACTACTCTGTAGACTCTCTATGATACTGGTGCCGTCCCCGAAATCAAATCAATGGTAAAATCTATCTATCTCTCTGTGGGCATACCAGGAAGCACTTCGGGGAATACGTCAGGAAACTCTACAACTACTCTGGAAAACTGAACTGCTACTGCTACTGCAATCCGTAAGGCTGGTGGAGAAGGTTCTACTTCACCTCTGGAAAACAAAAACTCCTCTTCGTCGGAAATACCAAAAATAATCCTGCCAATATGGCAGTCTATTCTTGCGTATTGATCCTTCAACCAATCCATTCCCAGGACCATATCATAGTCGGCCATCCAAAATTCTATCAATCTGGCAGGAAACTCTCTACCGCTAACTACGATTCGACACGAGAAATAGACTCTATCTACTCCCATAAGGCCGTTACCAGTAAGAATATTAAGCCTTACGGATAATGACTCGGGCTCCAGTCCTAACCGTGCCGTAAATTGTACAGACATAAATGAATGCGATGCACCCGAATCAAGTAATACTGATGCTGGAAAAGAGTTGATGAGAATGGTACCTGCCACCACCTCACCTGATGCCAATTCTTCTTCTACGGACAAGGCCATAGCTTGACCCTGTCCTCTTGGTGCTGGTCCCCTCTGATGGTAACCTCTCTGCCAGGTCTAAACCTAGACCTGAGCATACTATTGAGTCCTCTGCTGCTGGAATGCCTGAGACTGAGGCGGTAAGGGCCTCGGAGGCTGGTACTGCTGCTGTACTGGTGATGGTCCCCTAACAGAGGGTTAATGAAGATGAACTGTGTAAGCCCCCCTAAATTTCTAATTTTTAATTTTTTTTTAATTGAGTATTTAAAATTTTTTTTACTTGGTATTTGTACGTCGTATGGTCATATTATACGCCACGTACGAGTTCGCATTTTGTACGTCTCGTCGAGTGCGAATATGTACGAGGTACACATTGTTGTAAAATATTTTAATTTAGAAGTTTGAAATTTTTGATAATAAATAATAAATATTTCGATTACTAAAGGTTGTAAATATGTCATATTGGAAGTTTTCAATTCTTTATTTACGTCATGAAGGGTTTTATAAATAGTATTTTTAAAATAAGGTTTTATGCAAATATTCATACATACAAGGTGCATAAATTTATATTTTTATATTTTTGAAATTTATTTAATATTAATATTTTATTGTTCAAAAAAAGTATTTTAAAAATAGTATTTGGTTTAAATTTAAATTGGTTGTGATAATTTAAATTTGAGAGAATTTATTTGACTTTATTTTAAATGGATTTTACCTATATAACTTTGATTTGATTTATCTAAAATTTGAAATTGATTTGGAACTGATTGGAATAATTTTTTTAAATTGAATTAAATAATAGAGGGAATTATCTATTGGGGTTTTAAATAAAACCCAATCCCAATCCAACTGGGAATTCCTACCTCCTATAAAAGGAGAGGTACTCCTCCAGCAATTTTTCCATCCATAACAATATTGTGCATCGTGTCGGTGATCACAAGTTCTCATTCCAGCAATTTTACAGTTATCCACGTCGTGCCGGACATTCTCCGACACGACGACACCACAGATCCCTACCCGAGTACAACATCATCACCACCGTACCAGGCATCTCCTACGCCACCACCTTGGCCATCCTCCCCATCCTCAGGATACACCACCGCCGTCGTCACCGGCGCTCACTCGCCGGCGACACATCAAACCGTCCCATCACCACAACCACAGAAAGAAATAAGGGGGAAGAACCGTCTCACCTTCCGCCGCCGCCCACTGGAAATCCTCTCCGTGTTCCCGACGTCGCTCCCCCAGCGCTGACCGCCCAAATCCGACGTGGCCACCTCTTCGCCGAGATCCCAGCGTCCCCAACTCCTCCGCCTCGAAGCCTCGAGCATCCCTCTTCTCCACGAGCATTCACCACCGAGAAAACCCCGTCTCCACTCTCGAACCCCGTCTCCGTCTCCACTCGAACTCCGGCCAGGCGAAATCCGACCGCCGCCCTGCCTAACGTTGGCGAACCTCCGCAATCGCCGGTGCTGGAACGCACCTCGACGATGGATACCGGTGTCGCACCCTCTGCGACTGCCCCTGCCCGCAGTTGAGCCGCCCGTCCGCCGGCAGATCCTCTTCGAACACGCGTCGAAGCTATTTCCCCAAATCCTCTTCAGATCTGCTGTCGGAGCGGTTCCCACCAACCTCCGGACAACCGCCGTGCCATCCCAGTCGAGCCCGACCACCGGCGTTCGCCTCCGCCGAACAGACGGTCTTTTTCCGGCCGTGCCTTCAACGTCGGCACCCACGCCCGCACGAAGCCCACACCCGAGCCGTACCCCCTGCCGCTCGACCACCGATCGCCGGTGAGCGCACCCTCTCCCCCTCTTCCTCTCTCGACCACTCCTTTCCTTCTTCCTTTTCATTTTTTTTCTTTCCTAAAGAAACAGCTGTTTGGGTCATTATTAACATTATTTTTGTAAGTATAATTTATTTTTATTATTAATATACAATTATCTGTATTAAGGGAAAGGGCTGTATTTTTACAACTACTATTATTATTATTATCAATATGATTATTATTATTACTAGTATTATTATTAAAAGTATTATTAGTGTTATTATTATACCATTAGGATTATTTTAAATACTTTGTTATTAGAATTATTATTGTGTTATTTTGGTTATTTGATATATAAAATTATCAAAATTAGGGTCTAACCCTAAACTGTTTTTATTTATATTCAAAATAATTATTTAATCTATTTAGAACTTAGCATTTTGTCCAAAAAGATTTATTATTTACGTATTTTCTAGACTAATAAAAATGTAATTCTATAATTTACATATGTAAAGTATTTTCAAGTATTTATGTAGAATTATTTTTCAAGTATATTGTGAAATATTTTCGCGCCTCTTCGCTGAGACTCTCTTTCGAATTATTCCCTTACTCATAGCTAATCGCGCTTCCCTATTTCCTTGCAACTTCGGACCATGACACATCGAACATGGCTAGTGAACAATCAAGACTTGTCCGAAACATCGCACCACCAGACGATACCTCAGGCAAGATACCTTGCCATTATACTATTTATTTTTAGTTGTATTTTATTTACATATAACTGTTCATTTATTTCCTGTTCTTACAGTTCTAGATTTACTACATGTTCAGTGATATTAGCTAAATTGTTATTATCCTTTGATTGCATGTGAACCTAGAGTTAAGGGACTACCGTCTGTAGTATATATGTATATCCCTTGACACAGTTGTACCACGAGGATGGGTGAGATGAAGGCATGTAGAGGTTCTTACGTGTGGGTTGATCCCACATGCGCATGCGTTAGGGCTAACTGCTAATAGAGGCATGTTAGAAGACTTAGCAGTTAGTAGATGTACATGGTCATGGATGCGACTTAACAGGTACATTGGGTGGGAAGAACATTACCTGACGTATGTACTTCTATGCACTTCCCTTATTACCTGTGCGCTCCGCCGGAGACGCAGGCTCCAGCTGCCCTCTGACGTTATCCAGAGCGTTATGGACGTAGCCCCTTGCACATGGTGCCCTCTGACGCTTCCCGAGCGTTATGGACGTAGGCCACTAGTGCCCTATATGTGGACTATGCCGATCCTATTTACAGCCAGGGCTCATACGTTGAAGGTTTGTTCTTACTGCATAAACACATTAGATGGTTAGATAACCCTCGTCAATGTCATATCACCCCATTCTATTAGTAGCTTGGGACAATATCGCATCGCGGTATAGTGTACTACCCCTTGTCCTTGTTTGGTTGTAGGGGTAGTCCACTATTTCGATGATGAGGTATTAGAACTTGTTACAAGTGGAACTATTTACTTTACTTGTGATTTATGACATAGTATTTTATATTCAGTATTATATGGCATGTTGATGTATCTTGTTACGTCCCTCTGAGGACCTGGTTATCTCGCCAGGTGTGTGTTTCATGATTTCCTGCAGGTGCTCTAGCTAAGGCCATTCCTTCCTTCGTGGTGATTACTCTTGGATTCGCCATTGCTCTCGCTTGCTAAATTCTTTCCTTGTACATTTTTCCATATTTAATTTGGTTGGTAGTAGACTTTGTCTCTGCCCAACTATGGTGTACATGACAAATTCAAAGTTACTTTTATATCATATTTTTCTTTTTGGATGAGATTTAGTACCTTGGTTACTGCATTTTACAGCTTATGTATGTATACGAGGGTCCATATACTTCATATATATACAGCTGGCATGATTACGTTCTAGTCCTACGTATTTGGGACTGGGGCGTTACATGTTTTTGTGGTGGCCCATGCAGGTCGAATTTGTCACTTCGGTTATGTTACTGTACCGATGTGAACCTGCAACATAGGATTAGAATCTAGGAATCTCATCCATACAGCTTGACCTTTTCTCTTGACTTCAAATTTTGAACTCTTGTTCGACCTTCTTGAACTACATCTTGCTTGATTCCTTTCTACCGCCGATTCTTATTTTCGTGCTTGGTGTCAACTAGGAAGATGACTACACTAGTATATGCTCATAGGTCAAACACATGGCTAGAATGGTTATATTGGCAATTGGAATACATTCAAAACTTTAATTGAGTTTAAAAGTTTTTTTGTGATTTAATGATTAGTAATTGGTAAAGTAGGATATTACCACTGAAAGTTTTAACCTTGAGATTTCTAAATAGTAAACACCAGAGGATTTATAGGATGTCATACTTGGTTTAAGAAATTGATTTTTCAAATATTTGATATTTATGATTTATTGGATTATACTTATACATCCTTGCACAAGTATGAAATTGAATTGCTTTTCGAGTTGTGATATTTATGAGTTTGGGTGATAGATATACATCTTCGAACAAATATAAAATTTATTTGATTTTCGAGTTTTAATGTTCATGATTTATTGTATTATAGTTATGCACATTTGAATAGTTATAAATTTGGGTTGAAAATGATCTTAGCTTTTAAAAATGGTCGTAGAAATTTTTTTACGGAGTTGTACAAACTTGCGATTTTGTGTTTAGTAAATTTTGAATTTTAAGTGGAAGTAATGACAGTAAATTTTGGTTTAAAATATTTGAAAGTTATGAAAACAATTTTTGAAATTTTTTTTTTTAATGGTGTCCTATGATTGAGGATTTACAAATCTATTTAGATTTTTGGTAAAAAAAAAATGACTGATAAGATTATTTAAAATTTTAGTTTAATGAGGGATTGCTAATTTTTGGGAGAATTTCGAATTGATGTGATAAAAGGTTATTTTGATTGATTAAAGTAAGTTACCATTTAAAGGTTGCGATTTTGCTGGAATAACTTAGCATGAATAGAAGTTAAAATTGATGAGAGCGTTGAGCTTAATTTTAAGATTGCTTTTAATATGCTAAGAGTTTGATTATGAGTTATTTGAAAATTTTAGAGTTATAAATTTTGATTGATTGTGAAGTTTTTGTAGATTTGTAAATTATGAACTCTTGAGTTAAATAGTGAAATTTAAAATTTTTGGAAAGGGTTAGTAGTAACATGATAAAATTTTGCTTTGAGATTTATGTAGTAATTTAAATTTGTTATGATGAAATTGAAATACAAATTTTGGTGGTTTATTTTTGAAAGTTTATTTTTAAAATTTCTTGAGGAAGCTTGAGTTAATTTTTTTTATATGGTAGGCCATCAAGATAGCTCTAAAAAGATAGATGTACTCCATACAAATTGCCATGTCACTCATGACAATGATAGTAGTATATACACCAGTGTTGTTAGTCATCTACCTAGCTATGTGACTGTATTTTCACCTTGACTTACTCGACCTTCCTTCAATTCTAGATCTTTTTATTGCGATCTTCTAACCCATTGCATTTGTATAATGATTTAATTGTTCCCAAACTGTATTCATTAGGATACTATCTTCTCACTAGAACTGTGCCCCTAAATTATTATTCTTATGGATTCTTTAATTAATTTTATCTCATGCTTTAAACTTGATCTCCTTATTATTATGCATTAATTATCACCTCGTGAACCCCCACTTTCTATTTTATAACTTTTTGTCGCCCCTTACCATGACTTGGACATATGGAGCACAACACTAGACTTTTCATCTCAACAAATTTCATATGTAAGACCTAGACGAGCCTACCGTCATGTAGATATATCATGTCCCACTAAAACACGTCTTCTTGTCCTCTATTTTCTTGATATGACTTTCTGGTCGAAATGGCTAAACTAAAACCTCTACCATGATACCAAGATACTTTCGGAATTGAATTAGAGATCGAACCTTGACTAAATTCTTTCTACCCGATATGTGATTATGGTCTAGTTGAATCCTTAAATGATTAGCTTGGTTGCTTGACCCATGATCCCATCACGCTACTAGTTAACTCGTATAAGTTGGGTAGAATACCTCACGGTCCAACAAAGCCTTTGTCCTTGTGACCCATGTTGGTAAGCTCACTTAAACTATAAATTCAGAGGACCCTACCTTATCTAGTCAACCAAGCCGACAGCATAGACCCAAATTTCGGGCAGAACCGAGACTTTATAAGATCTTGGACTATTTGATTCTATCATCATTACCCTTTACTTCTAATTTTATCTACCTATGATGCTAAAATAGCTTAGTTTTGCAAGCTTATTCTTTATCAAGCTTGATCATGACATATGTTTAAAGTGGGCGCCCACCAAATACATTGTCTAATCAGAACCGACGCATTATGGTCTGATCAACCATAGTGCACTTGGTTCGCTTTTGTATATTGTTCAACGAGGATAGAGACATAGTTAAACTTGGCCTTAGAGTCTCATCCGCGACTGCCTTGGCAATTCTTTTGGAACTTATTCAGTCGTCTTTGAACCACTCATTTGAATTCGATAATGCCTTCTTCGAACTCTTTATGTTTGCCTTTCGCCTCTTTTAGAAAGACAAACACCCGTACTTGATATTCTCTTAGTTGTCCACTGTCTATTGCTAAGATGGTTAGTCAGTTACCAACCGATTTGACTGAAACCCTATCTTGGATTAATCATCCTCCTCGTGACACTAGACTCATTATCACGATTTTCTAATCATTCTTGAGACTTAAGAATGATTCAAATCATTTCCTTAATCAAACCTAAATCCAAGACCCTATTTTCTCAAGGAACTATACCTCCCAAGTTCCTAAGTTATTCTCCTTGATCCACCCAATGCCTTATTATTTCTCGAATTGTGTTATCATGATTGACTTAGCTAGCGACCCTCGTCCATTACCATATTCGTGAATTATTTTCCTATTTTAACGACTTCATGACTTTCTAATAGCACATCTATGTTAAACACCGTTCCCTTGCCTCGCCAAATGAATTGTTCGTGCTTTCTTATCGTTAAACTCTTGAACCCTACCTATTCCTAAATTTTGAGGACGAAATTCTTATAAGTTGGGTAGGATGTAAGCCCCCCTAAATTTCTAATTTTTAATTTTTTTAATTGAGTATTTAATTTTTTTTTTACTTGGTATTTGTACGTCGTATGGTCATATTATACGCCACGTACGAGTTCGCATTTTGTACGTCTCGTCGAGTGCGAATATGTGCGAGGTACACATTGTTGTAAAATATTTTAATTTAGAAGTTTGAAATTTTTGATAATAAATAATAAATATTTCGATTACTAAAGGTTGTAAATATGTCATATTGGAAGTTTTCAATTCTTTATTTACGTCATGAAGGGTTATATAAATAGTATTTTAAAAATGAGGTTTTATGCAAATATTCATACATACAAGGTGCATAAATTTATATTTTTATATTTTTGAAATTTATTTAATATTAATATTTTATTGTTCAAAAAAAGTATTTTAAAAATAGTGTTTGGTTTAAATTTAAATTGGTTGTGATAATTTAAATTTGAGAGAATTTATTTGACTTTATTTTAAATGGATTTTACCTATATAACTTAGATTTGATTTATCTAAAATTTGAAATTGATTTGGAACTGATTGGAATAATTTTTTTTAATTGAATTAAATAATAGAGGGAATTATCTATTGGGGTTTTAAATAAAACCCAATTCCAATCCAACTGGGAATTCCCACCTCCTATAAAAGGAGAGGTACTCCTCCAGCAATTTTTCCATCCACAACAATATTGTGCATCGTGTCGGTGATCACAAGTTCTCATTCCAGCAATTTTACAGTTATCCACGTCGTGCCGGACATTCCCCGACACGACGATACCACAGATCCCTACCCGAGTACAACATCATCACCACCGCACCAGGCATCTCCAACGCCACCACCTTGGCCATCCTCCCCATCCTCAGGACACACCACCGCCGTCGTCACCGGCGCTCACTCGCCGGTGACACATCAAACTGCCCCATCACCACAACCATAAAAAGAAATAAGGGGAAAGAACCGACTCACCTTCCGCCGTCGCCCACTGGAAATCCTCTCCGTGTTCCCGACGCCGCTCCCCCGGCGCTGACCGCCCAAATCCGGCGTGGCCACCTCTTCACCGAGATCCCAGCGTCCCCAACTCCTCCGCCTCGAAGCCTCGAGCATCCCTCTTCTCCACGAGCATTCACCACCGAGAAAACCCCGTCTCCACTCTCGAACCCCGTCTCCGTCTCCCCTCGAACTCCGGCCAGGCGAAACCCGACCGCCGCCCCGCCTAGCGCTGGCGAACCTCCGCAATCGCCGGTGCTGGAACGCACCTCGACGATGGATACCGGTGTCGCACCCACTGCGACTGCCCCTGCCTGCAGTTGAGCCGCCCGTCCGCCGGCAGCTCCTCTCCGAACCCGCGCCGAAGCTATTTCCCCAAATCCTCTTCAGATCTGCTGCCGGAGCGGTTCCCACCAACCTCCGGACAACCGTCGCGCCATCCCAGTCGAGCCCGACCACCGGCGTTCGCCTCCGCCGAACAGACGGTCTTTTTCCGGCCGTGCCTTCAACGTCGGCGCCCACGCCCGCACGAACGCCCACACCCGAGCCGTACCCCCTGTCGCTCGACCACCGACCGCCGGTGAGCGCACCCTCTCCCCGCTCTTCCTCTCTCGACCACTCCTTTCCTTCTTCCTTTTTATTTTTTTTTCTTTCCTAAAGGAACAGCTGTTTGGGTCATTATTAACATTATTTTTATAAGTATAATTTATTTTTATCATTAATATACAATTATCAGGATTAAGGGAAAGGGCTGTATTTTTACAACTACTATTATTATTATCAATATGATCATTATTATTACTAGTATTATTATTAAAAGTATTATTACTGTTATTATTATACCATTAGGATTATTTTAAATACTTTGTTATTAGAATTATTATTGTGTTATTTTGGTTATTTGATATATAATATTATCAAAATTAGGGTCTAACCCTAAACTATTTTTATTTATATTCAAAATACTTATTTAATCTATTTAGAACTTAGCGTTTTGTCCAAAAAGATTTATTATTTACGTATTTTCTAGACTAATAAAAATGTAATTCTACAATTTACATATGTAAAATATTTTCAAGTATTTATGTAGAATTATTTTTCAAGTATATTGTGAAATATTTTCGCGCCTCTTCGCTCAGACTCTCTTTCGAATTATTCCCTTACTCATAGCTAATCGCGCTTCCCTATTTCCTTGCAACTTCGGACCATGACACATCGAACATGGCTAGTGAACAATCAAGACTTGTCGGAAACATCGCACCACCAGGCGACACCCCAGGCAAGATACCTTGCCATTATACTATTTATTTTTAGTTGCATTTTATTTACATATCACTGTTCATTTATTTCCTGTTCTTACAGTTCTAGATTTACTACATGTTCAGTGATATTAGCTAAATTGTTATTATCCTTTGATTGCATGTGAACCTAGAGTTAAGGGACTACCGTCTGAAGTGTATATGCATATCCCTTGACACAGTTGTACCACGAGGATGTATGAGATGAGGGCATGTAGAGGTTCTTGCGTGTGGGTTGATCCCCCATGCGCATGCGTTAGGGCTAACTGCTAATAGAGGCGTGTTAGAAGACTTAGCAGTTAGTAGAGGTACATGGTCGTGGATGCGACTTAACAGGTACATTGGATGGGGAGAACATTACCTGACGTATGGGCTTCTATGCACTTCCCTTATTACCTGTGCGCTCCGCCGGAGACGCAGGCTCCAGGTGCCCTCTGACGTTATCCAGAGCGTTATGGACGTAGCCCCTTGCACATGGTGCCCTCTGACGCTTCCCGAGAGTTATGGACGTAGGCCACTGGTGCCCTATATGGGGACTATGCCGACCCTATTTATAGCCAGGGCTCATGCGTTGAAGGTTTGTTCTTACTGCATAAACACATTAGATGCTTAGATAACCCTCGTCAATGTCATATCACACCGTTCTATTAGTAGCTTGGGACAATATCGTATCGCGGTATAGGGTACTACCCCTTGTCCTTGTTTGGTTGTAGGGGTAGTCCACTGTTTCGATGATGAGGTATTAGAACTTGTTACAAGTGGAACTATTTACTTTACTTGTGATTTATGACATAGTATTTTATATTCAGTATTATATGGCATGTTGATGTATCTTGTTACGTCCCTCTGAGGACCTGGTTATCTCGCCAGGTGTGTGTTTCGTGATTTCCTGCAGGTGCTCTAGCTAAGGCCATTCCTTCCTTCGTGGTGATTACTCTTGGATTCGCCATTGCTCTCGCTTGCTAAATTCTTTCCTTGTATATTTTTCCATATTTAATTTGGTTGGTAGTGGACTTTGTCTCCACCCAACTATGGTGTACATGACAAATTCAAAGTTACTTTTATATCATATTTTTCTTTGTGGATGATATTTAGTACCTTGGTTACTGCATTTTACAGCTTATGTATGTATACGAGGGTCCATATACTTCGTATATATACAGCTGGCATGATTACGCTCTAGTCCTACGTATTTGGGACTGGGGCGTTACAAACTGGCTCTATATGGACAGGACCCTATCATGTGATCTGGTGCCCCCATAAGTCAAGCACAACCCCTGTGCTCTACGACACTCTGAGACTACGTGTCCAGGCTTCCCACAATGAGTGCAGCCAATTACGGAAGACAGCTTCTGCTTCTGTTGTCGAGGGTACGTCGGTGTCGAGTGCTGGACCCACAAAACTATGGTCGCCCTCCTAGACGCACCAATAGTCAAAGCCCTAGTTGTCGGGCTGGTGCTGATGATTGGGATAACTGTCCATGAGGCCTCTTTCGACCCCCTACTCGGTCTACTATCCTCTTGGAGGTGTACTCATGCCTCCTAGCTGCTCGAAAAATAGCATCAAAGGTCTGATGCTCAAACTACTACACCGCTAGAATGATTTCTAGGTACATCCCCTGTTGGAACTGCTAGGCTCGGTCTAATTCAGTTGCCACCAAAGTGGAAGAAAACCGACTACGCCTTGAAAACTCGACCGTATATCCATCGACCGTTCTTCCTATCTGCTTGAGATTGCTGAATCTGGTCTTCAGATCTTACCGACCTACTGCATCAAAATACTTCGTCCGGAACTTGTCGCTGAATACCGCCTATGTGACAGTCGTCACCAAACCAACTGCTAGCATCGCCCACCATCTGCAGACTAAGTCCAATAACTGCAAGCACACTATGGCCACCTTCTCATCCTTTGGAATTCTAGCAGCCTCCAGGATAACCTCTATATCCTAAAGCTAAGCATTAGCAGCAATTGCATCTTCACTGCCGTCAAAGAAAGGAGGGTTCAGGCGCATAAAACTGTTAGCCGTATTGTTCCATTGATAACCAACTCTACCCATTGCATCTTGAACTGTCTGGTGTAGGGCATCGCCCCAACGATCTTGTGATGCAAGCAATTACTGGATGAGTCCAATCAGGGCTTCCTGGTTAGGATCTGCAGGCTGGACTGGCCGAACCGGTGGCTCTTGACACCCGAAAGGCATGACTCTGGAGGCTACCCCTGAGTGCTAGGCTTGGTCCCCAGGATGTTGCTGGTTCACTGGAGGCGCTCCGTCTGGCTGATCGGCAGGAACAGGAACAATGCCACCAGAAAAATGACATGAGGAACAATAAGGAACGACCATGATAGATCGGAAATATAACCATGTGATCAGGTCAAGATTCAGGAAGATTAGAAGGTAGAGATCAAGGACGAGTGCTGATTGAAACAACTATTCGGTAAAACCCCCATACATCTTGATTTACAAGGCCTACATGGGCCACCACTTATATCGTATCATACCCCAGAACCAAAATATTGGAGAGTGGGGGACAGAACAGCCAGCTGTGTACCTTGAAGTGTAACCCACCTTGCGATACGGTCACGGCTGTCTAGATGCATAGAGGTTTATCTACAATCCGTCAGTCTCTTATGGTCAAGAATAAGCCTAGTATCTCAATCTCATGCAAGCAAATAAATGTTACAAGATATTAGATCATCAGACATACAAAGTAAGGCATCCCAAATATTACATATTCAGATGATCATGAAGCTAGTCATACAAAATACGAAGGCTAGCAAGAGTTAAAGTCATACATGATCAACCCTAGGATTTGTCAATCATATTACAGCCCTTAGGCAGACAGAATATAAGTTTCAACACGAGCTAACACTTGCTCGGTGGCTAAACGCCTCAAAAGATTAATTTTACAATAGAGTGGAAGAGCAAAATAAGAAATCCACTCGTTGCCAGGGTTGCGTCTAGTGTTCACCATCTGGCTGGAAGACAGGTAGATCCACGAGCGCTACTCCGAAATCTGGCCATACAAAACCAGCTGGGACAGAACCCAGGAGAGCAAGTTCCACAAGGGAGGCTTCATTAAGGAACTAAAACCAGCATGCTAATAAACAGAAGATATAAATAGTGAACATGATTAAGTAACAAGAAGACAAGGTTAGAATAAAACAATAGCTTGCATTATAAAAACAAGAGGCAGAATATAATTCCTATGTTAACCACAAGGCAAATATTCAAGCACGGCCAATCAAGTCTTACAGCTTGCTATCATTAGCTAGCTAGGGTTATCACAGGCCTAGTTACTAATAATATGTATTTGAGATATTCCCGAGTCACAAGCCCTGCAGCTATCCAGGTTAACCAGGCGAGACTGCTTAGAGTTATCAAGAGTAGCAATATTCATTAGGTGACATGGAGTACAACACATGGAAGTGTGCTTTAGTACTTATGATTTCAAGAAGTGCCCTACAAGACAGTGGGCTGGAAAAGTGCCTTACTCGTCGGCAGGCTACAAGTCCACTCAGGTATGGCCGGGATAACGGGATCGCCTGTAACGGGAAAATCTTTCTATATGAACTACTTGATCAATCTAGTCATTAACCTAGTCAGATTCATTATGAATCCCTGACCATGGTAACTAGGAATCTATGTCATAAATATGATGCAATACAAGACATGTAGCTTGTACAGGCACAATCAAGAGAATCAACCATGGTGTCAAGACAAGAGTTACTTAGCAAGTCAAGATAGCCGTCGCAACAATGTTTCAAGATTATCATGTCATGTCGGGTTACTTGTTATTGTCAAGATTACTTGTCAGGAGTATGCCTCGATGCGCCACTATCAAGATTAAACAATGCTATATCAACTTGCTTATCATGTCAAGCGTGCTTGCCAAAAGTGCACCTCGACAGGCCACTATCAAGATTGTACCTGCCGTGCTCATGTCAAGTCTTTTAATGTCATGATCAATACTGGCAAGTCATATTGTGATCAACAAGTTATTGAGTCGGGTCATCACAAGATAGGTCAAGTACAAGTCACATGCAAGATCACATGCATATACATCAAGAACTAGGATAACATGCATGGGGGCAAGGGACAAGGGGTATCATGGCAACAAGTAGCGCTGGTCAACTAGCGCCAGGGAAGGACAGGTAGAGCCAAGGGGGACAGGTGGCGCCTAAGTTAGGTTGCGCCACGCTGGGGTATACTAGGTTAGGTTACGCCAGGCTGGGGTACGACAGGTCAGGTTGCACCATAGCCCGAGGGCACTGGGCTTGGTTGCTCAAAACTGAGCTGTGCGAGGTCGGGTTGCGCCTGACTCAGGTTGTGCCTGACTCAGGTTGCTCCTAACTCAAGTTGTGCATGACTCAGGTTTCGTCGCGCTAAGGAGCGCGTGCTGGGTCAGGCTTCGCCACGCTAGGGAGCACACGCTGGTCAGGTTGCGCCACGCTAAGGAGCGCGTGCTGGTCAGGTTGCGTCTGACACTGTTTTTCTTCTCCAAGCAACAAAGAAGAAGCCATAAAAACCCGAAAACTTCAAAATGCGAAAACTTGCTCAAAATATGTCCGAATTAGGACTTCTAAAGGTCTAACTGCATAGAACGAGATTTCCTACAGCCTGGGATGCCAAGTTCTAACGAGGCTTAGAATCAAGTAGAGAAGAGAATAGATCAAAACTAAGAAAAATAAGAAAAGATCAAAACTTAGATCTACAAAAATCCATCAATCAAAATCGAAAATGCCAAGTTCTAATGAGGCTTAGAATAAAGTAGAGAAGAGAATAGAAAAATAACTTGGGGGTCCATCATGAATCAAGTTGCACTTGCCTAGGGTTTCTTTGGTAGATGGGAGGATTAATGGAGAAGAAGAAGAAGTAAATGAAGAGAGAGAGAAATGAGTTGACTTATATAGCAACCCCCCTCATCTTAATCCAAAATAAACCAAACCAAGCCAAGCAAGGCCAAGATGAACCAAAATAAACCACGATGATCCATGATAAACCAAGAACAAGTCAAGAGTGCCAAGACCAAGCCAAGTTATGTTGAACCAAGTTGAACCAAATCAAGTCAAGATTAAACCAAGGCTAAGCTAAGCAAGATAAGTCAAAAAACGGGCCACCTGATAATTGTCAGAAATCCATATACAAATCCTAAAAATACGTATAACGGGAAACAGGAGTGACAACGTCAATAAAGTGGCAACCCCAGGAGAAGAGGACACAGCTCCGGTACGGTGAGTCCAGATCTAGTCGACGGATGGTGAGATCTCGAATAAAGTAGCCGAGCTGGACAATTCTGACAGAATGCTGGCCGGACACGATGATGAGTCGAAGGGGCTTCGGTGCTCTGGCTATGTAGCCCACGTCCTAACTCCTTCAGGACACAACAATGGTTTCTCCGGCGATTGGTGCTCTAGTGTCAGACATAGCGAGGTGGGGACAGGACATGGGTTTCAGTTAGATATAGGGTTTAGGATCTGGGTTTATAGCAGTGTCGTGTCGGGGTGACATAGGACACGGGGGTGTTGTGGGTGTAAACTGTGTCGGTGGACACAACAGGGGTAGGGGTGGACAAGCAAAATATCCGTGTCAGGTGGACACAAATTGTTAATGTAAGAAATAAATTTTAGTGGAAAGGACACGATTGAAAACGATCATTAGGACAACAGGAGTAATGATTTAGGAATAATAAATCTGCAATAATGATTGCTATTAATAATTTGACTAGAGTGGTCCTAAAAATTCTACGCACATGGGCAAGCCTAGAATATTCCAGAGGCTAAGGAATATTCTTGTAATTAATATTAATCTGGATTAATTAGTACTAAACCAGATTAGCTAATTAAATTCCAAAATGTTCCCACTTGACCAAGTGACTAGTCTTTCCATAATGGATTTCCTAAATAAGTAGTCAAGTTGAAAGGAATCACCAATATGCCATTACTATATTAGGAACAATATAATTAAACTTAAAATAATTCTAGCTAATTAATTAATCCAAAAATACTATTTTAATCAATTAAAATAATTATGTCTAACTATCAAATAAATTCTATAAAATATATACATGAAAATTATAGCAAAGTTTCTTTACGTAAATCATAGTCTAGTAAATCTAAATGAACAATTATAATTAGCTATCAAATAAATAAAGTCAAACTCATTTACAATAATTATAGATTAAAATCATCTAATGAAACAAAATATTCAAAAAATTATAAGAAAAGTAATAAAATATTAGAAAAATTATTAATCTCATTTATTTAGGAATAGAGGGGTTACAGTGGTTTATGGCTCAATGACGGAATACTGGACCTTGTCGTGACTCGAATTATTTATTTTGTTTTGTTTATTAGCTTATGATCATATGGCTTAGCATTTAGACTTGTCTTAGGTTGGACATTGGGTTAGGGTTTAGTGTAGCCACCAACCCCATCCTCTTGTATATATTCTCTTCCAATCTCTCTCCATGCACTCATTTTATTTTCTTCACCAACTATAAGCAAGTACATCTTGCACAAATGGATAGTCTATATTTCTTATTTTTATTCTTTTGATTCCTTTACATACTTTTAGCCTATATCTTGTATCATTAGATTCTCTACAACTTTAGTTCCAGACTTTTTCAATTTTCATGAACGGTTTGGAATAGATCTAAGTTTCTATTATAGGGCTTTCGGGTTTATCGAGGATTTGATCTATTAAACCTTAGTAATTCTGAAAACTAATTGTCCTATATTGTAGAAAATTTCATTCTATGTAATTTTGACCTTGAATCATTAGATTTGGATTCGTTTTGAAAATTTTAGGGCTAAAACAAGTTTTCAGCTCTTTCACGTCATCTTCAGTAAGAAGAACAGCATCTTGTGCATATTTTGACGCAAAGGTCCCTTTTTGTATGTATTTTACAGTAGATTCATTCCCGAAGCATATTTTTATGCAAATGTCCCTCTTTATGCGTATTTAGTAGCAGATTCATTCCCTACACGTATTTTTACGCAAGGGTCCCTCTCTGGGCAAATTTTGCAGCAAATTTATTTATGCGCATACTTTTACATAAGGTCCTTCCCATTGCGTTTTTTTTTGTATAGAATCTCTTTTGGTGCATATTTTTGTACGTTAGGCCCATTTTTTGTGTATTTTTGCACAAAATCAATTTATTGGCGTATTTTTGTACATAAGACCCCCGTTTGTGTACAGAATTACACAAAAACTCTTGTTTGTGTGCAGAATTATGCAGGGACACCTTTTTGTGTATAGAATTGCACATAGGCCCCTGTTTGTGCAAATAAATTATCTAGAGACCCTCTTTGGGGCTTAAATTGTGTAGAAGTCCTTGTTTTGTGTAGAATTGCATGGTGATCATATTTCTATGTATAGAAAGACTATCTTTGCTTGTTTGACCATGTTCCTGACTTGACTACCAGAACCCGTACTAGTAATATTCTAAGTGTATAATGAAGTACAATCTATATGAGTGCACTGAGGTGCGACACTCCATGATATCTGATCTTGTCTATTATATGTCAGTATATTTATGATTCCAGTATAGTCATGATAAATGGTCAGTAGTGTGGACGTGGTATGATGATTGTTGCTTGATGCTTTATACTAAGAATGAATCCAGATTTGGAACTTACGAGCAGATGTTGATTCATACTTAGGGTACACGTACTACGGTACGACATCTAGAAGGATGATCATGTGACTACAACATATGATTACAAAATCAATATAGGGTTAAACTAGGCAACTTGAATTGGTAGAAGCATTGGATAGGAATGAAATCTCGAGATCATGCATGATAAGTCACCCAGGCCTTGTCCTAACGTTCAGGTTGGCCACCACAGATACTGTATATCATCCACTATAGTGGAGTGCAATATCTGACTATTGTACTGAACCGAGCTAGCATCTTTCTGTACGAAAGTTGGAACTGTTACTGACTTAATTCAACCAGGTAGCCTGGCAAGGGACCGACGCTTGCTAATTACTGATTATTATTCTCTCTTACTGTTATATATATGATTTGACTAGCCCTGCTTGGAAACGGCACGATATGAGAATTCCTATATATAGCATTATTGGGACAACCCAGACAAACTATAGAAAGCCGTAGGATTGATTAGCCGCCTGTAAACTGACTTTCTTTTGATCTATTTTTTTGTTAGTAACATAGGACATGGATTATCGTGGTGCATGGTCCAACCCATGTCCCTGTTTGGTTGTTAGGTTGGGCCATTGTGCTACGACAACTATGAACCAATGTTATGACATAGAGTCTATAGCCCGATCATGGTCATAGGATGTATTTTATCACGACGCGATACGACATCCCTTGTCCTTGTTTGGTGTAGTGATGTCACATTGCCTCGATGATGAGATATATGACTATGCTTATGTTCTGGCCTTATTATATATAATTGGGTGTTATCTCATTCATTTGTGCACCCTTGCGGTATTTGATATTTGGGGCCTGGCCCTATTGGTTTAGTTTGGCCATATTTCATAACAGAAGATCCAACCTTCTACCTAAACCATAGTGTGCATAGGAGCATAGGCGTCGCGACCATGAGTGGGATTTTTTTCCACCACTTTGATATCTTAGATTTTTGTACTTGGCATTTAGCTACCGACACCTGTTAGTCGGTTGTTCTAGACATTTTGTTTTCTTACATAATTTTAATTAAATTAGACTGTAGCTGATTATGGTTATATACTATTGACTCTCTATGCTAGCTGACACTCGTAAAGCTAAACTCATGAATTATTTTGATGAAGCTTCGGGGATGCTTTACTACTTTTTCTTATATGATCATTAATTACTGCTTCTTGCTTTGATTGATTGAGATATAGATGCTCTATAAGACCATAGGAGACTTGATTGTAGCATGTATCCCCTTGTTTCTTGACAGCCGTAATCGTCGTATAACATCTTTATACCTCATACGCGGTACCTGGCCATGTTCGTCCCAGTATTTCGATACTAGGGCATGATAAGGTTTTATTGGTGGCCCACGTAGGTCATTTTTTCTGAATTATGGGGTATTATATTATAAGAGTCTCAATCAAACACAAATTCTCCTTGATCTCCTAATTTGTCTCCATTTTTCCATCTTGCTTATTAATTTAATTTTTCATCCCCGTTCTTTCTCATCCTATCTTTTGATATCTAGTATTTTCTCTCCATGGGTGCCTCGTTCTCAACATTTAGCGATGCTAGAATGGAAGAAAATCCAATAAAACAAGGTTTTACAGGGCATCCACAGGAAGCAGTGCCTTCTTCGGATCAAATTCATATTGAGTTAGTGACAGAGCCAGCAAAGCCAAAGCCAAAGCTTTCAAAAAATTTTGCACCTCCAGAAGTGCCGGTAGTAGTAGCACACTACAACAAATATTGTTAATCACGACACTTTATTGACGACACTTTCTAAATAAGTGCGTTAATTAATTTTTATCACGACACCTTGCTAAAATGTGTTATTGCAATATCATATTTATCATCATCTATGGCACTTTTAAAAAAGTGTCATAAACATATACTTTATAACACAATTAAAATGTCATCTAATATTGAATAACAAAGACAAGATTTATTTGGTGTCATCCAAAAATTATTTATCCTGCTGTTTTTTATTTTGGCGTGTAGTTCTTTCCTAATCAGCTCTTTCTCTTTATTTTGGTCTGCATATCTTTCTTTTCTTCTCTAAGCCAAGTTTGCTTCTCTAGAAATTTATTGTAACTTTTGAATCTTTCCATTCACCCCATCTCCATTGTCCTCACCCCTCGCACCTGACTCCTGCGTCGTTCTCCCCACACCATTCTCCCTTTATCGTTGCAATCCCGCCCTACTTCTCCTTTCCCCTTCCTATTTCTCTGAGCTATGGCAAAGTATTAAGCTCTGCATAGTCCGACCACATGCTCCTAGTGTTGAACCATCGATCATCAAGTTCATAGCGAGCCGATCACCGCTTTCTTCTGTGACAACAATCATTTTCGATCCCTGGCATTGTCACCTTTCAATTCTAGGTAACCTTTGTCCGGACCGGTCCACCTCTTTGTCCTTCACTGTGCGACAGGGACAATCGGTCCGCCTTACATAGCCAGACCCGATGTTATTCTGACCAAATCCCAATAGATCTTCCTCTTCGGCGCCGTCCTTAGGAGCCACGTCTTGCCGATTAGGAGGATTCACTATCAGATCCCGGTTGCCAACTTTAGATCTGAATGATGTTTTTGCGGATCTGCCACCTGGAGTAGAGTATTGGCCAAGTTGCTACTACGTTCATGAACGTGGCAGGTCGAGCCCAACAATGTCGACTCATGTCAGCGAGAGAATGGAAGAAGAAGAAGAAAAAAAAAAAAATTGGGTAAAATTTATCATTATATTATTTATTTTAGTTTATTTTGTTTCTATTTCTAATTTAATACGTAGATCGATTAGATTTGTTGTGAAAGACCAAAAATTTTGC
Source organism: Iris pallida (assembly GCA_029216955.1). Lineage (NCBI taxonomy): Eukaryota > Viridiplantae > Streptophyta > Magnoliopsida > Asparagales > Iridaceae > Iris > Iris pallida. The sequence goes on from JANAVB010024254.1 coordinate 370,057, forward strand.
TCATTAGGGATAATAAATATTTGGATCTAGGGTTTTTATTTTGTCTTATACGGTTATGTAGAAGCATGGAATTTCAGGACCAGAAATCCTATGCGGCAAACACTACATGCGCCAGGGAGCTCAGACGAAGTACTTGGCATAGCAAAGCAAAAGTATAGACATTAAAAGAGTATTTTCTTTTATATATAAAAGTCTATTACATGTCTCGAAAAAGCTGTACAAAGTAGAACTTCTACAAAAAGAGAAAACCCTAGGTCTACAGCCAGGCGCAGCACTCACCATGCGCTGTTTAACAGGCGCATCTCACTATGCGCTCTCAGTCAGGCATATCCCACCATGCGCTCTTAGCCAGGCGCATCCTTTCAGTAGCTCAGTTATGTGCATCCTCAGTTATGTGCATCCCATCAGCAGCTCAGTTATGTGTCGCCCTTCCAGCCAGGCGCATCATGAATGTCAGCATATGCGTCATCTAACGCTTCGACTAATGAAGCATTTATTGAACAGAACGAGGGTGGCAATCAACCCTCTAGCTGGAGGAAGAGCTCCCCAAACCGAGAAAGAGAAGAGCACCGCAAATCAACGTGTGGCCAGGGGAGGCTTCGAAAGAGCCTACAAAGACCAAGGAAGACCGCAATCGAAACCGCGGCTAAGGGAGCAGCTTTTAACACAACCAAAATGGGCAACACCCACTCTGACAGAAGAAAGAGCCTCCAAAGCCGTAGCACCGCAATTCCGATCTGCGACTCTTCCTGCATAACGGAGACGAGGCTCGAGCATCCCGATCTTTGGATGCTACAGGCACCTTCTGCATGCCTCAGAAGCCCTCGACTCCGACTTTTGGATGCAATAGTCACCTTCAAGTGCATCAATGAAGACAATACGTCGCATCCTCACCATCGGGAGCATCTCATCAACAGAATGCACTCGAGTAAACAAGTTCATTTCAGAAGGACGTGAGAGAACAAGAAGCAAACTCTCTCCATGCCACTATTTATAGGCCGGGCAAATCAAACCCATGCGCTAAGTGGCTGGCTCTCCGAATCTCGTACAATAAATTTGCATTAAATGGATGAACCTGACGCTTCGAATTTAGCCAAGTCAAAAATGGCTATTTAAAGCACTCGAAGAACGTACCAATTGCACAAAAAGACGTATCATACGGAGTGGATGCGCCGGTCAGACCGCGCATCACATAGACGCGTCGTTCAGCACCAAGCGCTTCACAAGCATGCGCCCCCATGCGGCCCATGCGCCAAGTGGAACGCCGATCGATGCGCCCACTCAACAGTCCATCACCTATCAAAAACATTAAATGCTGAAGTCCGACAGAGTTGGCAACACGTCTTCCGAGGACTGAACAGTTAAAAGCTTTTTCAGAAGACGAAGCGTCACCTACTTCAGCATCATCATTACTTTCCTTCCACGGTTACAGCCACGTGGCCGCCCAACCATCTTGCATGCAACTCGGCAGCCATGCGCCCAAATCTCTGCATGTGCCTCAGACTTTTCTCTAATCCCTAAAGACAGAAGTAAAGTCACTACTGAAGCTCTGCATGTGCCTCAAAAGTCGTGCGCCTCAGACTTTTCTCTGAAGTAAAGCCACTACTGAAGCCTCGCATGCGCCTCAAAATGCCATGCGCCCCGAATGGTTCGTGACTCCCACAGGTTACGAGCAAAAGTCTCCTCATGCGCCCAATCCCAAGCGCATCCTACCAGATCATTCCCTACCAAATCAGAAATCTCTGAGCCATAGGCTTACGACACGTGTCCTTTGACTCGATTCACCCAAGATCTCAGCAATAGAAAGATCTTTTCCCCTGCTACGTGCCAGCCCACAACAGTAGCATGAAGAATTCAACTCCTCAATCAGGGCGCATCGTCCATGCGCCTCCATCAGCAATCACCCGTGATATCCCCGCGTCCAGGCACATCCCACATATGTGCGCATGAGCAGCCAGCCTGCAGACTATAAATAGAGGGATCATTTCCTTCTCACATAGACGAACATACATAGACAGAAAGAGACATCGCACAACCATCGAGGCATATACAGACACTCAACGTCTTCTTCCTCTCCGCAAGCTCCAGCAGCCAGAGCAACTCAGACCTTCAGAGAACCGATAACCGTCGTCAGATCGTCAATGGAGTCAACGTATTACCACTCGCTCCATCGGCACAAGGGATCCCGATAAACAAAAGTGTACGCCTAGGACTACGTCTAAGTCCTACATTGTAACACTGTTTTGTTTGTATTGAAATTACATCAAAAGATTTTAATGGCAAACAAGCTCGCGACTCTGCTGGGGACCTATTTCTCCTCTACCGAGAAAGCTGTGTCGTAATCCGACGACGTGAAGGTGGGATCCTCCCACATGACGCTGGTCATACGCCTCAATCAACAGGCGTATAAGGAGTTCATTTCTGAAGGCAGTGCGAATCCTTCGAAGAGCCTGCCGAAGCCGAAGAAGACACGCCAAATCTGGGTACACAAGGTCGACGCCTCTGGCACCACCACTGAAGGGGATGTGCCGGTCCAGCCTTCCCTTTCTACTGACATCCTCAGCAACCAAGATGTGCCCACCGGTGCATCGCATCTCTCGGAGAAACGTGCGGCTGACCACATTCCCCAGCCATCTCCCTCTCAGACGAGGAAGATACATCGACAGGGCAGGGGCGCAGCTAATGCCCCACGCATTACCTCCGATGTGCCACAGAAGGTCTCTGTCTTTGACAGACTCTCTCGCTGTAGTGGCGAGGAGAATTTGGATTCTGAGTATTACGTGCCCTAGCGGCCTAGCACGAAGAAGTCCAAGGCAGCACGGGCCATGCGCCCCAAACGTGCTATGCCAGCAGCAAACCAGAAGCATGCGCTCAAAATCATGCGCGCTGCTGATGGTAAGCTGTATAAGGTTGACTCAGGTGCTTCTACCCTAGAAACGAGCCGACCTTCAAAGTCCTTGTCTCACTTGGGCGCACCTGTTGCGTTTGCAACTAAGTCGAGTAAGGCAAACCCAGTGGTCTTGAACTCCCGCGCCTCCTCTGGTTGTGCATCTTAGGTTCGTTCAAGTCACTTTAAATGTTGTTCTCCCACTACTGATCTGAGCGCCTGTTTGGTGTTGGATCAGGGGACGCAGCATTCACTTGACCACCCCGGCGCTTGGCCTTGCCATACGCCTGAAGGGGGTACGAAGGTGGCACTCTCCTCTAACGATCTACGTAACATGATCACTCACAAACGCCGATCAGGAGAGTCGATTGACAAGCACGACGCGCCTCTCACAGGGCACATTTGTGCTGTAGTCACCATCAACTGCTGTTGCAAGTCAGCAGTCCCACCAAGATAGACGGTATTCCAGCGGCTGCAATCATCGACACCCCTCCGACGTCGCCTCGAGAAGAAGGTGTCAACAAAAGAGGAGCCAGAACTAAAGGTTGCTTCATGCAATGTAATTTCTAACTCCTCGTCAGTCCGAAAGGCGACTGGCAATTCTTCGTCCTCGTCCAAGCGCCAGCCGAGGAAAACCAAGACAACTGTCTCGTCCTCCAGAGTGTTCGAAGGCACTCGGGGAGGAAAAAGATCATGGAGGAAGCTGGGGGTAGTCAAGCCCTTGTTGATCCTCCTTTCGAAGATGAAGGTGTCCTCCAAAGCACAGCGGGGGTGGATCTTCATCCTCGAGGCGAAGTCAGCCTCCCGGACGTAGCTGGGGGTCGTCTAGCCCCTGTGGATCTGCATCTCAAAGATGAAGAAGTCCTTCAAGACAGGACTGGGGGTAATCAGGCCCTTACGGATACTTCTCCCGAAGACGAGGGTGTCCTCCAAAACATAGTTGGGGGTAGTCTAGCCCCTGTGGATCCGAGTCTCGAAGACGAAGAAGTCCTTCAAAACAGAACTGGGGGTAATCAGGCCCTTGCAGATGCTCCAGAAGTCGAGAATGTTCTCCAGAACATAGCTAGGGGTGGCCAAGATGAAGCTCCAGGAGAGGCAACTCCCCTACAGGAGAGTGAAGCCTCAACCGATCCATCCACTTCCAGCCGTGTCATGAAAGTATACATGGCTGGGGGTAATATCGAGCCTGATGCGCCGCCAGCAGACCTCGTCCAATGCATGGATACCCTGAAGGGAGGACTCAAAAGCCTCTCTGCCACCATACAAATACTGACTCAAGCAGCGTTTGAGATACGGTCAGCTTTGGCCAGGACACCTTCTACCGGTCCCGACCCAGTGCCAATGGAGAGTCAAGTGTACCCCTTCAATGGGTATCCTTGGATACGGATCACCACGAAGCACCTCGGACGTCGGAGCCCTCAAATGCTCAACTCCAGGTGGTACCACCTTCCCCGACTCCCAGCTCCACGGAGGACGTGGTCGAGATGATCAGGGACTTGCGCGAGCGCTTTGAGTCCAAGAATAGACAAGAGGAGCGCCAAAAGATGGGCATCCCCCAACCTTATCCCTTCGAATGGAACAAAGTGGTTTATCCTCCTAAATATAAACCACAAACATTGATGCCATACGACAGGAAGGACTCTCCGCGTCGCTATCTGATGTACTTTTAGTCCCAAACGGGACATCTTCCAAAGGAGGATGCGCTACTCACCAGCATATTTGTCGGGGCACTGAAAGGAGTAGCGTACGACTGGTACTGTAGCCTTTCCGACAATTCCATATCTTCCTTTGATGACTTGACATGCCTTTTCCTCGACCGTTTCTACGATGGCAGAAAGGACATGACAATGGCGTCCCTCATAAAGATACACCAGAAGGAGAAGGAAACAGTTCGGGTATTCATTAAACGCTTCCGACAAGCCTGCTTCAGACTGCCCCGGAGCATACCAGAACATGTACTCCTCTCCTCCTGCAGCATGAACATGCTGCCTGCAGTCAAACTCTGGCTCAACTCTACTCCTCCTCCCGACTGGAGTTCCTTGATCATCGAAGCAGAAGCAGCAGAAAAGAAGGCGTCAAATGCTCGCCTTCTTGGAGTTAGTTTCCCTGCCTTTGAGGACAAGGGGAAATGGCCTGCAGCCAACAACCCCGGACGAGAGACAAAGGGGAAACAGGCGTTGACTATCAATGCCTCAAAAGGTGCATCAGCGCCTACTCAGAAGCCTCCACTTGCACCAAGGCCAAAGGAGCTTTATTCTTTCAACGATGAAGACACCCTGCAACTCTTCGAGATACTGAAGCAGGGTGACAAGATCAAGTTGTCGGACCCAAAGCGTCCCGACGAGGTTAGAAAAGTGGACAATCCAAGGTACTGTTACTACCATCGATTTGTCGGACACCCAACCAAGGACTGCTACGTCCTCAAAAACTATATCCAGCGCATGATCAATGCAGATGTTATCTTTGTCGACTACGAGGAGAAGACGGTTTCGGCCAACGTGTTGTCACTCCACTTCGGCACCTTGCCGCCAACTACAATACAAGATGGCGTTGTCCCCATCCCTAAGGCGACAATGGAGGTGGTCAACTTACCACCTACTCGTGACAACGTGAGTGGACTCATCCCACTCACCACATCTCGGGGAGAGATCTTATGGGTTCACCCTAATCTTGTCTTCGAGGTTACTCAACCGGAGGTACGCTCTGCCTCCAGAACCAAAGGCAGGAAAGATCAAGTCTTGCCGCATGGTCTCTTCCTCTATGGAAGAGGAACTTCTTGTACAGACGCGTTCACAATAGAATGCCCAACCCGACGAAGCTGCCGTCGAGGTGGTGCCTCCTTGCACCGTCCCTGCTGCCTAGGATGAGGGCCCATCTAAGCCCCCAGCAGCCAATAAGCAGAAGCATGTAGAGGATCGTTTCGACAGGCCTCTGTGAAAGGAGAATGCTTTGGGGCTAGCCAAGCCCCACAACTTCGACATACTGGCACAACTTGCCAGTACTCCTGCCCGCCTATCTCTGTTTGAGCTCCTTCGTCTTTTCAAAAGGTACTCGTGAAGCTCTCTGTGAAGCTCTGAAGGATGCTGAATCCTTCATCAGTCGGGTCAAGCAGCCTGTAGATCTTCAGACTACATGTGTGTACTGTCATTGTGCGGATGAGGTTATCCCCAACATAACCTTCACCAAACAAGTCACGCTGCTCAAGCACAACCGACACAACAGGCTGCTGTATTATACAGGGTATATCGGTTCTGTCAAGGTGAAGTAGATTCAGATTGATCCAGGGTCTTCCCTCAGCATCATTCTGAAGACGCTGCTCTCAACACTGGGGATCCCAATGTACCGACTAGCGCCTTCCAACACAACAATCAATGGCTTCAACGCTAGCAAAAGCGAGCCGCTAGACAAAATACGGCTAAAGTGCCATATCGGTAACCTCAGAACCGAGGTGACTTGCTATGTCGTGGATGCCGACGTCAACTACAACCTCCTGTTGGGTCGTCCATGGCTGCATGAGTACATGGTGGTACCATCTACACTCCACTAATATATGAAGTACGTGTCCACCAATGACATCATCCGGACGGAGTTCACGGACATTGACCCTTTCAAAGGGGTTGAAGCCTACTTCACTGATTCCACCATGTAGAAGTCACCTGACGAGGAGGAAGCCAATGATGCTGACGATGAAGCAGAAACGGCAGCAGAGTCGGACATGGAGCCTGATGATGACTCCCGACGCTCCTTTGAAGATCCGACTCAAAGGCAAACCGCCTCAGAAGTTGCCTCCCATGAACATCAAGCTACCCGGGAAATCACCAACTGCTCCAGGTAGCATATCTACGGAAGCTCCCTTGAAGATACGGCTCAAGGGAAAGCTGCCTCAAATATCGGCTCCTCTTATGGCAAAACTACAAGGGAAGGCACCAATCACCGGAGGCGCAGTGGAGGCACCTCTGAAGGTGCATCTTAAGGGCAAGCCATCGCAATCAACTGCCTCATCCAAGCTGCCGGACAAGGCCCACATAGCCCTCTCGGACCCCATGATCAAAGCTGTGGTGGATTCTCCCGATCCCATCCCAGTACTCACAGATGAAGAGCTAGGAGAATATATCTTTGCTGATGTAGATGCACCCTCTCTGGATAATGTAATCCCGTGGGATAAAATCTCGTGTTTCTTCAATAATAGAGTGTCTTTTAATTATTCTAGTCTTCCACATTAGAATGCCATGTATATATTAGATAATGCTCTACGGTCATTGCAAACACAAATAATGACCGTCCATCATGTAAATCGAGTAGTCCCGTCCAAAGGGGTCTGTTTTGTAGTCCCACCGCGGAGTCGAGACGAAGAATCCATCATCTTCGACAAAGTTGAGCGTCATCATGACCTCCCGTCACTCGAGCCAGAACCAGATACCAGAAAATACAAGTCTATCGGTACACGGACAAGGCAAAGTACCTCATCCAAAAGATGGGTTACGACCTACGAAGCAACAAAGGCCTGAACTACGACAAGGGTCAACGTCTCCCTCTCCGGCTTCCAACACCTAAAGGAAAGCCGCATGACTACTATCATCGAACTCGATGGGGGGTGGGCTATGTCACGCCACCGCCAACTCCAGAGGGTTCAGAGGCAGAAGAAGTAGAACATTCTCACTCGTCCGAAGCATCAACTTAGGATTCCGATACCAGTATCAGTTCAGTCTTCAAGAGAGTGCTATCAGCCAACATGACGTCTGCACAATCTCAAGAAGACGAAGGCAAAGACCAAACGCCAGAATTCTTCGAAGAAGAATCCTGGGCTCAATGCCTAGGAGAACAATGGGAGTCTCGTTTTGAATTACGCGAACCCCCTACCGAAGATGAAGTCGAGCAGATCGACCTTGGGGACGGATCTTCTTCCAAACCCATCTTCATCAGCAAAAGCCTAAAAGGAGAAGACTAAAAATCTTTAATCCTGCTGGCTAAAGAGTATATCGATGTCTTCGCCTGGAGCTACGAAGATATGCCGGGACTTGATTTCCAGATCGCGATGCATAGGCTTAAAATCTTACCTGATGCCAAGCCTATCAAACAACAACAGCGACGCTTTCGTCCTGACATCATGAACGCTATCGATCAGGAGGTAGACAAACTCTTGACCAACGGCTTCATCCGTCAAGAACAACACCCGGATTGGGTAGCCAACGTTGTCCCTGTCACCAAGAAGAATGGGATAATACGAGTTTGTATCGACTTCAGGGATCTCAACACTGTTTGCCTGAAGGACGAGTTCCCGCTTCCAATCACCGATATAATGATCGACAACACATGTGGCTTCGAACGCATGTCTTTCATGGATGGGTATTCGGGCTACAACCAGATCAAGATGTTCCCCGATGACGCAAAATACACGTCATTCAGGACTCCAAAGGATGTTTTCTGCTACACAGTGATGCCCTTCGGCTTGAAGAACGCTGGTGCGACATACCAACGAGCTATGAGCACCATCTTCCGTCAGCATCTTTGCAAAACAGTCGAATGCTATGTTGATGACATCGCAGTCAAGAGCCGTCTCAAAGGTGATCACCTACAAGACCTGAAGACAGTCTTCGATCTCATGCGAGCGCGTCAACTCAAGATGAACCCTGCTAAATCCTTCCTAGGGGTTTCTAGCGGAAAGTTCTTGGGCTTTATTATCACGGCAAAAGGCATTCATGTCGATCCCGAGAAGACCAAAGCCATCCTTGACATGGACCCTCCGAAGAACCTTCGAGAACTTCGAGGCCTGCAGGGGCGTCTGGCATACATCCAGAGGTTTATAGCAAACATTTTCAAAAAATGCCAACCTTTCGCTCAGCTCATAAAGAAGGGAGTCTCTTACGTTTGGACAGAGGAATGCCAAAAAGCTTTCGACGACATCAAGGCTTACCTGACGAGCCCGCCAGTCCTGGTGGCACCCGTCGTCGGCAAACCATTTCTCCTCTACGCCCGTGCCATGGATCATTCCCTCGGCGCCCTGCCGACTCTGAACAGCGATACAGGCTATGAGCAAGCTATCTACTACCTTAGTAGAATACTGATCGGGGCCGAACACCGGTACAACCCCGTTGAAAAGGAGTGCTTGGCGTTAGTATTTGCCATCCAGAAGACTCGCCATTATGTCTCGGGCCAGACAATTTATGTCATCTCCCGAGTCAATCCTCTCAGAGTTCTCATGACGACTTTTTAGCAGTACACCCCATCCCAGAGTCCTCAAGACTCTATGAAGACATCCCGGATGAGGTCCGAGAATCAAACGTCACTAAAGAAAGCTCCGTCTGGCGGATGTTTTTCGATGGCGCTTCAAGAACAGGCCCCAAAGGCCAAATTATCGCAGGAGTGGGGGTAGTCTTAGTCACCCCCGATTAGCTGGTCATCCAGCGTGCCTACTCCCTTTCGAAGCCGTGCTCCAACAATGTTGCCGAGTACAATACGCTCATCATGGGACTCCAGCTGGCGCAACAACTGGGGGTGAATCATCTGGAAGGCTACGGAGACTCAAAATTCGTCGTAAACCAGATCAGAGGGCAATACGAAGTTCGCCATGAAGATCTGATCCCTTACCATGAAGTTGTGTTGAACATCAATTCAACCTTCACCAAGTTCTTCATTGAACATATACCTTAGTTTACAAAATCTGGAGGCTGACGCTCTGGCTGGCCTCGTAGCCTCATTGGCAGCACCCCTCGGAACTCAACACTACGTCACGGTAGTTGGTCAAGACTTAGTATGTCCTAAAAATAACCTATGCTCACAAATGGCCCATGCCATGTCAACACGTGCTGGTGTTAATGTCCGAGACTGGAGGTTCCCATTTATCGACTTTGCTGTCTACAAAATTCTTCCAGAAGACCCGAAAGAAGCCGTCTCTGCAGGAGGTGCTCCCTTCGATTCTACTACGATACAGCTACTAAAATGCTGTACCGACGCTCCTACGATGGACTTCTCCTGTGATGTCTGTCCAACGAAGAAGTAGCCGAAGCCCTTCGAGAAGCTCACGATAGAACCTGCGGAGCCCATCAACCTGGCCCTAAGTTGCAGGATCGACTGCGACGCATGGGCTACTACTGGCCAACTATGGCCGCTGACGCTGTCGACTATGCTAAAAAGTACTATGCGTGCCAGCTTCAAGTAGACTTCATCCATACACCGTCAGAACCACTATATCCTATAGTCGTCTCTTGGCCCTTTGAAGCTTAGGGCATGGACATTGTAGGACCGATCACCCCTCCTTTATCGAGGGGACACCGCTTCATCCTAGCCATTACCGACTACTTCTCCAAATGGACAGAAGCAGTTCCACTGGCGGAAGTGAAGAGCTCTAGGGTGATCAGCTTCATCAAGCACCATATCATCTACCGTTTCGAGGTACCCCGAAGGATTATCCACGATAACGGTCCTCAGTTCATCAGTCATATTTTCAGCATATTCTGTGACAAGAATCATATTCAAAATGTGGCCTCAATCGCCTACAATCCGACAGCAAACGGATTGGTCGAGGCGTTCAACAAAACTATCGTCAGGCTACTCAAAAAGGTCATGTCATCCAATAAACGCGACTGGGACAAAAAGCTTGGCAAATGCCTTTGGGACTACCGCACAACGGTACGGACCCCGACAGGCAACACACCATTCTCCCTGGTCTACGGGAGCGGAGCGGTACTACCTCTCGAGATCCAGATACCCTTACTCCGTGTAGCAATCACAAACTAACTCACAGAAGAGGACAATCAACATCGTCATCTGCAAGAACTGGAGGCACTTGACGAAAAGCGTCACCTAGCTCAACAACGCATCGAACTCTACCAAGCCCGTATATTACAGAATTTCTACAAGAAGGTCAAGCAAAGGACTTTCCAAGTAGGCGACCTGGTTCTGGCAGTCAGGAGGCCAATGGTGTTGACTCACAAGACACCAGAGAAGTTCGAGCCCAAGTGGGAAGGACCTTTCATCATAGAGACGGTATACTCAAACGGTGCTTACCGCCTTGCTAAATCCAACGGGGACTTGTTCATGATACCCATCAACGGCAAGTTCCTAAAGAAGTACTACTCTTGACATCTTTTAGACATGTACTTCTACTAGGGGATCTGTGGATCCAATCATCAGGGCTGACAAACAATTCCCTTCCACAAAATCGTACGCTTTCGGAACCCACTGTTCCGTGGCATCATCCAGTAGAAGGACAACCACGTCCACATTACCTCTGAGTTGTTCCCTACGTCATATAAAGCAGAATCTTACACTCCGTAAGACTACGCTACCCATCAGGTTTACCACGTCCATATTACCTCTGAGTAAACATCTCGTACAGACAACCCATGCGTTGTTGTACATTGATCGCAGAACTTCCACGTCCACATTACCCCTGAGTAGTTCTGCGTATCCCCAGAGTCATTCCTACCACGTCCATAACACCTCTGAGTAGGAAGATTCCATCATTTGAATCCCATATTTGCCACATCCACATCACCTCTGAGCAAACATGTTGGTTCTCTCAAACTTATTATCTGTACCTAAAAACCAAGGTGCACAAAAGATAATAGGTCCACACGAATCATCAAGTTCATGACAGCAAAAATGAACACACCACAAAAACTTTGTATTCTTTATTTTCAAAAAAAGTAAAGAGTTACACTCCCAAGCAAGAGTTGCAAATACACAAAAAGAAGAGACTACAATCCCTAAACCTCCACGGGGTTGGCCGAAAGCTCTTCAATCCGATGCCTCAAGTCTGTCGCCCAAGTCTCCACAGTCGCCAGGACCCGGCATTCAGCTTCTTGACGCATCGCTTCTATGGCCTCAGGAGAAGTGTCATCCTCATCCTTCTAATCCAACTGTTGCCGCTGCTGAGCCAGGGCGGCGGATCTGGGCATCAACCTCTGCGATACTAGCATCCAACGCAGCTTGCAACTCCACCTTCTCCAGCATGGACTGAGACAACCTCTCCACCGCAGCTTCAGTCTCAGCTACATCGTGTTCCCAAACACCCATGGTGGCCTGATAAGAGGACTCAGTCTCAGTGATCAACTTCTCCTTTTCTGCATCTATCAGGACGGAGAGATCATTTCGCTAGATACGTTGAAACTCAGAAAGTCGCTGGTCCAGCTCGGCCACCGAGGCCTCCAGAATGTCGGCCATATGATCATGGCCCTGGTGGGAACGTATCAAATTGATATGAGGCAGTGCCAGAGTTTTTGCCGTTGAAAAGCTTCCATTGGCATCCATCACTGCCGATACGCCCCTCTGCAGCATCTTATACACCGCCTCGATGATGAACTTCACATATTCATCTGCATCCGCCAGCACCTGCGACGTCATAGTAGGAGTCGGATGAGCTACTCTAGATAGCGGACCAGAAGAAGGCCCGCCGGCCTAAACCTACGAGGCTGTAACCTCGGCATCAACAGGCTCTGCCTCAACAGGGGCTTGACTATTAACCCGGGGAGCTAAAAGAACAGAAGGAGCTGGGAGAGGCATCGATATCATACCCCAAGTAGAAGGAGCAACAGAGGGTTCTGCCAAACCCTTACCCTTCTCAAGTTCGAAAGAACCACCGACGTCAGCGACTACCTCATCCGTCCCCAACGCACTATCAGCAGACAGTACGGGACATTCCCTCCGGCAGAACAGTGAGATCAACACTTGCCTCCTGACTCAACCCCCTTGAAGTCAGGATTGGCGAACGACTCTCACTTTCACCATCAAATCCCTCCGCGGGGATAGGATCTGTCGTTTTCTCCCGGTCAGGAGCTACCTCAGCCTCAGCTGCTGAGTCTGGGGTAGGGCTCGGCAACGCTGCAACTGACCTCCCCTCATCAGGATAGGGAGGGGAATGAAACCTCTCTTCTGTTTCAATCATGTCTGTTGCCCCCACAGCAGGCTCACGCATTTCTGGAGGAACGTCATCTGAAGATGACGAACTCCACTCCACTTCTTCATCTGGAAGCTCCGTGTCTGCAGGACCCTCAACGTCCAAGGCCCCCACGGCGGCTTGCACCATCCTGAAAATTATTGCAACCTCAGTATCTCTTCCGACATAGTCTGGAGATACTAAAATCTCCGCAGGAACAACATCTTCAGGATTCTCCTCCATTGGAGACATTACCATCGGAGGAATGTGCTCATCAGAGGAGCTTGCCACCTCCTTCGGTTTACTGACGCCTGGTTTCGAAATACGGGTTTTCCTCTTCGACGATCCCTATAAGAAGAAAAGCATAGGTCACCAAAATGACAAGATGAGCCAGATTGCGGAGGACTCTTTACCTCAGCAGGGACTGATTCCATTGACGCAGCCTTTGGAGTCGTCACTTTCCTCGGCCGTTTCGGTACAGACGAACCGGCTTCTGCGTCAGCCCACCTCTTTCCAACAGGGGGATCTCTCACTGATGCTACAGCAGCAGCCCAATATCCTGCCAACTCCAGTGGACGATATGATCGAGCCGCTACAAACATATTTGTCGTAGCCTCAAGCTGAGTTCCAATGATGAAACTGCTCTCCCTATCATAATCAGGAGACACAGTATTCATGGTGTAATACAGCTTAATAGCCGAATACAGGATCTGTGGCCGAGGGTTGCGAACTGGCATAGTGAAACGAACACTCGTGCACCCGGCATTATAATATTGCCAGCCCCGGTCTCCATCAAGCAAACCGGCTTGGCAGATATGGCTCCAGATAGCACTTATTTTGGTTATAGTAGATCAAATTGAAAGGTCGGATACTTTGCAACCAACAAAAACCCTATTTTGGCTGAGTAATCGCATCTTCACCAGAGTCGTCCAAATCTTGGTCATCCTTGAAAGACAAAACTCTCCTGCAGACGGGGACGCCAGTGTGCAACCACTTCCTCTTGTAGAAGTAGCGGATAAAGGCGTCACCTTCAACGTGATCCTCCTCCGGGCCTGGGCTCATCACGTTCAGATGATATAGAATCAACCATCCCATCAGATAATGGAATGGTAGTTCGGCCCGGAGAAAGTTGTCGTTCCTACCTCTTCCATGGATCACATCCTCAGCAAAGGTCCTCAAGCCCCGCAACAGGTTACACACCATCGCAGGGAGGAGAGCCAAGGGGCGACCGAAAGCCAATTTCACTGCTAGCAAAATGAGGTTCCGGTGTACTCTCTCCACAGAACCAGATCCGCCCGCGAACACGCAATCCTGGAGCCATGTCATCAAGTATGCCGTCAATACTGCCTTAGATGACATCTGGTGCACACAGTGCCAGAAGCAGCTATATGCATTTTTGCCACTCTCATTTGAACGGGGAGCCCTCTCGTCTAGTCGGCTCATTTCGGAAGTAACTTCTGCAGGTTTCAGCCCTTGTGGAATCGTAAACCGAATCTTCGAGGAGTCTGTCAAATCCTGCTTGAAGATGTAATACCGCCAAGCCATCACATGAGGCTGAGACTTGCCTTTGTCCCTCCTTTGCATCAGATAATGATGGCTCGCCACCTCTTTGAAAATAGCCATCATCTTCGGGTCCTTCTTTTCCAAGACAAGGATCTCTTCGTTTGACAGGAAATATTCCTAGTACGGTTCCGAGCCCCAGGAAAGCTTGGATACCTCATATATCTCATGGAGAGCCAACCCCAACTCCCCCACTGGAGTAACGAAAGTGCCAGTCTGGGCATTGAACATTTTCAAGAGCGCAAGAAACATATGCTTATTGAGATCCACGCCAGCCTGTGTGGCACGGACAGTGGCCGTCAGCTCAATCTCTTTAAGCTCAGCCTTGAACTTTGACAACACCCAAAGATTCAACTCGTCCCACTTCGGCATGTGGTGACACCAACCTTCAACCCTAAAGCTATCTTTCGGATACATGACCCTCGATGTTAGCATCCGATTTGCAAAGGTCGAAGCATTTAAGGCAAAGGTGTCATTAGGGACCTCACTATAAAGGCTCTCAGGGCACAAAGTTTGGCAAATGAACGAGGGTTCGGCTCGCAAGGCGGCCAAGGTATCCTTTTGATTCGAAGAAGCAACAATCGAAAGAGTACCCCCCACTGCCCCTCCTTGAGAAGGAGTAAGTTTCCAGGACATCCTTCTCTTGGAAGCTAAACGGTAGAAGGCCGTCAACGGCAACTGGCGTTCAAGCTATCGCATATACAGAACCATGCCCTTCGCAGAGAAGAACCAGTCTTCTTTAATCTTCAGTATCTTCGCCTCGGTGGAGATCAGGCGATCATCGAACAAAAAGGTAGGTTTTAAGAAGGTCACATCCTCGGATTCAGCAGATTCCAGTTTACCGCTCTCCAGCATACTCTGGAGGAAAACCAACGACTGATTCTGGATTTACAGTATTCTTTCAGGAGGTTGATTCAGTAGGATAGCATCCTTCGCGGGGTTAATAACCTCCTCGTCGAAGTTAACTCCCATTTGACAAAGAGAAGCATCCAGAAGGACTTCATTCAGCAATAGGATAGTCATCAACACTGACACAACAAGAACAAAAGTCAGGCAAGAAGCTTTAAGAAGACAAAGGGTGTCAAGCAGCCTGGCGCATCACTAGGGTCTATACCCATGCACGTCAGCAGTGAAGCTTCGGCGCATCATCAGGGCGTAAACCCATACGCGTCAGCGGTAAAGCTTCGGCGTATCATCAGGGTGTAAACCCATGCGCGTCAGCGGTAAAGCATCGACGCATCATCACGGTTTAAACCCATGCGAGTCAGCAGTCAAGCTTCGGCCAATCATCAGGGTGTAAACCCATGTGCGTTAGCAGTAAAACCTCAGCGCATTATCAGGACAGAAGTCCATGCGCGTCGACAACAAAGAGTTAGAGCACACCATCAGCCGCGTGATCCAAACTCGTCTAAATATGGAAAAGACGACACCCACCCATCACTACAGGCCGAACGTCGACCGGAGTCACAATGGTGACAGGAACGTCCTCCTCGGCAAACTTCGCAGGCTCCTTTCCCTTGCCAGTACTGCCGTGAGGAGTCTTGGGAGCCATTTCTTGAAAGAAGAAAGTTAGGGTTTTTCAAAGAAGAACTCTAAAAGACAAAAGCAAAGAGAGAAAGAACTCTCTCTCTCTCTTCACCTAATACCTATTTTTAGGCTCAGTCGCACGTGTGAACCGATGAAAGTGTGACCTCAGCCGTCGTCTCGGGTTCTGCGAGGAGATAACTGCAAATAAATCCAAAAAGGTCATTATTAATCTTCTTGGTCATCGAGGCGTTATCATTTGTATTAACTGAGAGGAACATGCACCCCATCACTGATGTACGGAGTATCCATGCGCCCGAACAGTCATGCGCCCCAACCACCATGCTTCTTATTCAAAGTATTCCAAAACTTGACAAAAAGTTTTGAAAACTTTGAAGGGGGTCTTGTAGAAGCATGGAATTTCAGGACCAGAAATCCTATGCGCCGAACACTACATGCGCCAGGGAGCTCAGACGAAGTACTTCGCACAGCAAAGCAAAAGTATAGACATTAAAAGAGGATTTTCTTTTATATATAAAAGTCTATTACATGTCTCGAAAAAGCTGTACAAAGGAGAACTTCTACAAAAAGAGAAAACCCTAGGTCTACTGCCAGGCGCAGCAGTCACTATGCACTATTTAACAGGCGCATCTCACCATGCGCTCTCAGTCAGGCGTATCCCACCATGCGCTTTTAGCCAGGTGCATCCTTTCAGCAGCTCAGTTATGTGTATCCTCAGTTATGTGCATCCCTTCAACGGCTCAGTTATGTGCCGCCCTTCCAGCCAGGCGCATCATGAATGTCAGTATATGCGCCATCTAACGCTTCCACTAATAAAGCATTTATTGAGCAGAACGAGGGTGGCAATCAACCCTCTAGTTGGAGGAAGAACTCCCCAAACCGAGGAAGAGAAGAACATCGTAAATCAACTTGTGGCCAGGGGAGGCTTCGAAAGAGCCTCCAAAGACCAAGGAAGACCGCAATCGAAACCGCGGCTAAAGGAGCAGCTTTCAACACAACCAGAATGGACAACACCCACTCTGACAGAAGAAAGAGCCTCCAAAGCTGCAGCACCGCAATTCCGATCTACGGCTCTTCCAGCATAACAGAGACGAGGCTCGAGTATCCCGATCTTTGGATGCAACAGACACCTTCCGCCTGCCTCAGAAGCCCTCGACTCCGACTTTTGGATGTAACAGTCACCTTTAAGTGTATCAATAAAGACCATACGTCGCATCCTCACCCTTGGGAGCATCTCATCAACAGAATGCATTCGAGTAAACAAGTTTATTTCGGAAGGACGTGAGAGAACGAGAAGCAAACTCTCTCCATGCCACTATTTATAGGTCGGGCAAATCAAACCCATGCGCCAAGTGGCTGGCTCTTCGAATCCCGTACAGTGAATTTACATTAAATGGATGAACCTGGCGCTTCAAATTTAGCCAAGTCAAAAATGGCTATTTAAAGCACTCGAAGAACGTAACAATCGTACCAAAAGACGTGTCATGCGGAGTGGATGAGCCGGTCAGACCACGCATCACATAGACGCGCCCCTCAGCACCAAGCGCTTCATAAGCATGTACCCCCATGCGGCCCCATGTGCCTAGTGGAACGCCGATCAATGCGCCCACTCAACAGTCCATCACCTGTCAAAAATATTAAATGCTGAAGTCCGTCAGAGTTGGCAGCACGTCTCCCGAGGACTGAACAGTTTACAGCTTTTTTAGAAGACGAAACGTCACCTACATCAGCATCATCATTACTTTCCTTCGGCGGTTACTGCCACGTGGCCGCCCAACCATCTCGTATGTGCCTCGGCAGCCATGCGCCCAAATCTCTGTATGCGCCTTAAAAGCCATGTGCCTCAGACTTTTCTCTGATCCGTGAAGACAGAAGTAAAGTCACTACTGAAGCTCTGCATACGCCTCAAAAGCCATGCGCCTCAGACTTTTCTCTGAAGTAAAGCCACTACTGAAGCCTCGCGTGCGCCTCAAAAGCCATACGCCTCGAATGGTTCGTGACTCCCAAAGGTTACGAGCCAAAGTCTCCTCATGCGCCCAATCCCAAGCGTATCCTACCAGATCATTCTCTACCAAATCCGAGATCTCCGAGCCATGGACCTACGACACGTGTCCTTTGACTCGATTCACCCAAGATCTTAGCAACAGAAAGATCCTCTCCTCTGCTACGTACCAACCCACAACAGTAGCATGAAGAATTCAACTCGTCAATCAGGATGCATCGTCCATGTGCCTCCATCAGCAATCACCACGTGGCATCCCCACGTCCAGGCGCATCCTACATATGCGCGCATGAGCAGCCAGCCTGCATACTATAAATAGAGGGATCATTTCCTTCTCACACAGACGAACATACATAGACAGACAGAGACATCGCACAACCACAGAGGCAAATACAGACACTCAACGTCTTTTTCCTCTTCGCAAGCTCCAGCACCCAGAGCAACTCAGACCTTCAGAGAACCGATAACCGACATCAGATCGTCAACGGAGTCAACGTATTACCACTCGCTCCATCGGCATAGGGCACACAGATAAACAAAAGTGTACTCCTAGGACTACGTCTAAGTCCTACATTGTAACACTGTTCTGTTTGTATTGAAATTACATCAAAAGATTTTAATGGCAAACAGGTTAGATGTTAGATATTGTATTTATAAATATAACTTTTCATTCGATATATTATTAAATGTAGTAGATCCAGATCAGAATGTATATTAATGTTTCCGAAATACTTTGTCATCTTGAGCATTTTCCACAAAATTTAAAGATCATTTGCATATCTGAAAGATTTTTTAATTTGTTTCTACTATGTTTATAAATCTTTTTTATCTAGATATCGTACAAATGAGGCTCAGTATGCATTCCTGTGGTTTGCCTGCTCTTAAGTGTCAGTCGTATGCTTTGAGTTTTATCGATGTCCAAAATCTTAATATGCTCTCTTAACTACAATATCAATAGTATATCCATAGAGACTGTCATTTATGTGCTTAAATAATATCAAAATATTCTCAAAAAAATAAAATAGACAAATAAATTCATGTAATGTTTTTTTTAAAGCTTGTAGTCTGCATATCCTAGGCTCTTACCAGTTTTTATTTTGCTGACATTTCAAAACTTTTTGTCCTGTAATTTGTTATTCTTGATTGTAATTGAATATGGAAAGGAGCAGTACATTTGAGAAGAACTAAATTGTTGAAACGTTTCTTAGTTTGATGTGAATTGCTTGATTTATTTGAGTGTTCAAATCATGTCAGTTTGTTTGCAGAGAAGTATGTCTTTCTTTCTATACAAAAGGTATTCAGTCGTTGTGCACCCAATTTTTTTATTTCTTTACTATTTGTTAGGTAGATTTTTGTGACAAAAGTATACCTGTGACATTACAGAGACTGGCTATAGCGTGGTAAGGCTTGGCACTTGTGCTGGAGGATGGATATTAGAATTATGTAAACTATCTCTTTATTAAATAGGGGTAAGGATGTGCAAAACTTGATGCTCCATATGCTGCACTAGTAGGAGCCTCATGGATTTGTGTAACACTCCATGAGATATTTATGATATTAATAGATATTGTCTAGGTTATGGAATGATATGCATGTCTTGTATCGTTTGCTTGTTTTGCGTCTCTTATCTTGTTGTATCGTGTATCTTAAGATACATCATCCCATAATAAATTAGATAGAGAACTAATATAATCTTCTTATCTTAAATATGGATAAATTTAACAAATTGAGCAATATAAAGGAGCATTGCCAAGCATAACTAGTAGGCTTATGATAAAGTTGATAATTAAGAGCAAAAAGACAATATAACATTAGCATTTCAAGATGGTATTATTCATTAGTATCATTGCATCGTAATACTTGTTTTTGTTGTATATTACTACGTTATAGTTTTTAAAGAATGTAAAAGTTATGAAAGCCCTAGAAAATGGTTTATAAAAGCCCTCTAATAGAAAAACTAAAACACAAAAAATGATGCTAACCCTAATTTGGTGGAGAGAGAAGTAAATGCTAGGACTAACTGTTATTATCTCAAGAAAACAGTTCTTCCTATTTATAACGACCAAGAATACAATGATACACTTAATATACAAAAGAGTTTAAAAAGTTACGTATACAAAGATAAACTTATAGACTATGGACTGTAGAGAAAGTACAAAAATGAGAACTTGGTCTATAAAATATTTGACTAGATCTTTGAGTAAATTTAATAAAACCAAATAACCTAATAATTCAAAAATAGAACCTATCTATATTCATCCACAAACTTGTAATTTAGATTTTATTTTTCTTTCATATTTATATATTTTGTTATATGCAAATTTAGAGTCACCAATAACCTCTAACTGGTTATCATTTACCATTCCTGAACATTCATCTGCAAAAGTAGACAAAAATGAAATGATCCAAATGTTCTATTATGAAAACTTAATCTAGTGTAAGGTCCTATTTGCACAAAACCTGATTAACACGGTTGATGTACCTTTTTCTCATATGAAATGATTCAAATACCTATGAAGTTCTTGTTATTGTAAGCAAATTTCTACTCTTTTATATGTATATTATTCTCTCTCTATAGTTGTATGCTATTTGTAGATGATATCATTCAGCATAATTGTGCTATACTCATTTTCTGTTTGCTTTTTCTTCTAGGCATGTGTTGAACATATAAAGTCATGGTCTGGCCCTAATGCTGGTATCGTGCTGGAGGCCATGATAGAATCCAACATGAACAAAAAGGTAAAGATAATAATTTTGGTAACGTCTGATTATTTATCTACGATTTCATGTTATGCATAGTGACTACTAGATAATAGAGAATGTTGATACATATTATGTTTCCACCAATACGATCATATAAGACTCGATTGCAATAGGCATGTACATTTCATAACTGATAAAAGAACATTTTATACTCCTCTTGGATACTTGTAATGAGTAGATGGATTCTCCTAGAAGTCATTAGTAGGATATAGCTGAACAATATACACCAAAGTTACATTATAGGGATATTTATCCAATATTCTTTCAACCGACTTTCTTCTTTTGTTAAGTTAAATTGAGATACATAGGTCATAGATAATATAGCCAAATATGTGACTTTTTTTATAAAAATTATAGTTTTTTAGATGCCCGACGATACGCACAGGACTTTGTGTGTGCTGCATTTCATGCCTACCCACTGCCCCTAACTCCCACCAAATAAATGGAAGAAATAATATGTCCCCTTGGCTCGATCCATTGATCTTTTGTAACCCAGCCAGTGTCTTATACCTTTCCTCGGTAACCACAAGAGACACTCGAGTTTGATAAATATTCTGCTCATTATGTAATTTATTTGTGACATTTATCTTATCTGTTTAGTTTATCATCAATGGATGACATCTTAGAAGGAGTGGAGGTAAATCCTGGAGGATCTTCAATGACGCTAAAAAATGTTCGAAGGAATCTTGTTGAAGAACATTATTGTCGCTTGTCAGATAAGAAGATAGAAGTATTACATACTATTAGTAAGTGTTGGCCCATACAGCCATGGTCAAACCGATTTCGATAATTGATTTAAAACATCGACATTGATATGAAAAGAAACAAAAGATCGTAGATTTGTCCCAATTAATTTTTCTACTTTATTCTATATTTCTTTTACTGAGTCTAGAAAATTGTGCGTCGGGATCACTGGCAACTTGGAAGAATTTCCTGACTTAATTCATATTCCTTGACCCAAAATAATACCTAAACTTTTGTTTTTCCACAAACTCCATAAAACCAAAAATGATCTAAAATCAGCCTAAACGAACTCGGCCAGAGTTCTGCCCGAACTCGGTCTAGTCAAATATCTCCTGGTCAGCAGCTAATACCTATTCTTTTGGGTTGATAATGTTCAAAATTATGAACATTGACCCTACCAAGTTCTGTCCAAACTCTGTCATAGAAAAACATATAAATAGAGAAGAATTTCATATTTTTATTCACTCATTCGTTATTCACCTTCTCTATCAATTCTCAAGCCTTCCTATATACTTAAGAGCTTTAATCTTTATATTTCCAAGACAACTCCTATTCTTCTAAGTGTCGATGGTTTTCGATTAGGAGTATTCGAGTTATACAAGCTTGTAGTATAAAAGCTTTCTTTCATAAAGTTGTTGAAGTTTGATTATGGGCTTCGAATAAAAATACGACGGTGTTGAAGTTGGCATATTCTTCGGAGAAAAACATACGATGTAATATGTATTAAAAATAGTAGATTATAGCATGCAAGAGTTCTCGCGAACTGGACTAGTCCTCTCAGAAGGAAACCAGTATAAACTTCACTATTTGTGTATTACTTTCTTGCCCTATTTACTTATTATTTTATTTTACTGTATTTAAGTATTTATATATAACTGTCTTTGCCTGCTTAGTTTTTAATTAGGGAATATTATTCTGTTGCACTCAATTCACCCCCTCTAGAGGTGCCATCGATTGTACGATTGGTTTCGGAGCACGTTTTCTTTCTAGTTGGATTTAATCTCTTTTGAGATATGGCATCATTATATACAAGCAATAGGGAAGGCCAATCTACAATTAGGCCACCCCTATTTGATGGTACAAACTACACGTATTGAAAGACACGTATGAGCTTTTATCTTAAGTCTCTTGATTTTGATTGATGGTCGATTTTTATGAATGGTTACGAGAAACCACTACCTATTGTGGTAGATGGTAATCTTGATGCAAAAGCTGTTAATGCTTTATTCTGTGCAGTAGATAGAATCGAGTTTAACAGAGTATCAACATGTGTCACGTCTTAGGAGGTTTGGAAACCTCTTGAGGTAGCGCATGAAGGCACTTCACAAGTGAAAGAGTCCAAAACCTTACGACTAACACAAGAGTATAAGGCCTTCAAATGAAGCCTAATAAGACTATTATAAATATATTTACTCAGTTTCTATATATTGTTAATCCTCTATCTTCCTTTGAAAAAGAATACAACAATCATAAGATGATTTGGAAGGTATTTTGTGGGCCAACCAAAAACTAAAATCCTAAAGCAACGACCATTATTAAAGGAAATGATCTCACAACGATGACTCTTAAAACCTTTATGGGAAAGCCTATGACACATGAGCTGGATCTTAAAGATTTCGATGAGCCAGCACCAAAAAAGAAGGCTGTAGCATTCAAAGCTAACCATAAGACAACCTTCGATAACAAAAGTGAGACAAATAGCTCAGACAATGAGCAGATGGCCTAAATGGCAAGGAAATTTAGAAGATTCTTTATGTATGAGAAGTCAAGCAAGAAAAGGAAGCATTCCAGAGATGATAAAGAACTAATTTGCTACAGATGTAAAAGAATAGGTCACATCAAGAAAGATTGTCCTGTTGTAAGAAAGGAAATCAGGCATGATCAGTCAAGCAAGAGAAGAACGTCGACTAAAAACTATGCTAATACGAGTATCTGGTGTAAAAGCGAAGCGAGTGACTCTGAAGAAAAAGTACCTCGTAACACAGTAAATCTCTGCTTTATGGCAACATATCTAAGGTAATATTGAATCCCCTCTCTGAAGAATTCACATTTGATGAACTATCTGATGCCTTCACTGATCTGTTAAAAGAACATAATAAAATGATGGATTTGTACAAAAGCGCCAAAAAAGAGCTGAAATTTGTACAATCTGAGTTTTCTAAACAATCTCATATGCTAAATGATATTAGAAACTCTTCTAGTAACACGGATGAGGTTACTTCTTTAAAACTGAGTATACATGATGATCATGAAAAGCTTGAGAAAGCTAATCAAGAAAATATAAAACTTAGCGATCTCTATGAACTAGAGAAAAAGAAGTACAACATTGCTGCTCAGAGAATAGATGTAGTCATGGCTAAGTACAGTGAAGCCTGTGACATCTCTAAAAAGTTAGAGATTAAGCTGGGAAAACAAGTTGTTAAACCTGTAGCTTAAGTGAACACAAGTCACAAGGCTAAGCACAAACACAACACGACCAACACTTCTAGAACTACTAGAAGCCATTCATATATGTATACCTTTCAACACAATAAGAAAACACACTTCTTCAAAAACACATATAAATGATCTTCGAACTACACCTAGCAATAACACTTTTGCTACATGTTATTTTGTGGTATAAATGGACATGTGTCACACCAATATATGATTAAGAAGCTTGTAGACATGAATGTGTATGTTTGGGTTCCAAAAGCTAACAAATCAGGACCCTCAAGAAAGTAGGTACCAAAGGTTATATCTTTAACTTATGTTATAGGTAGACCTTCCTCCACCCACTAAAAGCAAATGGTTCATCTATAGTGGTTGCTCCAGGAATATGACAGGTGATGACACATTGTTTGCAACTCTATCGATGAAGAAAGAAGGTTGCGTCTCCTTTGGAAATAACCTAAAATGACATATAATTAGAATTAGCGACATAGGTACTTCTCCTGCGCCTATTATTAAAAATGTATGCATAGTAACAAAATTAAAATATAACCTGCAAAGTTTTAGTCAATTGACTAGTCATGGTTAGAGAAGTAATTTTGTTAAGAATAAATATTTTGCCAATGATAAAATTTCTGGAATCATATCCTTTGAGGGAATAAGAGTGGATAATATATATGTATCATATCTGTCAGAAAGTACTAACAATACAGGAAAGTGTTTGTTCACAACACAAAACGAAAACTAGGTATGGCATATGCGTCTTGGACATGCAAACATGGATACTATTACAAGATTATCCCCAAAGAAACTGGTATAAGGCTTACCTGATATCATATTCAAGAAAGATATAGTCTGTGCCAAATGTGAAAAGAACAAGGCATCTAGATCATCTTTCAAATCGATAAACGTTGTAAGTCCCTCTAGACCACTGCATTTATTACATATGGACTAATTTGGACCAAGTAGAGTCGCTAGTCTTGGCGGTAAGTTGTATGCTTACGTGATAGTTGATGACTATTCATGGTATACTTGGGTCTACTTTCTTGCAAATAAAAATAAGTCCTTTTTCCGAATTTGTGACTTTTTGTAAAAAAAAGTACGAAATGAGAAAGGATTATAATTACTCGTATACGAAGTGATCATGGAGAAGAATTTGATAACAATGACTTTAAAACTTGCTGTGACTCAAATGGTTTATCATATGAATTCTCTTGTCCCAGAACTCCTCAATAGAATGGCGTTGCGAAAAGAAAGAATAGAACTCATGTCGATATTGCCAGAGTTATGCATAACCAGCATAATCTTCCAAATTATTTTTAGTTGAAGCAATTTATACAGTATGTCATGTTCTGAACAGAGTTCTTATTAGACCAATCTCTAAAAAGACTCCATAGGAACTATGGTTGAATAGAACTAAAATCAGCTATTTTAAGGTATTTGGTTGTACATGTTTTATCTTGAATACTAAGGACAACTTGGAAAAATTTGATGAAAAAGCTGATGAGGGCATATTCTTGGGGTATGCTGCAAAGAGCAAAAGATATAAGATATTTAACAAAAGATCACTTATGGTTGAAGAGTCAATAAATTTTACATTCGACGAGCTGAATAGTCAACACAATAACGATAGTGACAATGAACAAGAGAAAACTCCCTCAAATAGAACATCCGAAGATACACCATCCTCCTACCTGGTTGTCGAAATGATTACGGTTTACACCAAATCATCCAGAATAACTGGTAATAGATGATGTATCAAAAGGTGTAACTACTCGCTCAAGCAAAAGAGATATAGTTGCTAATATTGCAGTTATTTCCAAAATAGAACCTAAGAATGTTTTAGAAGCATTTAATGATAAATTTTGGATTTCTGTAATACAAGAAGAACTAAACCAATTTGATCGGACTCAAGTTTGGGAACTCATTCCCAGACCTATTGATCATCCGATCATTGGTACCAAGTAGGTATTCCGAAATAAGTTAGATAAGAATGGTTCAGTCACACGTAATAAAGCACGTCTAGTAGCTCAAGGCTATAATCAAGAAGAAGCCATTGACTATGATGAGACATGTGCTCCAGTTATGAGACTAGAGTCCATTCGTATGCTTTGTGCTTTTGTAAGTTTTTATGGTTTTAAACTTTTTCAAATGGATGTCAAAAGTGCTTTTCTAAATAGATTTATAAAAGAAGAATTTTTTGTAAACCAACCTCATGGCTTTGAAGATTTAAAAATTATGATCACATATTCAAGCTTCGCAAGGCTCTCTACAGTCTCAAACAAGCATCTCGTGCATAGTATGAGCGCCTTAGTTCCTTCTTGCTTGAACACGAATTTTTAAAATGGAAGGTTGACTCTACTCTTTTCATAAAATATTTAGATAAAAATACTTTATCAATATAGATATATGTAGACGACATAATTTTTGGATCAACAAATGAGATGCTATGTAACGAGTTTGCTAAGTATATGTAGAGTGAATTTGAAAGGAGCATGATGGAAGAACTAGCATTCTTCCTCGGTCTACAAATCAAGCAAAGTTCACAAGGGATATTCATCAACCAAGTAGAGTATACGAAAGATCTGGTGAAGAAATTTGACATGGATAATGTCAAACTAATCGAGACTCCTATGGAAACGTCTACAAAGTTTGATATAGATGAAAGTGGTATACCAATTGAAGTGCACAGGTACAGAGGTATGATTAGTAGTTTACTATTCCTAACTACTAGTCGACCAGATATTATGTTTTATATATGCTTATGTGCTAGATATTAGGCTTGTCCTAAAGAATCACTTGTGAGCGTCGTTAAGCATATCCTGCGATACCTTAAAGGTACTTTGATGACTGGTCTTTGGTATCCCAAAATTGGCTCGTTTGACCTGATAGGTTACTCGAATGCGAATTTTACTGGATGCAAGCTTGATCGTAAAAGTAGCAGTAGCGCACATCATTTTTTAGGAAAGTGATTAATCTCCTGGTTTTCTAAGAAATAAAATTTTGTTGCATTATCAACAACCGAGGCTGAATATATAGTCGCAGGACGTTGTTGTGCTCAGATTTTGTGGATGAAACAAACTTTGGAAGACTATCAATTATCCTTTAACCATATCCCCATTTACTGTGATAACACTAGCTCAATAAATCTTACGAATAATCCTATATGTCATTCTCGCACTAAACATATAGAAATTAGACATCACTTCCTTAGAGACCATGTTTTACAGAGATATATTAGTTTAGAATTTGTTAACACTGAGCATTAATTAGTTGACATCTTCACTAAGCCCCTGGCTGAAGATTGTTTTAACTTCAAATGAAGAGAATTAGGAATTTTGGATGTTGAAGTAATATAATTAAATGTTAATTAATTAAGACTCATAAATATGTAGAAACTATTTAGTTATAACCCGAAAGGGCCCTTCTGTCACACAGCTGTAAATAGCCTAAAACGATAAGTGTACTAGTCTTCGGACTACCGCTAGCTGGGATCTAGCCCCTACAGCTAACCTGAAATATTCTAAATGGTTTATATATTTTAATTGATTAATATTAATTTTTTTTATCAACACAAATATTTCTAATTAATCTTTGCATTTATGTTAAAACTCATATTACTTTCTTTTCAATTTTGTCCTGATTACCCATGGACGGAACTCGGTCAGAGTTCTAGCCGATCTCGGACCGAAGTCGGTCTGGAAGAATTAGAACAAAAGGTGGACAGTCGGGTTCCCCTCTATTTAAACCCCTCAAATCATTATCTTCTTTACGAAACCAACCGAGAATACCACCGAAAACCCTAGCCTTCCTATTTTTTCTTCCTCCAAGCTTCTCAACACTTAAGATCTTGGATTCAGAGCTTTCTTAACATTCTCTTCCATAATTCTCCTTCATTTTTGGTATATATCAACTCTTTCCATATTTTTTAATTCTAATGGCTCCAAAAATTCCTTCATCTTCCAAAAATAAGAGAAAAGTTGGTTAAGCTGAATCCTCTATTTGTTAAGAGGCGACTTCATTTTCTTTGTTTAGCCCCGCCATGTCGGAAAATAATTACTTTGATGATTTTATTTTTGTGTCACAAGATGCATCTAATGAATAGTTTAGTAATTTTTATCAAAGAAAGATTTATTTGGGATGTCCTATTAACTTTACCTTGTTTTCTGACCACACCAATGTCTTTAAACACTTAGAATTACTTGATTTAGTTCAAACTCTTTTTTCGATTTATTCAAATGCTATCCGCATATTTTAATACAATCTTTTCGTCACAAAGGGCGCAATTAAATCAAAAGTTGGCAGAATTGACATCGAGTTTGATGCTGGTGATTTGGCAATCATGCTTCATATTCCCAATACTGGGGAAGCATTAGTTGATATAACCTATGTGTAATTTCTAGTTGGTACAACTTTTGACTCTTTTTGTGACTCCTTATGTGCACCTAACTCTCGCCCCAAAGATACTCTTCACCCTAGACATTTGAACAACTACTTCTATGATCTCCATAGGATGATATTTTCTGCTACCCTTCTAAAGATTACTTTTACATATGAGATTTCTTACATGGAACTTTCTGTTATCTATCATCTTCACTTCCATGTCCCCTTCAGTCTGCCTAAGACTATCATCGTCACCAAGAAAAAGTTTTGCAAGAAACCACGACACTATGCGATGTATCTACCTATCATATTTCAGCACTTTGAGGTCACTTTGGATGACTGTGCTCAAGAAGCTCCTCCTACATATCTTCATAAGCATCGTCGAGCTGCTTCCATTCCTGTAGTTCAGGCTCATCCTCCGACAGTTGATACATCAGTCGATACTACACATCCGTCTCATCCTTCCGTTGGTGTTACCCATGAGTCCCTTCAGGCTCTGATGTTGGATCAGTTTTGAGCCATAGACTTCCGTACCACTCTTCAGCTCCAAGCCATATCCAACACTGTGAGGGATGTTTCCTACAGCTTTACAGACAACCCTGGCGGTCCTATTCCTATTGTTCGTGATCCTACAGTGCTTGGGTATCACATTGATGATCAAGAGGCTCAGTGATACTTTGACCCTACTGCTGCCCGTTATGATCCCAACCATTTTACAGAGACCGGTCCTTCTAGGACGGTAGGTGCGATGATGAGAAGGAGGAGGATGACGAACGACGATATTTCTTAGTGATAGAGCATCACTAGTTATGCTTTATTTTTTAGTTTTTATATCTACTATGTATTAGTGATAAATGCTTCTTTCAAGCATTATCAGTTTGAGTTTTACTAGCAGTATATCTACATTAGTTTCCTATTTCAGCTTTATGGATTCTATTGTGCTGAGTATTATTCTTAATATTATGTCATTTTGCTTATGTGACAAAATGGGGGAGAAAATAAATGATAGTTAATTTTTTGTTGATTGTTAAGCTGCTT
Source organism: Iris pallida (assembly GCA_029216955.1). Taxonomy (NCBI): domain Eukaryota; kingdom Viridiplantae; phylum Streptophyta; class Magnoliopsida; order Asparagales; family Iridaceae; genus Iris; species Iris pallida. The sequence goes on from JANAVB010024254.1 coordinate 399,286, forward strand.
ACAAAGTTGATCTAAATTTTGTTGGACTTTCTATTTCTAGACTTTTCAGATTCTCAGCCTACTTGTTTTGTTACGGGGGAGTAACAGGACTTGACATACTTTACGGGGGAGCAAGTACATTGTACCAATGAAGATAGCATCGCTACTTTCGTACAGCAACAAGTTTTTTTCTGAACCAAGCTGAACAATTTTTAAGTATCAATCATAGTGGACGAGATTGTTGGCCCATACAGCCATGGTCAAATCGATTACGATAATTGACTTAAAATTTTGACATTGATATAAAAAGAAATAAAAGATCGTAGATTTTATCCTAACTGATTTTTCTACTTTATTTTGTATTTTTTATTGAGTTTAGAAAATTGTGCGTCGGGATCACTGGCAACTTGGAAAAAAATTTTGACCCAAAATAATACCTAAACTTTTGTTTTTCCACAAACTCCACAAAACTAAAAATGGCCTAAAATCAGCCTAACCGAACTCGGGCAGAGTTCTGGCCGAACTCGGTCCGAACTCGGTCCAGTTAAATCTCTCCTGGTCGGTAGCTAATTCCTATTCTTTTAGATCTACAACGTTCAGAATTATGAACATTAGCCTTACCGAGTTCTGCCCGAACTCTGTCCTAGAAAACCTATAATTAGAGAAGAATTTAACATTTCTATTCACTCATTCATTCTTCATCTTCTCTATATATTCTCAAGCCTTCCTATATACTTAAGAGCTTTAATCTTCCTATTTCCAAGGCAACTCATATTCTTCTAAGTGTCGGGGGTTTCCGATTAGAAGTATTCTAGTTGTACAAGCTTGGAGTATTAAAAGCTTTCCTTCAGAAAGGTATTGAAGTTTGATCGTGGGCTTCAGATAAAATCATGACGATGTTGAAGTTTGCGTGTTCTCCGGAGCAACACACGTAGTGCAATCTCTATTCAAAAATAGTAGATTATAGCGAGCAAGAGTTCTCGCGAACTGGACTAGACCTCTCAAAGGGAAACCAGTATAAACCTTGGTGTTTGTGTATTGCTTTCCTGCCCTATTTACTTATTGCTTTACTTCACTGCATTTAAGTATTTATATATAATTGCTTTTGCCTGCTTAGTTTTTAATTGGGGTATATTATTCTGATGTACTCTATTTATCCCCCTCTAGAGGTGCCATCGATCCTACAATAACTTTGTAATTTCAATTATCTTAAGGCATACAATTTGGAATATGTGTTTGAGTTTTTGTGTTGGCAAATTGTAACATGTTATGCCTGAACTTCTTGATGCAGACTTGAAGAAGATCATCAAAACGTGTCAAAATGATGAGGTACTGGATTGATTTTGAAGAAATATGTATCATCTTTAAGTAGCACCCTTACACTATTTATACTCACATATTTCATGTTGAGGCTCTTGTCATAAAAAGATAAGGAGACGAGGCACGCAGGATATTCACGTTACTGGAAAAAAAAAAGCATATATGAGAACAATTAGGTAATCATTTTTTCCACTGAATAAGTATTAACATCATAGATGTGAATTCCTAGAGTTTATAATATAATTGAATTTTGTTCAAGATCTATGCCAAAGGACATCAGTGCTTCGTTAATCAAGTTAGAAGTCTATTTGGTAGAATCTATTCCTAGTTTTCTCATTCGCACGGTTGGTGCCATTTCCAGCTTTGTTAATGGATTTGGAGGTGACATATGGAAGAGAGTGGATTATCTAAAAATATAGGCTTTTAATTTAAAATCCAGTATACTGAACAAGAACAAGACCACAATGGCCCAAACATAGATAATCTGTTTGCATCAGGAATCTGTTGGAGTCCAGTCTGGATTTAGTAACAACATATTTGTGGAATCCAAATCTAGTTAAATATTTGATTTATTTAGATTTGGATATCCATAATTGGTGTTGTGCTATTTTAGATATAGTAGGATTCGTATTTTAGAAAATTCTATTATGATATAAAATAGGATGTTGATGGAATATTTTAGACAGAATAGGGTTTCTATTTTATTTATATTTAGGAAATTTTATTATGACTAGAATATGATTTTCTCATCATATATATGGGGTGAGGGTGTAGTCACAAAGCACAACATAAAATAGAGATTTGGGGTGCTCGTCCACAAGGAAATTTAAGAGAAAGTCTGTGCTTTGCTCTTAGGACTTCGCCATCTAAGACAGAAAGAGGAACGAGATCTAATCATGGAGTCTTCAACTTTGGTTAGGGAGATTTCTACGGTTTGGTGAGTGATCTCAATTATAACCTTTAGTTCTTTCTTCTTGAGAGTGGTGAGGGAGTTGAACCTATTAGGGCAAAGGGTTCAATATTAGTTTTTATCAATCTTGTAATTTTTATATGAGTTAATAAAGATTGGCATTTATTCAGGTGAGGTAGTCACCGCCATATACTTGTATTTATATGTGCTTGGTGTCCGTTAGACGGGGGTTGGCTTGATCAGGTGGGTTGGCAAATGCTTTTGCACATATAATATTTGGTATCAAAGCTTCGGGGTTCTGGCAACCATGTCTATGGAGCAGATGAACACTCATATGATCACCCTCATAAGGGGAACTGGGCGATTTCGAAGCCAAGGATGGAGCATTTACTCTAGTACAAGCACTTGCATGGTCCGTTAGAGGGCGACAGCGCAAAGCCATCGGACAAAGCTACCAAAGACTAAAAATAACTGGATTGGTAGGCAGTTGGATTCATCTGCCAATGGCTGGATGACTCGATGTTTCACCACTTGTCCGTAGAGAGTTCGACAAAAGCATTATGGGAGAAGTTGTATTCGTTGTACGAAAGAAAGATGGCTGGCAACAAGACGCTTGTTATTTGCCAACTCGTCAAGTCGAAGTACACAGAGGGTGCCTTGGTGGCACAACATCTAAACGAGGTTTAGGGTATCATATATTTGTTGTCTATGATAAATATGGTGATTGATCATGAGCTTCAGGCCCTAGTACTTTAGAGTTCTCTGTTAGAAAGCTAGAAGACGTTGGTGGTTTCGATGAACAACTCCGCACCGGATGGAGTTGTCACGATGGAGGCAGTCAAAAGTAGCTTGTTGAATGAGGAGGTCTGATGCAAGCAAGTTGAATCGTCACTGTAGAACGTTGTGGTAGCTTCCAACGAGAAGGAAAGACTCAAGCCACAGGTAAGGACATGGAGGAGTTCTCAAAATCTTATGACTGTGGACCGCAAAGAGGACTGCTATAATTGTAGCGAAAGGGATCATATCAAGAGGAACTACATAAAGCTCAAAGCTAAGAAGGCAAATGGCAAGGACGATTAGGAGAATCTTTTACGGCATTTGGAGATCATCGCAGCGACCGACGCAGAGGAACCTTATGGCATGTGTCATGATGGCGACTGAGTCATGGACATAGGGGTGTCATATTATGCCACTATACATAGAAAAATCTTTATGTCATACCGCGGCAGCTTGTTTGGAAGTGTGAAGATGGACGATAAAGGAGATAGTTGTATTTCTAGGCATCGGTAATATGTACTGAATAGCGGATCATGGTAAGAAACTCATTCTTAAAAGTGTGCGACATGTACCGAGTTTGTGCTACAACTTGGTTTTGGTAGGAAGGCTGGCAGATGATGGTTGTCATATTTTGTTTGGGGATAGAGATTGGATGCTTGCGAAGGGTTTCCAACAGCTGGCTCGGAGAGAGATTTGTGTTGTGGCATGTACAGGCTCAAATTGCTGAGTTGTACAGGCAGGCCACATGCATCCGATGGAAGCTCGAAGGGTGTTCGATAAGAGGTGGATCATCAAAAACTTGCTGAGAAGGGTCTTCGTAAAGTTTTAAGGTTTATGAATGACTCGGTTCGTCGAGACAAAACGACAAATGGAGATGAATTAAAGATTGAGGGTCAGTCTGTCGATCCTATGATAATCGGTTGGTCTCTAAGTGGGGGTTGCTCTATGGATCCAATTTTGGCAATAGGTGGTTTGCCACATCTTCACAGAGAGGCATTTGTTCCAGTAGTTCAAAGCTAGAAAAGAGATCAAAGTTTGTAGCAAACTCAATCAGAGACGGGTGCATCACCATTCACACAATTTAGGAGGAGTTGTAGGTCATTGACAGTGCGTGTATAGTGCATGATGTTCTATTCGAGGATGCATGTGTACGGGAAGCTTTAGTGTCAAATACGACTATGGACAGGTTCAGGAGTTCGAATCTTGGAAGAACTGTGCCGTCTGCTTGGTTGGGCCAGCCAAGCGTGAAGAAGCTCGATAGAACGGTAGCACATTTCAGTGGATGACAAAAGTCGGAGACGGCAGCCGAGACATACGGTAAGGTTGATCATTACGGACTTTGGTCTTGGTCGTGTTATTGATATCAACAGGATTCTAGTGGTGCAGGAGGTGCTACGCATGGAAGTTACTATCGACGTGATAGTCGATGAGCTAGGGATGAAGAAAGATGCAAAGCAACTCGGAGGATCGGAGGTCAGTAGCATGGGAGAGCAAGTATTCTGTCATGGATGATAGGCAAGGAGTCCAGTTGAGAAGCCATGGGGTTAACACCCTCTTATCAGACTTGAGGAAAAGATTGTTTGAGTCCAGTCTGGATTTGGTAACAACATATTTATGGAATCCAAATCTGGATAAATATTTGATTAGATTAGATTTGGATGTCCATAATTGGTATTGTGCTATTTTAGATATAGTAGAATTCTTCTTTGAGTCATAATAGGATTTCTATTTTATTCCTATTTAGGAAATCCTATTATGACTAGAATATAATTTTCTTTTCCTATATATATGTGGTGAGGGTGGAGGCATAAAGCACAACACAAAGTGGAGATTCGGGATGCTCGTCCACAAGGAAATCTTGGAGAAAGTCTGTGCTTTACTCTTAGGACGTCCCCATCCAAGACAGAAGAAGGAAGGAGATCTAATCAAGGAGTCATCAACTTTGGTTAGGGAGATTGTTACGGGTTGGTGAGTGATCTCAATTGTAATCTTCGATTTTTTTATTCTTGAGAGTGGTGAGGGGGTTCAACATTATTTTTTGTCAATCTAGTAATTTTTATCTGAATTATAAAGGTTGGAATTTATCCAGGTAATGTAGTCACCGCCATATACTTGTCTTTATCTGTTCTTGGTGCCCGTTAGACGGGGTTGGTTTGATCAGGTGGGTTGACAAACACTTCTGTGCACCCAACAGAATCATACGCTATGAGCAAATGGTTTTGTTAGTACTTGAACACACTTTCTTTGATGCTTGGGATCATTTATAAGTGTCCTCGTAACAAGTCGTAAAACGTGATAATTGGTATTTTAATTTGTTTTTCACTTTGATGAACATTCCTTGATTTATAATGAAGCGGAGTGATAAGTTTTTTTTAAATCTCATAATCACTGCCATAAAGATAACATGCAATATAGTCTTCTAAAGCCATGGTGTACAAGGAAAATAAGAAGGGAATGCATCCCTTAAGAAAAGGTGAACATGTTTGCCAGAACCAATAACTTTATTTTATATTTATTGGCTCTAACTTTACTATGGAGACAGATTAGCCAGTATAAGGATTCTTCAATGCAAACAATTTTCTATGGTAACTTAAAGTATAGAGTTACAGGGATATTCTGAAACAGAAACCCAACACTAGAAATGACAACATCGCACCTACCATCATTTTCATATCCTTTGCAAGGCTGTTATCATAATTTGGGGAGGCTGGGTGCAGAGCATCTTGCATGATTGTATCTTCCTTGCTTTTAAATGCTTTTTTTTTACTTCATGCTATCTTCTTTAACACAGCAATCTGACTTTCATAAGGTTACAAAGATGTTTATTTTTAAACTACAATTTATAATTTATAATTTATAATTTATAATTTATAATTTATAATACATGATAGTATAAACATATTTTATATGCAGTAATCACAACAGAAACATAATGAATGATACAAATGTTTTTTATATGTAAAGACAAGATATACATAGGGAGAAAGAGAAGTTTTCATATGCATTAATCGTCATGATCTGTACAATAACATGTCATTGTAATTATGCATTATTTCTTGTTCTTGTTCATATATTTATATCCATGCATTATTCCTTGTACGTTCATTTTGAAAGTTGAAATATTAATTTTAATACTTGTTTTGCAGTAGCCACTACATGGATAGGGGCTTACAAAATCTAGGACAACCAAAAAGATTTAGTCACCCAAACTAATCTTTAGTGACTAAACAATTATTGTTGTCATATAAAGTCCTACTTTTATGCAAAAATAATTGTGAACTCTCTAGCGACTATTAGTTAGTTTGGGCGACCAAAAAAATTATTTACAATAGAAAACTAAGACGACTAGAAAATATATTCTCGCCTAAAGTATAGGAGAATACTAAATTTAAGATGACTAAACAAAATATTCTGGCCTAAAGTAAGAGTTTCTTGCCTGAAGTAGGGGAATACTAAATTTAAGATGACAAAAAAAATATTCTCGTCTGAAGTATAGAGAGGAGTACTAAATTTAAAAATATTAAAAAAAATATTCTAGCCTAAAAGATTTCTTGCCTAAAGTAGGGGGAATACCTATTAATTTAAGATGATTAAAAAAATGTTCTTGCCTAAAGTAGGGGAATATTAAATTTTCTACCAAAATTAAGTTTAAGTAATAGATGGAAATTAGTCAGCCGCCAACCCAAAAGTATATTTCTTTTAACCAAACTTAAAAAAGAAAAAATAGAGTACAAAATATATGAAATCTTTTTTCAATTTAGGTGGGCCTATCTTCTTCCCAAATTTAGGACTTCATATTTATATCTCCACCGTAGCAGTTTTAAAGAAGAGCCGAAAATAAAAATTAGGGCAATAGCGAGGTGTACAACTCGGAATCGTTGTTTTTTTTCCAGCAATCCGAAGTCTTCTATTTCTCTTTTTCTTTGCAAAGGTGAGATTCAAAATGTTAGATATTGGTAATTAATTATGTTGTTTAGTCTCACATCGGGTAGAGAATTAGGAGGATGCAAGTCCTCTTCCTATATATATGTAACCCCTCTCTATTAATAAATTATTCAACTATTACATCATACATGGTGTCAAAGTCATGCCATTAAAAAATAAAATAATTATGCAATTACGTCAACCGAGTATCTTAGACGACCAATGATAGTTGTTGTAGAATATCTTTGGCGATTAGTCTTCACACACTATCTATTATGATAGATTGCAGTCATCATAGTGTGTCTTAGACAACCAACGATAGTAGACACATACTACTTTTGGTGGTTAATAGTAGTCTCCACACACTACTTGTTGTAACCTATCATAATCTCCACACACAACTTGTGACGAATCATAGTCACCACAAAATGTCTTTGGATATAGTCGCCAGAGACTACCTTTGGCAATCAATAGTTGTCTTCATATACTACATATTGCAACCAAGCATAGTCGTTGCAAAGTGTCTTATGCGATAATGATACTCGCCACACACTAGATATTATGACCAATCAATCATAGTAACTACATACAACCTTGGGAGACCAATGATAGTCTTCGCATACTACCTATTGCAACCAAATACAGTCTCCATAGACAACCTATGCCAACTATTGTAGTCGACAAAGATCCCTCCCTCCCAAAAATCCTACAAACTTAGACAACAAAGCCTTTTTGGCCAAAAATTTGGAACGACAAAGATATTTTCTCGCAACTGTATAGTAGTCAAAGATCTTTTACGACTAAAATGCTAATTTAGTTGTCCCTGACTTTGGGTCAGGAGCCTGAGGCGATGATGCTTGCGACCAAGGAATTTAGTGACAATAAGCCTTAGGCAACTAATTTTGCATTTAGGCGACAAAAAATCTTTTGTCGCCTAAAGCCCTTATCCTAGTAGTAAGCATTTGTGCTGTTAGTTTGAAAGTCGAAATATTAATTCTCATCTTTTTTGTGCATATCGATTGATGAGATCGGATGTGATTCGAGTTTGATGCTTGAAAGAGTTAGTGTCATGCCCCAGAACCAGAATACCGGAGAGAGGGAGAATGACTCAGCCAGCTACGTATTACGGGTAGATGAATACCGTATAATACGATCAATGACGTCTAAAAGACGAGGGGGTGCATACTACATGAAAGTCTCACTAAGGTTACTCAGCATCTATTGTCCCAATTATTCAATGAAAAACAGTAAGTAGAGAACATGTAAGAATGAGCAGTATGGCGCCCAAACGCTCAGTCAAAATGTTCTTGATATCTTGCTTTACAAAACATAGCCAGATGATATAACAAGGTATACACAATCGTTATCAGCTGCAGTCTGACTTAGTTACAATTATGTAAAAGTAAATGCAAGACAGTCCGACTAACATGTCGGTGCCAAGCGGCAAAATATAAAGTAAGTAGCAAAATGAGCAGGGAAGCAAGGAACCCACTCGTGTCCTTCTGCGATCATCCCTCTAGTATTGACCATCTTGGAGGTGAAAGTAAGCTCAGTCCTCAGGAGCTGGCTTTAAATCTGGCCATGCAAAACCAGAGAGATTAGACTCAAATAGCAAGTACCACAAAGGAAGCACGACATAAAGAATTAGAACCATTAGTAAGAGTTAAGAATATGATAAATAAGTCTCCGCTTGCTACTGGGATTCACGCAAGATTACAACACTTCAAACCAACTTCCCAACCAAACAAGGACAGAAGTTGACCCGTCATGTCCGGACATTCTGATCATCTCAGTTGTTAACAGAGTAGGTACAACACACAAACAAATCAATTTAAATGACAATCCAACTACTACGGCTTGCTAACTGTAAGTTTCAAGTTGTCCTGGAAATATGCAATAAGGGATTCCTCAGTTCTTACAATGTACAAGCAAGGCTAGTCTACAAAATAATCAATTGCGTCAATCATGAATTAGACATGTTCCAGCGGGATGCCCATCATCAATATATAAAAAATATAAACATATACCACTCACTGCCCGTATGGCAGGTTTGCAGTATCTTTGGGAACCAGCCGACATGTCGGGGCACTAATTGTCCCGAGACGGCTGCCATGTAAGAACTCGGGAATCCATTCTCTCCGTGCAATCGTTATTTTATTTAACGTAATAGTCCCTATGCTAATTGAAATCTCATGTCGTAGATCATGGTCATTCAGAATGAGTACTTTCGTACAGAGTACGATATGCATAACTCTACAACGATGCCCGTGCGGTTATGTTGTAGGTCTTATATAGCGTAATGCAACAATCAAACCTAGCCACAGAATAATTATGCCTTGATTGTAAGGTACACCTGCTGCTTTTGTAGAAAATAAGTTGAAGTCTGCACGTATCCATATGCCAATGTTTGGGATCGGCTAGTCGATTGTAATAGTTCATGTTTAATATATGAACGTGTCTTATTCAATTCAACAAGATGACTAGCAAGTCGTTTAGTTCCAACTAGGAATGCATGATAAATCATTAGTCAAGGTAACAATCAATGTCAATTCGTGACAAAGCATGAAAGTCAAACTAGTATTTAGTATGGTCGAGTCTATAACTCTCAGGGTTAAGTTCTAGTCATACTGGGTATCCATAAACCAATCGAGACACACTGCACACTCCACACAACAATATGTATTAAAATATTAACATATCATGATTATATCGAGTTCATGTCAAAAAGGCGTAAGGATATAATAAGGGGTGCCATGCACCCAATGAAGGTGAATTTAGGGCAATGGATGCCAGGGCCATACTGCGTCGGCCAAGGGGGTAAGATACGCTAGTGCTAGGAAGCCTCCGGGCAGGGGAGTACGCCAAAGGAGTACGTCGAAAAAAGTACACCAAAGGAGTACACCAAGCCAGAAGAGTACGCGTAAAGGAAGTACGCATAAAGGAGTAAAGTTTACGTGTAAAGGAATTAAGTTTATGCATGACGGAATAAAGTTTACGCATGAAGGAATAATGTCTATGCGTGAAACTTGTTTTACGCCAAGGCAGAGTAGACTTTGTTTTACGCATAAAACAGTCTTGACTTGCGTAATCCAGATTTCATGCTAACACGAATAAACATGGGTGTAGAGTTTGATACTACGCTGGCACGAATAAACGTGGGCGTAGAGTTTGATACTACGCTGGCACGAATAAACGTGGGTGTAGAGAACCTCCAAAACTCCAAATTCCATGAAACCCTCAATCTAAGCCAAAAATGGGACTTCCATAGATCAAAATGGGGTATAACACAAATCTCAACAACCAGGAACGATCAAAACTTGAAAATAAGAAAGTTTGATAGATCAAAACCACTAAAAACCAAAAATGGCAAATTTTTAGATCTACAAAAATAAAACTTCAAAATACAAAATGTCAAGTTCTAAACTATCTTAGAATCACGAGAGGAAGATAAATGAACCATAAAAATGGGTTCTCATGTGGAAGCAAGGTGCACTTGCATCTCCAATGGGTTAGGGCTTTTGGTGGAGAAGAGAAATGAGAGTTTGTGGAGAGAGAGAGAAGAAAAGGGGTATAAATATCTAGCCCAAGTTAATCTCCACCATCCATTCCTTCCAACATAATCTAAGCCGTCCATCACTTATCATGATGAACCAAGCTAAACCAAGTTGGTTCAACATGAACAAAATAAACCAAGAGCAAAACAAAAGCAAAAAATAAAATACAGAAAAATAATTAGCATAAAATTAAAGGAATTAAATACAAAACAAATGCATGATAAATATTAAATAAATACATTCAAGTAGTATACGTATTAAAATACGTATTCTGGAAACGGAGAGTGACATCTCTACCCTTCTTAGAAAAATTTTATCCTCAAAATTTCAAATCCAAGTAGGATAGAAACATCAGAGCTAAACTAATCCAAGTACATGAAATTTTAGCGAGCAAGCAATCATCTTACAATATCAATAGCAAGTAATATATCTATATTTATCAATCGACGACATCCAGCAATTTTTACTCATAGGGTGATAAGCATGAGGAATCAAGACAATCAAGGTACACGGAAAGAAATATACCTTGTGAGTCAAATAGGTGCGAATACCGTGATCGGATATCATCCTCACGTTCCCACGTTGATTCTCCTAAGGAGTGATGACCCTAAGCAACACGGACAAGGCTAATTGTTCGGTTCTTGAGTATCTTCTCCCTTCGGTCCAAAATAGACACCGGCTGTTCCTCGTAAGACAGGTTGGTACCAACAACCAGCACAGAATGATCGAGGATATAGCTTGGGTCTGATATATATACCTACGCAACTGAGATACATAAAGCACATCATGCACCTCTCGTAACAAAGGTGGAAGGGACAAATGATAAGCAACATCGCCTACCCTATCGAGGATAGTAAATGGGCCTACGCATCGCGGACTAAACATTCCGCGAACGCCAAATCTAATGACCCCACGAGTAGGTGAGATCCGCAAGAACACGTGGTCCCCAACAAAAAATTCTAGCGGCCTACGATGCTGGTCTGCCCAATGACGATGTCGATCTTGCGTAACTCGAAGTTGCTTCCTAATCTTCTTAACCACTTCATCCGTCTGAACAATCATCTTTGGGCCTAACATCTTCCTCTCCTCGATATCATCCCATGCCAGTAGCGACCTACACTTCTTACCATATAGTGCTTCGAATGGCGCCATCTGGATACTGGCTTGATGACTGTTGTTGTACGAAAATTCGACTAAGTGCAGGTGACTCTCCCAAGACCCTCCAAAATCTAGGGTGCAAGCTCGTAACATATCTTCTAAAGTCTGAATTATTCTTTCTGATTGCCCGTCCGTCTGTGGGTGGTAAGCCGTACTAAATCTTAACTTGGTATACAGACTATGATGTAAATTCTTACAAAAATGTGATGTAAAATAGGTATCTCTATCTGATACAATACTGGCAGGGATTCGATGTTGCCTGACTATTTGCTGTATATACAACTCTGCCAACTTTTATATAGATTGCCCTACTCTAAAAGGAGGAAAATGTGCCACCTTCCTAAGCCGATCCACTATCACCCAAATAGCATCCTTACTACTTAGTGACCTTGGTAAACCGGTCACAAAGTCCATTGTGATATGCTTCTACTAACATTCTGGGATAGAAAATGGTTGTAATAATCAAGCTGGCCTCTGTTGTTCTGTCTTCACTTGCGGACATATTAAGCAATGAGAAACGAATCTAGATATCTCCCTCTTCATTCTGTTCCACCAGAAGTGCTGCTTAATATCTTTATACACTTTGGTCCCTCCAAGGTGTATAGAATACTCAGAACTATGGGCTTTTGTCATAACCTCATGTCTGATATCTCCACTTGGCACACATAGACGTGATCCAAATCTAAGTGTGCCATCTTCTTGAATTTTTATCTCCTTTCTGAGTCCTAACTCACATTCTGTCCTAAGCTTCTGAATCCTTGGGTCCCGTGCCTGAGCTGTCTTGATCCTGTCTACCAAGTCGAATTGAACTCGTAGACTTGCCAGAGTTCCTATATCACTAGGAAGTATAACCTCGATGCCCATCTCATGAAGATCTTCTAAAATATGTTTTTGTGATGTCAACATAAATGCGTCGCCTCTCCTGCTAAGAGCATCTACTACCACATTAGCCTTACCTGGATGATACTGAAGCTCTATGTCGTAATCCTTGATCAACTCTAACCATATTCTCTATCTCATGTTCAGTTCCTTCTGAGTAAAGATATACTTCAGACTCTTATGTTCTGTGTACATGTCCACTCGATCACCATATAAGTAATGACTCCATAGCTTCAAAGCAAATACTATTGTTGCCAACTCCAAGTCACGAGTCTGATAATTTTTCTCGTGGTCTCAAAGTTGCCTAGATGCATACGCTATCACCTTCTCATGTTGCATTAGGACGCACCCAAGTCCCTTTCATGACATATCACAATATACAGTAAAACCTCCGGGTCTAACCGATAATGTAAGAATAGGTGTCGTGATCAACTTCTGTTTCAAATTCTCAAATGATGCCTGACACTCTGCCGACCAAATAAATGGAACATCCTTCCGTGTAAAGCGGGTCATGGGTGCTGAGAGTCTTGCAAAGTCTGATACGAACCTTCTGTAATATCCTGCCAATCCCAAGAAATTTCGTACATCTGCCATGGTCTTAGGTATTGGCCAACTCTCTACTGCTTTTACTTTCTTGGGATCCACTGCTACTCCAGCCCCTGATATGATGTGCCCCAAAAATGAAATGCGATCCGTCCAAAACTCACACTTACTGAGCTTGGCGTATAACTGGTTCTCTCTCAGAACCTGTAACACATTCTTGAGGTGATCTTCATGCTCTTTATTACTAGCAGAGTATATGAGCATGTCGTCGAGGAACATAACGACAAATTGATTTAAGTATGACATAAAGATAAGGTTCATCAAATCCATAAATATTGCTGGAGAATTGGTCAAACCAAACGGCATTACTAAGAATTCGTAATGCTCGTACTTTGACCTGAATGTCGTCTTGGGAATATTCTCTTTTCGAACTCTCACTTGATGACACCCTGATCGAAGATCTATCTTGGAGAAAATTCTTGCTCTACTCAACTGATCAAATAAGTTATCGATCCTTGGTAGTGGGTACTTGTTCTTTACTGTTGCCGCATTGAGCTTTCAGTAGTCAATACATAATCTTGATGACCCGTCATTCTTTCCAACAAGTACCACTGGTACTACCCATGGTGATTCTCTAACACGAATAAACTTCTTCTCCTTCAGTCCCTCTATGTGCTGATACACCTTGGCCTGCTCTGAATCCGCCATTCTGTAAACTTGATCTGATATCGGTTTAGTTCCAGGTGCCAACTCTATATTGAACTCAATATCCCTAACCGGTGGTAGACCTGAAAGTTCTTGGGGAAATACATCAAGAAACTCTTCAACTACCTTTGGGACTTGAACTTCTTCCATTGCCGTCACTACTCTTTGTTTATGTTGGTAGATCTCTGATCTGACTAAGGTAAACTGCTTCATGCCTGGAATATTAAAATATACACTCCCTCTACGACAATCTATTATCGTATGATTGTCTTTCAGCCAGTCCATGCCTAAGATAACGTCGAAATTACCAAAAGGAAATTCTATCAACCTGGCGGGTAAGGAACGCCCGTAAACTACAACTCTACCCGCTAGAATAACTCTACTAACTCCTACGAGCCCATTACCAGTGAGTATATTCAATCTCTCTGGCAATGCCTCGAATTCCATTCCTAGTCGTGTCATAAATTGTGCAGATATAAATGAGTACGATGCTTCCGAATCAAATAATGCTACTGCGGGATATGAGGCGACGAGAAAGTTACCTGCCACAACATCTCCCGATGCCAATGCCTCTTCCAAGGATAGATTGAATGCCTGCCCTTGGCCTCCTTATTATTTCCTATGCTGCGGGCTAGCCTGGTGTTGCTGCTGGCTGCTGCCTTGGTGATGCTGGAGTGGTCTTTGTTGTTATAGCTGTATCGGCGGTCCCTGTTGCTGAAACATCTGAGCCTGTGACATCAACGGGCGTTGTGCCAGCAGTCTCACTGCAGCCGCTGGTCTTTGATACTAGCTTGCCCCTGGTGCTGGCAACATAGGAAATTATTACACTGGTCCTCCTGACCTCGAATTCATGGAACAGGTGGAAACCCGATGATCTGGACTTTGACATATCAAACAATGTCCGTTCAATGCCCGATATACACCTCTAGTGTTCCCTACCTTCCCACAATAGGTGCAGCCCGTTGGAGGTTGCTGATTCTTTCTCTGCTGCTGCTGCTATCTTGTTGGTGGTGCTGGCCCTCGTATCACCACATCGTGAATGCGAACGCCAGGAGATGGTGCTGTTACTCGGGGTGCTACTCCCCCTCATCCTTCAATCTGATTGTGAGATCTCTTCTGACCTCTAGTCCTTGAGGTGATCCTCTGGATTATGATCTCATGCCTCTGGGTTGCCGTCAATACATCATCGAAAGTCTGGTAGTTGTGCCCCTCTATCAATTGCAAGAGTTCAAGATGGAACCCTTGCTGAAATTTTATAGCTCTCTAGCTCTCCGTTGCTACCATCTTCGGGGAAAATCTACTTAGTCTATATAACTCTACTGCATAAGCATCCACTGTCTTGTCGGCCTGTTTGAGATTGATAAACTTCTGCTGTAGCTCGAACTGTGCCACAACTCCATAATACTTCATCTTGAACCTCGCAGTAAAATCATCCCAAGCTATAGGACATCTGATGCCCACTTCTTCTGATTTCCACCAATCACGTGCGAGGTCCAGAAGTAACATCTTCACTTGATCCACACGTTCTTCCGTCGGTACCTTATCCGCTGTCAGAATAGCCTCGATGTCCTTAAGCCATGTATCTGCTGAAATGGCATCTTCCGTGCCCTCAAAACGATGGGGGTTGTACTTGCAGAACCTGGTTAACGCCCCTGAATCAGTCCTCACTCCTCTTTCCAAAGCCGTTTGCAATCCTTGGTTGAGCAATACATTTTTCTCTAGCAGCTGAGTGTGCATGTGTTGCTGGGCCAACATCTGATGTTGCTGAGTAGCCATCATCCCTCTTATGATTTCCAAAAGGGCTGGTGTGTCTACTGCCAAAGGGGTAGGCGAAACTGTTGGTGGTATTGGAACCTCCGGATACTGCAGTCCTGCTGTTGGTTCCACTATCACCTCTTCTTGGATGATCTCTTGAGGTAGTACTGGCCTTTGTTGCTGGCCAATCTGGTCACGTTGTTCGTGTTGCCCTTGTTGTTGCTGTCCAGCGCTGACAGATACGGATGAGGTGCCCCTAAGAAAAGGGACAAGAGAGCAATTAAACGATCGGACAGAAAAGATCAATGAAGTCAAAGGATACCAGAATGTCAAGCTTTGGTCGAGAGTAACGAATTATGAGATCAAGGGAAAATATGTGTGATTGAGACATCCTATAAATTAAAACACTCCACAAGTCTGAAATCCGACCTGCATGGGCCACCACTAAAACTTTGTCACACCATAGAACCAGAATACCGAAGAGGGGAGGAATGACTTAGCCAGCTACGTATTACGGGTAGATGAATACCGTATAATACGATCAATGCTGTCTAAGAGACGAGGGCGTCCATACAGTATGAAAGTCTCACTAGGGTTACTCAACATCTATTGTCCCAATCATTCAATAAAAAGTAGTAAGTAGAGAATATGTAAAAATGAGCAGTATGGCATCCCAAACGCTCAGTCAAAATGTTCATGAGATCTATCTTTACAAAACATAGCCAGATGATATAACAAGATAAACACAATCGTTATCAGCTGCAGCCTGACTTAGTTACAATTATGTAAAAGTAAGTGCAAGACATTCCGACTAACATGTCGGTGCCAATCGACAAAATGTAAAGTAAGTAGCAAAACGAGCAAAAAAGCAAGAAACCCACTCGTGTCCTCCTGCGATCATCCCTCTAGTATTGACCATCTTG
This sequence comes from Iris pallida, assembly GCA_029216955.1. NCBI lineage: Eukaryota > Viridiplantae > Streptophyta > Magnoliopsida > Asparagales > Iridaceae > Iris > Iris pallida. Next base: position 415,713 of record JANAVB010024254.1, read on the forward strand.
GAGGTTGAAGTAAGCTGAGTCCTCGGGAGCTGGCTTTAAATCTGACCATACAAAATCAGAGAGGTTAGACCTCAAATAGCAAGTACCACAAAGGAAGCATGATATAAAGAATTAGAACCATTAGTAAGAGTTATGAATTTGATAAATAAGTCTCCACTTGCTACTGAGATTCACACAACATCACGATACTTCAAACCAACTTTCCAACCAAATAAGGACAGAAGTTCACCCATCATATCTTGACATTCTGATCATCTCAGTAGTTAACGGAGTAGGTACAACACACAAACAAATCAATTTAAATGACAATACAACTACTACGGCTTGCTAACTGTAAGTTCCATGTTGCCCTAAAAATATGCAATAAGGGATTCCTCAGTTCTTACAATGTACAAGCAAGGCTAGTCTACCCAAAAATTAATTGCGCCAATCATGAATTAGACGTGTCCCAGTGGGATGTCCGTCATCAATATATAAAAATATAAACAGATACCACTCTCTGCCCGTGTGGCAGGTTTGCAGTATCTGTGGGAACCAGCCTGTCACGACCCGTACCCTAGAGTGGGCACGAGACGTGGGTACGTCCAGCCTACGCCGCAGTGTCAGCGGTAGAAAGCTGTCCTAGGTCAACAATCATCTAGCAAAATATCTCTATATAGTTTATACTCCCCGAATGGGGGTGACATAGCAGTAAAACTCAATCACAACTAAGGAAGAGATAGCACGATATGAAATAGAACTCAAGGAAATAAATAGATGAAAAGTAGTCTAAGATAATCCCAGCAATATCCAGAAGTACATGGTCTCAGATACAGAATGAAAGAATATATACAACTTTGAACTCCAAATAACGTCTAGCTAAAACATGCCTCAAGACTACATAAAAGAAGATAAGCCTAACTAATCTAGTCTAGGCAATCGGGGTGATATCCTCAGCTAGAGCTGGGTCCTCCTGAGGGTCCAGCTCGCAGGTGTCATCTAAGGCTGCCCCATAGAAAGTGTCCAGGCAGGCCTCCTCCTCGTCCTCTATAATATTTCAACAGGTCCAGTCAGGACAGGAGCGAGCATAGTACATCTCAACAGTTCATAGTAGGTTAGAAAATATAATCATGCTGTAAAGTAAAATACAAGTACTGAAAGAAGTGCAGTATATAAATAGAGAGAGAAAGCTGTAATAGAAATATCTACTATAAATAAAGAGCTAACATGTGGCTAGTGAGTCAGAGTGCAACATGAACATGTAAATGGCATGGGATGATTCTGATGCTACACTATAGAATGATTCTGATGCTACACTACTGGTGTATTATTCACATGTCCACTTCTACTCCCCCGTACCCCCAATCAATACACAAGGATCCAACCAGGTTATGTTATGATTCCATGCAAGGCCCCCGAAGGGTGGTACATGGAAGTCCCATAAATGAGGATTCTAGGAGACCCAATGTATGGGATAAGGATTCAAGGAAGACTCTGTGATCATAAGAGTATATGTCACAAGTAATCAGTGAACCAATGAAGCATAGTGATACGCCATGTAAGTGAAACGCATAGAACATGTAGTACCCGATGCTCCCTAAGGATAACATCTCAAGAAGCGATCCATATAGTACCAATCCGTGTGACCAACGTGACAGTGCAAGTAAAGTAATCTACTGCAGGAAATAATTCTAAGCAGGATATGAAATAATCAGAGAATGTACTCGCCTGGTATCTGAGTGTCCAATATGAAAGTACTGTCCGAGGAGTGGTGTCTGGCTCCTAATCAGAACAGCACAAGTCACAACAAGTCCAAAATGGTACAATGAAGTCCTACTATACATTCTACATGATTCTAGGTCAATCTAGGCCAAAGTCAACTCTTGGTCAACTCTGGTCAACCCTAGAAGTCAACTAGGTCAACCAAGTCTAAAATTGGGTCAAACTAGTCTACCATAGTCTAATCAAGCCTAGCTTAGCACTCCTACACATTCACTATGTCAAGCTAGCATCACACATACACAATTATTAACACATATATTTATGTGTCCTATATATACAATACATACCTATATGATATCCATACATAGACAGATATTCATATTCTTATATACTCACAATACATTAATAACTTATATATAAAACACAACTTTACATTATATATAGATACATATATTAGAGTTAACGTTATATATATACTTAGGCTCAATACTATATATACATATATATTTATATATGGCTACACTACAAGGATTGACATATATACATACATGAACTGTGTGTGATTGTAAAGAGTGAGTGATGTAAGATGTGTGCTAGAGAGAATACATGTGTGTGTGTGTGTGTGTGTGGGGGCTGCAACATGTGACAGGAATATGGAGTGACAGGGATTTAGTATAGAGTGTGTGTGTGTGTGAAATGAGTGAGAGGGTGAGTGTTACTTGTGTGTCCATGAATGCAAATGTGTGTGGTGGATAGAGTGATATGGTGTAGGTGCACTGTAATCTGGAAACAGTATGGTAGAACCTGGAAAACAGTGCCTTAGTGAATTGAATCAACTAGTGTGTGATACAAAGGGGATTCCTTGAAATCAGTTGACAGTTAGCTAGTAGAGTGTGTGTCATTGGTTAAACTCAGGTTTAAACCACAGAGTAATCTCAGATTCAAATTAAACTTTACCAAACACATTACCTAAACATGAACCTATTCTCAGATTTGTGTACAAACAAACATTCTTAGATTTCCATAAATCAGTGAAGGCATTCATTTCCAGGTTAGTACAATATAGGGGGCATTGAAATCAAACTGTTCACAGGGACTTAATGGTGTAAAGGGAATAACAAGTTCAAGTCTCATTCAATCTCAGAAAACAGTGAAAACTGAACCAATTCAGTTCCCCCCATATCATCAACCCATTTGAAATCAATTTTCAACCAAAACACACCAAAATCGAACCAATGATAGATTACAAGTATGAGGTCCATATCAGGGACTAAAATCATGCTAATAACACCAATTAAGAGATTAATTAGGCTGCCAAGTTCGAAAATGAAAACTGAAAAATACAGCGAAATATCATGTTTCAGAAATTAGGGGAAAAATAAAAAAAATGAATTCGAAATTAATTAATTTGCAAAGTTAATGGTTGGTAATTGAAATATACAAAGCATACATGCTATATGTGGTGTTTGTGTCCAAACAAAGGACACAAACATGTCCAAATGAACCAGGACACGAAACAGTGCACACAGGCACTGTTTTAACACACTGCGTCGTGCATGTGTGCACGCGTGTCGTACACACGACACAGTCCATCCTAGGGCTCGTGCCCACCAACCTACGTAGGCCACCTATAGGGCTACCCAATAGGCTAGCTAGCCCGTGTCCAAGTCATGTCTGTATCAGATACGAGTGTCGTATCAGTGGGGAAAAACCCAGTGCGCTGTGTCAGTGAAATCTCTGTACAACGAGGATTTCTCCCTCGATACGACACGAGGACACATGGGAATTGACACACGGGATGTCAGTCATGGCCCCATGCCACGTATCAAGTTTCGTGTCAAAACAATACGTGTCGTGTCCTCCAGAGCCCCCGAATAGCAGGGGATTCAATCCCGAGCGCGCACGTCCGTGTCCACGCGTGTCCACACGTCGGAATCGACACAAGCCGACACTATAATTACACCAGAAGAATAGAAATGCATAAACAACAATAAAACCTAATTTTTTTATTTAAGAACTTAGCACAAAAGAAATCGAAATGCTCTCAGTAGTATTTCGACAAACACCTAGACACTATTTCTGATACGTGTCCAAATGGACACGAAACCTATGAAACCTGATACGACACCAGTACAGACACTTAGTGGACCACTAGGGCTTCCTAATCATGAAAACAAATCAAAATTTCATGGAGAAATGAGAAAGTTACCTATTGTTGAACTTTCAAAAAAAACCTCTCTCCAAATGCTCTTCTCTTGATGTCCCAATCCACTCAAATTACATCAAACTGAGATGGAACCATAGCAACAGCAAGAATAGGTATATTAGAACCTAATGGAATAAATTAGAATGAAAAAGAAAGAGGAATGGAGTTCTAGGGATTAAAATACAATAGGAAACTAACCTTCTAAAACTTGAGCCTTCCTAAGAAAGAGGCAACCCTAGATTTTAGGAGAGATTATATAGGGTGGTGATCCCCATAAGGATAAGGTGGCCGGCCACTAGTTCTAGGGATTAGGGTTTGCAAATGTCTTGGGCTTTGGGCCAACTTACAAGGCTATGAGTTAAATGATTAACCAAAGGCTCTAAATCATAAGCCATGACTTATGATTTTCTAATTCTTTATTCTAACTAGAGTCTAATACCAAACCAATGATTAGGCTAGGTTAGACTAGAGTCCTATAACCTAACCAAGTCCATACTAACTAGGGTTAGCTCCTAGGTTGGTCTACAAGGGTCAGCACTAGTCAAAGTCAAACTAGTCCAAACAATTCCAAAATAATTCCTAAAAATTCCCATAAATTCAAATAAATTCTAATAAATTTAATTTACCCCAAAAATACAAAAATACCCTCACACTAGAAATGTGGTAGTGACAAATCTACCCTCCTTAAAAGAATTTCGTCCTCGAAATTGAAAGGCGAAATACAACTGATGAGAAGGATAGAAAGCATACCTCACGGTCCAAAAGATAAGGGTAGCGCTCGCGCATCTCATCCTCCCGCTCTCAGGTAGACTCTCTGGAGAATGATGCCTCCATACGATGCGCACCAAGGGTATCACCTGGCTCCTCAGAACCTTCTCTCGTCGATCCAGAATCTCCACTGGCTGCTCTGGATAGCTGAGAGAAGGCCCAACCTCTATCTCTGAATGATCGAGCACAGGCTAGGGTCAGCCACGTACCGTCTCAGCTGTGATACATGAAATACGTTGTGGACCCCTACTAGTATAGGCGGCAAGTCTAGCCTGTATGTAACATCACCGACTCTCCTACTGATAACGAAAGGGCCGATGAAGCGCGGGCTAAGCTTTTCGCCTCCACCAAAACGTATCATACCACGAGTCGAAGATATCCTCAAAAAACCTGGTCTCCGACCTAATCACAAGCAAGGTCTCAATTAAAATAATAAAAAAACATGATCAAAATCACAAACAAACAAACCTAAATCTAATCCTACTCTAATCTGTACCTCAAACTCCAATGGCCTCCGGTGGCTAACGGCCCAGTGCCGATGTCTGTCCTGCGCCACGCGAAGTCTGTCCCTGATGAGCTTCATATTCTCGGCTGCATCAACAACCATCTCTGGCCCAGTAAAGCTCGCTCACCAACATCATCCCAGGATAAGGGTGTACGGCACCTACGCCGTACAGAGCCTCGAAAGGTGACATCTCAATGCTGGCCTGGAAACTATTATTGTAGGCAAACTCCACGAAATGAAGATGATCCTTCTAGGAACCTCCAAAGTCCAGGACGCACGTCCGCAACATATCCTCAAGTGCTGAATAGTCCGCTCTGACTGTCCGTCTGTCTGGGGTGGTATGCAGTACTAAACTTGAGCTGAGTGCCCAAGCTGGTCTGCAGACTCCTCCAGAAATAAAGTAAAATGGCTATCCCGATCTGAGACGATGCTGACCGGAACTCCGTGAATCCTGACTATCTGCCGCATATACATCTCCCAGCCTCTCTGTAGATGTACCCACCTTGAATGGCAAGAAGTGGGCCGATTTGGTCAACCTGTCAACGATGACCAAAATCGCGTCTTTTCCTCCTAGAGTACGCGGTAATCCTGAAACGAAGTCCATCGTGATATGCTCCCATTTCCACTCGGGAATGGACAGCGGCTGTAATAATCCACCGGGCCTCTGTCTCTCTGCCTTGACCTGCTGACAGACCAAACACCTAGCCACGAAGCGAGCCACCTCCCGCTTCATCCCTGACCACCAAACATGCTCCCGCAGATCTCGGTACATCTTGTTGGCACCCGGGTGTATAGAGTACTGAGATCTGGGCCTCTGCATAACCTGCTCCCTGAGATCTCCACTGGGCACACATAACCTGGAACCGTACCTCAAGGCACCATCCTCTGCAAGAGAAAACTCGCCCTCCAGCAATCCTGCTCGAACCTGCTCCTGGAGACACCGCAGAGCAACGTCCTCAAACTGTGCCGACTTGATCCTCTCCAGCAAGTCTGACTGAATCTGCATCCCCCATAGCTGCATCTGTACTCCGGGCACGATCACCTCAATCCCAAGGCTCTCCATGTCGGCAAGCAAATGCCGATCAATGGTCAAACACATGGTTGTCGGATACCTACTCAAGGCATCGGCAACCACGTTGGCCTTCTTGGATGATACTGAAGTAGGATGTCAAAATCCTTCATCAACTCTAGCCATCTGCATTGTCTCATGTTCAACTCCTTCTGAGTGAACACATACTTTAAGCTCTTGTGATCTGTGAAGATCTCCACCCTCTCACCATACAGATAATGCTTCCACAGCTTCAGAGCAAAAATTACTGCTGCCAGCTCCAGGTTGTGGGTAGGGTAGTTCTTCTCATGAGGACGCAATTGCCTGGAAGCATAGGCAATCACCTTCCCATGCTGCTGCAAGACGCAACCAGCCCCTTCCCTGAAGCATCACTATAAATAGTGAAACCACAGATCCTGAAGGCAATGTCAAAATCGAGCTGTCGTTAGCCGCTTCTTCAACTCATCAAAAGCTGTCTGACACTCCTCTGACCAAACATACTCAGCATCCTTCCGGGTCAACCGAGTCAACGGCTCTGCAACCCGGGAGAAATCCTGCACGAATCTCCGATAATATCCTGCCAGCCCCAGGAAACTCCTGATCTCTGCAACGAAGTCGGCGCTGCCCATGCCTCAACTGCTATAATCTTCTTGGGGTCAACTGAGATACCATCCCAGTCACCACATGCCCCAAGAAGTCCACCCGATCCAAGAAGAACTCACATTTGGAGAGCTTCCAGTAAACCTGCTCCTTCCTGAGAATCTCCAGCACTATCCTCAAATGCTCCTCGTGCTCCTCCTCAGTCTTGGAATATATCAAGATATCGTTAATAAACACCACCACAAACTGATCCAGATACTGGTGGAATACCTTGTTCATAAGTTCATCAACACTGCTGGTGCATTGGTTAACCCAAACGGCATAACCAAAACTCAAACTGTCCGTACCGCGTCCTGAAAGCGGTCTTGGAAATATACTGCCCCTTCACCTTCACCTGGTGATATCCCGACCTCAGATCAATCTTGAAAATACCCGAGCTCCGCTCAACTGGTCAAAAAGATCGTCGATCCGCGGCAGTGGGTATTTGTTCTTGATCGTGAGGTTATTGAATGCCCTATAGTCAATACATGCGTACTGACCCATCCTTCTTCGGCACGAACAACACTGGTGCACCCCATGGTGACGAACTCGAGCGGATGAAGCCCTTGTTCTGTAGCTCATCCACCTGCTTCTTCAGCTCCACCAGCTCGCTGTTGTTCACCCGATAGACATGCTGAGAGATGGGCTCCGCTCCTGGAACCAAGTCTATCGAGAACTCTATGTCTCTGTCTGGTGGCAATCCTGGCAACTCCTCTAGGAAAACATCCATATAATCTGCTATCAAGGGGTCTGGAATCGTCTGCTTCTCGACCGAGACTCCACAGAAGACTCCGCTGCTCTGCTCTGCCTGACGTCTGGAGTATTCAAACTCTGGCTCCCCCGACGCTCTGAAAAGAACTCTACCCCCTCTGCAATCAATACTGGCGTGGTGCCTACTCAACCAATCCATGCCTAGTACTATATCGTAGTTCGGCAATGGCATTACGAGCAGGCTCACCTCCAACTCACGGCCTCCCAAAACTACTCTCCGACCCTTATAAATATCACTCACGAGGATAATGCCACCCCCGGTCGTGATCTTGTAAGTCCTAGGCAACGATTCAGCTACGATACCATGTCTAATCGCAAAAGATACTGATATGAAGCTATGCGAAGCACCGGAATCGAATAATGCAAAAGCTGGACTGGAGTCGAGAAGAATCGAACCTGCAATCAGCTCTCTGATGACTTCTGCATCCTCTGCTGCCATAGCGAATCCTCGCCCCTGCTGGCCTCCCCTGGCTGCTGCTGGTGCTGAACAAATCTCTGCTGCTGCGTCGCAGGGCTGGTCCCCGTTGCTGACCTACTGGAGCCCTGGCTCCACCTCCGAGCTGCTCGTCCCATACGACACTCCCTCATCTGTTGGTCTGCTTAACCACACACTAGGCACTGGCCCAGCCTCTTTCGGCACTCATTGGCGACATGCCCGGGCTTCTTAGTAGACACAAGTGATAACCTGCCTCTGGCCCTGCTGGTGCTGCCTCGGCTGCTGCTGGTGAACTGGCCTCTGCTGAATCGGCTGCGGCTAGAACTGCCTCAGCTGCTAATGCTGAAAGTGGGGCCTCTTGGCCTGGCCCCCGCTGCTGCTGCTGCCGCCCCCACATGGTCTCTTCCACTCTTGAGCCTAAGCTCAAGATCATCCTCTGCCAATAAGGCTCCCGTCAAGATCTCCTCGAACGTGGCATCCCGGTTGCCCTTGGTCAAGGACTTGACCTCCTTGACCAGGCTCTTCCGGAACCTCTGGGCCTTTGTCGTCTCGCTCAAGACCTCCACAAACCTGCCGAGACGGCCGAACTCCCCGGCGTACTCCTCCACTGAGAGACTCCCCTGGACCAGGCTCTCGAACTGTGTCTCCAAGGCTCTAAGTGCTAATCTGGGAAGAACTTCTTCTTGAAAAGCCCTTGAACTGCTCCAAAGTCTGCCCAGCTACCCCCACCCTGGGGTCTGACTGATACCAGGTGCGAGCAAGATCTCGTATCTGGCTAGCTGCGGCCTCGATCTGAAGATCTGCTGGAATCTTGGCCAAGCGGAAGATCTCCTCTATATGCTCGATCCACTCATCGGCATATAGGATCCCCTCTGTCCCCAGAAAGTCTCTGGGGCTCATCTTCTGAAACTGTTTGATCCCCGGTGTCCTCGACTGATGGACCATGGTCGAGCTGCAACCATCGTAAGGGCCAGCTCTATGCCTCTGTCCTGTCGAGCCTGCTGTCGGTCCATGAACTGCTGGAAATACGCGAACATCTAAGCTGAGTCCACATATCCTGGAGGCGGCTGCTGGATGGGATCCTCTGGAATGAACGGGTCCTGCCTCCAAGTCGTTGGATGCATACCCACTGCTGTGGCTGTCGAGGTCTCAATACGAGCTGAGGTGGCAGGAGCTGCAATCCCCTGGCCTCGCTGTACTGGCTGGAGGTAGCAGTCCCCTCCATAGCATCCCCATGGATGGTACGCTGTGTCACGCCCCAGAACCAGAATACTGGAGAGCGGAGCGGACATAGCCAGCTACGTATGATGAAATGGAATCCATCTCACCATACGGTCACGGCTGTCTAGATATGTGAGGGTTTATCTACAAGCCATCAGTCTCTTAGGGTCATAAATTATCCTATTGTCTCAATCTCAACCAACTAATAATCACAAGATATCAGATCACGAAATATACAATTGTAAGGCGTCCCAAACATTACATATCCAGATGATCATGAAGCTAGTCGTACAAATGTAAGGACTAGCAGGAGTTAAGTCATACATGATCAACCTCGAGTTGCCAATCATGATTACAGCCCGTAGGCAGACAGAAGTAAAGTGCAATCGAGCTAACAGGTGCTCGTCGGCTAAACGCCTCAAAAGAATAATTTTACAATAGAGTGAGCGAAACAAAATAGAAAACCCACTCGTTGCCCGGTTCCGTCTAGTGTTCACCATCGGGCTGGAAGACAGGTAGATCCTCTGAGCTGTCTGGTATCTGGCCATACAAAACCAGCTGGGTCAGACCCCAGAAAGAGCAAGTGCCACAAAGGAGGCCACGAAATAAGAACAAAAACCAGCAATCAGCACAATAATATAATTACATAATAAAAGACAGTAATTTAAGAAAAAGCATGATGGGTAATATAAAAGACAATTTTGTATAGAATCACTAAAAGACAGGACATATGAAAAAGCATGACAGGATGATATACGATGAGATAACCATGGGACTATTCAGATGGCCAGGTTACAACCCGTAAACCAAACAAGGACCGGGGTTGTAACCCTTCGTCTGAACGGAACTTGGTTTCCCACTATTTATCGGCAAGGTGAATATAAGAAATCAAGGTATGCAATTATTCATGATATAGAATTAAGATTAAAGCACGAGAAGCATGTCATGTCATAACCTTGTACAGGATCAAGACAGGACAAGCGGGACTAGACTCCATCCAATCAATCACGGCCAAGCAATAATTACGGCTTGCTACTTTAACTAACTAGGGTTATCACAAACCTAATTACTAACAAGATGCAATGAGATGTTCCTCCAGCCACAAGCCCTGCAGCTAATCCAGGTTATCCAGGCGATTTGAATTCATTAAGCAGTTATCAATAATTATGTGCCCCACACGACGGTGAGCTGGAAATGTGCCCTACTCGACGGCAGGCTACAAGTCCAAACAATTGCGGCCGGGATAACGGGATTGCCTGTAACTGGGGAAATCTCTCATGACTACTGAATTATTCTAGTTATTAGCCTTAATCCATTTTAGTAGGTACTCCTGACCGTGGTACTCAGGAGTCCCATCCTAGACATGATGCAAGACTGGACAAGTGGATTTAACAAGCAAGCAAGAAAGAACCACCCACGGTGTCAAGGCAGGTCAAGTTAAGTTACCAAGTCAAGTCAAGTCAGTCAAGTCAGGAGTGCGCCGCCACAGGCCACTATCAAGTCAGGTTGGTCACGTCAGGAGTGCACCACTACGGGTCACTATCGTGTTATGCTAGTTCCATGTCATACCAAGCCATGTACAATAGTCATTCCAAACATATTAAGTAAAATCAAGTTCATGACAAAAGACGTAAAGCATAAAATACCTAATAAAATACTAATATAAGATAGGACTATAGAAGAGCCAAGATCAAGAAATAACAAATTCATCATAGACAAGTAGGTTGTGCAGGGTATGTACTGCGCAGGGTGCCAAGTGCGCAGGGTGAGCTGCGCAGGGTACCAACTGCACAGGATGCCAAGTGCGCAGGGTGAGCTGCACAGGGTACCAACTACGCAGGGTGCCAAGTGCGCAGCAGATGGATTGCGCTGGATCATTGTGCAGGAA